>PVIU01000545.1:0-303043 GCA_004026605.1 Ondatra zibethicus | reverse complement strand
TCCTCCCCTCCCCTTCCCATCCCTCCCTTTCCCTCCCCTCCCCTCCCCTATTCTCTTCTCACTTCTGCTGCATTTATGGTGTGTACAGAATCTGTGGTGCTGGGTCTTTATAGGGAGATCCCTAACTTTGGGACTGAGTGACGCTTGGCCCTGATCTCAGCATAACCTTCTGATGACCCACTGGGATTACTGTTGTGGCTCAACACTGTCGCAGATGAGAGAGTGGAGAAAAGGGCAGAATCTCAGAAACTTCCCTTAGTACCAGAACCCTGGTAGTCTCCCTGCTTCTTCCCTCAGGCCCTGAGAAGCTGTTGAAGGGGACCGTCTACCTACTTTTCCTCCTCAGTGAGGATGGGGGAGATTTATGTAAGTGACGAACCCATGTCTGAGAACCAAACACCCTTTGGAAAAGAAGTGTCACAGGAAACCTGGTTAAGACTATATCATTGGCACTGGTGAGTTGCCCTTGGCTGGCCCACACTGGCTCACAAAGCAAGTGCACAAGAGCTAGCCTGTTAGGGAAGCCATAGGCAGCAGACACCATAGGAACCTCGGCGGTGGCATGTATCTCCTATGTGCTTGAAACGTCTGAGCCCAGAGACTGCTATCACAACCAGGTTCCTTGCTTCTGCATGCTAGAAGTGCTTGACCTCAGCCCAAGGCCTCTGTGCCTTCTTGTGCACTGTGGAAACAGCCAGAAAAAAAAGAAATGATGCTGATTGTTGTCAAGCCAGTAACAGTTCTCCCCTAGATATCAGTAGAGGGCCTTAACCAGTTAGGGGCTGTGTTTTGTCACATGGATTCCCATACAGTAAAGATAATCAAAGTGCATAGTTCTGTGCAGCCTGTGGTTTGAAGGAAAGTACAGGCAGGGAGTAAATAAATGCGTATGTAATTTCATATTCTGAGAAGGAAATGTGATGTGCACAGAGAAAGGTAGAGGGGCCTCTTTAGAGGGCAAGGGAAACCTGTTTTTAAGGAAGTGGTGTTTAATACCTTGTTGTGAAGGATGAGAAGGCACCAATCTGTTCCTGAGTGTGGGATAACAGTGGTTTGGGGTGAGGGAAAACTGAGATAAAATGTCCTGTGTTAGGAAAGACCTTTCCTCTGTGAGAATGTTAATAACTTTGTGTGAGAGGAGGTTGGAGGAGTTACCTCTACCTGACACTAGTCAGCAGTGGAGGAATTGCCCACACCAAGGTGGATTAATTGAGTAACTGAAGTTAACTAGTACTGATGAGCTTAGTCAAAAGTTACTGTATCAGATGTGGGTGCAGAACTCCGGGGGGTCTCCCTTGCCAGCATGACCTTGAGTTCTGCTGCCACCTTTTCTATTAAGACTTCCAGGGGCCCTGTGCTTCTTTTCACTGTCCAGTGGAATTCTGTGGGGCGGGGGGAGAACTGTGTTCTGAGTGGGAGAGAAAGACTGGAAAGAGGGTGTCCCAGGAAAACAAGGCTCTCACCTACACGCTTCCCAGTTCTGGTCAAGAAAAGCTCAGTAGGATCAGAGACTGGTCTTTATGTAAGATAAATGGGGGGGAGTCAGAGAGGACCATGGTCAGTGGTGGTATGCTGGGAAGAGCCAAAGGGACCGACTTGGGAGGGTCCATGCTGTTATTCTGAAAAGAACTGCAATTGCATGGGACATTCAAGACCAGAGAGAGACCCTGGGAAGTAGATTATACATACACGTATAGGAACAGCGCACAGCGACAAATGCACAATTGGCTGGGGTGTTTCTAGAGTCTAACAAGATGTCTAGGCAGGTTTCTAGGTCTCTCTGTGTGCACATGACCCAGCCATCTGTGTGTGTAGGGTCCATTATTCAAGGGCATACAACAGAGGCAGCCTGTCTAAGAAGGGCAAGTAGGAACTGCCCAAGTGGCTTATGACCTTGGAGAATTGTTTCCACATTGCTGCCTATGAAGGCCCCAGGATCCTCAGCTGTCCCCAGCAGTAAATCAGACCCCTATCCTTCCCTGCTTATGAATGAAATTTATGATTATACCTATGACTTTCCTAAATAGACCCCCAAGCCCCAACCCCATCTTGTCTGTTATTCCTCTGGAAACATAGGCCTTCAAGTCATATCTCAGCCCTTTGTTGACTTGTGAGACAATTGCTTCAAGAAAAACCCCAAAGCAATGAATGATCATGACTGGGAAGGCGGGCCTCAAGCACTCACTGACTATTCTAGAAAAAGAGCCTACTGAGCATGTACTATGCACAGACACCAAGGAAGACCCTGAGGGCACAGGGGCAAATGAAAGAAGGCTTTATTTTTTATAGAGGTGGCTATCACCCTGTCAGAAACATAGAGTCATATGGCATGCTTGGGGCATTTTGGAAAAAAAAAACATCCTGGGAAGAAGGCAAGGAATGAGTGTTAAATGTTGAGACTCTCAAAGGTGAGCTGACAGAATGTTCAAGGAGGAGACATCCTTCACGGGCTGTGGGGAGGTGCAAAGTACAGCAATTTGCACTTTGCCCTAAGATCATATTTCTGAGGTCTTGTCTCAGTTTGGATTCCTTTTAATTAATTATTTTATCTTATTTTCTGTTTCTTCCTGGTGTGTTTTGAGAATAAGACTCATGTGAGAACTTTGACCCATTACTTTGCGTGCACGTACACACACACACACACACACACACACACACACACACACACACTATTTTTAGCCACAACATAAGAAATGAGTAACTTTTATATATGAAGTACATCTTGAGAGAAACTTAACCACTGAAAATTCACGATTATTTTCATATTACCTAAAATATCATTTAAAACACAAGTGAGCAACTGAGTATGGTGACCCATACTCTGGTGTGGGAAGTCCTTTTGTCTGTGTGTTGTTTTTATTAGTTAATGAATAAAGCTATTTCAGCCAGTGACTTAGCAGAATAGGGCAAGGCAGGAATTCCAAGCAGATAGAGAGAGTAGGTGGAGTCAAGGAGAAGCCATGGAGCCTCTGCAGGAGACAGACGCTGGACAGAACCTTACCGGTAGGCCACAACCATGTGGCGATACACAGATTAATAGAAATGGGTTAACTTAAGATATAAGAGCTAGCTAGTAATACGCTTAAGCTATTGGCCAAGCAATATTGCAAATAATATAGTTTCTGCGTGATTATTTCTGATCGGGGTAGCTGGGAAACAAACAAGCAGCCTCCAACTTTAATACTTATACAATTCCAGCACTTGGGAGGCTGAGGCAAGAGGATGGCTGTGAGTTTCAGGCCAATCTGGGCCACATAGTGAGTTTCAGACCAGTAGGACCCTGTTTGTAAAATCAGACAGGAGTGGTGAGACGGTCCAGGGAGTAAAGATACTTGCCACGCAAGCCTGATCTTTGAGATTCACATACAGGTGGAAAGGCAGACCCCACAAAGTTGTCCTCTGACTATACATGAATGAAGTAGCTATGTGCCTGCACTCACACACACACACATACCACACCACACACAAGTACACACACACACAAACACACACTAATAATAATTCTAAAATTAAAGTTAATAAAAGACAAGACAAATATCAAATCATGAGCTTAATTACCTTCAGCTAGAGCATATACAAAACTCCCAGCTATCTGGGGCTTGACCAAGGCGAGTCTTATCACACATTCTCTCTCTGGATACCATTCAATAGGGCCTTTCTTCTTGCTCTTAATTGAGAAGGCCTTAGGTTGGAATTACATCATGGAAGCATGGCTGAATGGTAGAAAAAGTGACTCCAGTTGACTCTTGTGTCCTAATTTAGTGGAGAGCAGTGAGGCTGGCTTTGAGGAAGCTGAAAATGTGGTGGTCAGCTTTCTATTTCTGTAAGAAAATAACCAAGGCAATCAGCTTATGAAGAAGGAAGGTTACTATGAATCACAGATGTAGAGGATTTAATTTATGGCTCCATAGAGCCATTGCTTTTAGATCTGGTGCAAGACAGCACATTTTGACTGGGATGTGTAAGAGGTGAAGAGAAGGAGCCTGGAATCTTACAGACAACATAAAACCTCCCACTGGTCCCCACTCTCAGGGTCTTCCCTGCCTAGAGCCATGTGAGGTGCAAGTCTTTACACATGGGTCTGCAGGAGACACACAGAATCCAAACCAGGGCACTTGAGCTTGGTTATGTAAACACCTATTGTATGACCACTGCTCAACACAAGGACAGTTTGCAATTGTTAGACTGTAAATATCTGTGTGGCCTTAGCTCTGTGACCCTCTGTGCCATGTTTCTGCAACGAGGGTCCTAAATATCTGAGAAGACAGTCTGTGCTAAAAACATTGTTGCTACTCTTTGGGGGAACAGAGAATTGTTTCTGTTTCCACCTTCGTATCTGCATAGTTCTCTAACCCAGTGCCATTGCGTGCTATTTCTAGCTGGTAGTCGTCATCAGTCCTAACATGCTTGATTTGCTTGTTAAACATGTCAAATGGGGCTTGGGTTGTGGCTTGGGGGACTGGTGGTTCTGTCCTCAGCACTGAAGCAGCTCAAAATAAAATTAAATGATGCTGCTAACATTTTCATATATGCAGAGCACTTAACATTTAAGGATATGTCTGAACATCATAAGCACACACATTTTCTTATAAGTTTAAGACTGTTTTTTCTTTGTGTAAATTGTCAGAATCAAAATGGAGTTTCTCGTGTTCAACCATAGCACAAAACCAAACCATGGCAGAAGGTTGTAAAGAAGGGATCTCGTGCACCTGTGCCTGACAGTGAAAACTTCCATGGAAGACTCCAGTAGGTCCTCAGCCTTGATCAGAAAACATATCTGAAGGCACCAGCCTTGGACTAATGCTGTTCTTTTTACTGATCCTTGCATCCATGAATTATTGAACCTACACATCTTTCCTTAAGCTGCCTTTCAAAGCTCCCCTCCACCTCTGTGACTACACCCACAGTCTCCAGTCACTTGTGTTCTCTTTGTGGTACCCCACTACTTCTGAATAAGCACATTGATCCTAGGAGACTCTCTCTGTTTCCTCTTTAGGTGGGCAGTCTCTAGCACAGTGTTTGCCTTGGAAGGTTTATGAATATACATCTTCATTTTTCGACAGGCAGGTTGGATCACACCAATGATTCCTGGTCTCAGGATACACAGAATCCCAGAGGAATACTAGCAACCAGAAGCTATAGTAGAATCTTGGTTCCAAGTGGGAAAGGCCTAAGAGTTCAGGAAGATGGCACTGTTGTTTGTTCCCAACTTGGAAACTCAGGCTTTTGGGTAAAGCTGCATGGCTGCCTTGTTAACAACATAGAGATTGCTAATGCAAGGAATCTGGTCATTCTGAGATTCCAGCAAAATGTCTGAGTTCAGTCAATGAAATGATGATACAAACAGTTGCTTGGTTTATAATGTTTGAACACATTATCTAAAGGACATGGTGGAATTTGGTAATTTTATTGCCTGGTAACTCGTGGCTTGAAAGGTTCCCTTGTCAGGTGGGGAGTCTACCAACCACCTGCTCCTACCCTGCCTCTCAGGTAGGAGAGGTTGCCATAAGATGGTTAAAGGGGATAAATGATAGCCCATGTGTTCTATCCAAGACCTCAGTGACAATCATATTCTATTCTAGTTTACAAAACTTGCCTTTGAAAAATATCATTCCCTCTTCTGTGTGTGTGCATGCATGCATACTTGCATACACATGCATGTACACACTGTTTAGATGTCAGTGGACAACTTGTGGTAGCCATTTCTTTCCTTCCACCCCATGAGTCCCAGAAAATTGAACTCAGGTTGTCAGGCTTGATGGCAAGTGCCTTTACCCACTGAACCATCTTCTTCCCTCTGAGCCATCTTCCCAGTCCCAAATTAGCATTTTAAAAACAGATAAACACACTGGCCATTAAAGAGCGGACTGCATAAAGTTACAGCACATAAAAAGAAAATACAGCCCATACCATTTGATTTTTAAAAATTCTAACAATCTCAAGTATTAAATTGATGTTTAAGTCTTGATTTCTTGATTTTGTACTCACCTTCTGAGTTGTTTAAACTTACAATGAATTTGGGGCCTACAGGCTTTAAAGCCTCTAGAACTCAGAACATCAACTGTAGTCAAAAGATGTGGCTTTCTCTCCAGTCTTCAGAGTGGGGCCCTAAGATGCTGAATGATCACTTGGAAATTCAGCGAGAGAGTGGACCTATCCTTCATTACACTCTGAACGCTGAAAGAGATGAGAACAGAGAACAGTGTGGTACTGGGTGCTAGTGGGCCTTTGAAAAATGTAAAATCACCCTGTCCCTGAAGTTTTATCCAGAATACTATGATTTAGACAACCAGTCATTTGGTCATATACTGTTGATTGTACTTTTGTAATATTGTTAAAATGCATTATGCACATCAGAAGTAAAGCAAAAGGGAAAGAAAGGAGGGAGGGGGAGAGAGAAAGAAGCAGAGGAAGGGAGGGGAGAGGGAGAATATGAATATGTGTCCCTGGGAAGGATATAGATGTCTTTATAGCATGGGGGTCTTCAACAAACCAGTGAGGCCTGGCCTTGAACTCATGATGCTTTTGCCTCACCCTCACAAGGGCTGGTCTTCTAAGCACGGCCATGATTCTTTTTTGTTTTGTTTTTCTTTAAAGCTCGGACGTCTCCTGAACAATGTTCTAAGTATTTGGCTTGTGCTGCTCAGTGTTCTTTAGTGTTCGGTCAAAATAAAACAAAAAGAAAACAAACCACCACCACCACCACACCAACAAAAAACTACCCCTACCTCAAAGACAGTAAGAAGATAATTCTGGAGCCAAATATGAGTAACTGTGCTAGGAATATAGATTTAGGTAACCCCAAATACTGTGTCTAATGGGTAACAGTTTCACAAAGCTTTTACAATAACAGAACAAAAAATTATAAAAATATTAAAATATACTGGTGTAAATATCATGGGGGTGGAGTTATAGCAAGGTTAACAGCGAGGCAACTCATACAGGAGCATAAGGAGCAAACTGGGAATTTGGGAAGCTAATCTTCTGTCCATCTCTGGGTTTTGTGACTCAATCCGACTTGAATGGATTGAGACGAGGCAAGAAATGAGTCTGGAAACAGAAGCCCAGACAGGAAAAGTTAACCCAGTTTCATCTGAACCGTTTTGGCATTTAACATTCTGTAAACCAACAAACAAAAAACACCAATTTCTTGTTTAAATATCAAATCCAACCTTAGAAACTGCTATTTTTCTCTTTGGTACTGGGGTGCACACCTGCAGCTGCTGTGCTGTTGCGCCCCACCCCTGGCCAGGGCCCTGCTCCTAGCCAGGGGATTGCTTCAGTGAAGCGGAAAGAGTACTGACTAGCCTTAGAAAAGTGGCTTTTCAGGGTTGAGAAGATGACTCAGGTTAAGAGTGCTTCCTGCTCTTGCAGGGGACCTAGGTTTGTTTCTCAGCACCCACAGAATGACACACAGCTTCTGGAACTTCAATTCCAGGCTCTCTGACATCCTTTGGCTCCCCTCAGGCTCCTGCATGCATATGGTTTGCATAAATACACAAAGACAAACACACGCATTCAGTAAGAAAATAAATAAGTAAATTATCTCTCTCTCTCTCTCTCTCTCTCTCTCTCTCTCTCTCTCTGTGTGTGTGTGTGTGTGTGTGTATATATATATAAAACAAAGTGGCTTTTCAACCTTCACAGTGCATCAGAGCAGTCTATAAATACCGATACCTGGAGGCCGTGGATGGAGCTCAGGGGTGTTATGTAGGTTAGCATGTGTGAACCCCTCAGTTATTTCCCAGGACCATTAAAAAACAAACAAACAAAAATAAATACAACCAAACAGCAGCAAATCCCCCACCCCAATACCTGACATTTTTCCCAAAGAGATTTTCATTCAATTTCCACATTTTACCAAGGTTTTTTGGTACTAGGGATTATACCCAGAGCTTCATGCGTGCTAAGCACATCCTCTGTTACAGAGCCCACTCCACTCCTGATGTTCTTTTCTTTCTCCCTCCCTCCCTCGCTCCCTCCCTCCCTTCCTTTTTTGGTTTTTCGAGACAAGGTTTCTCTGTAGCTTTGTAGCCTGTCCAGCTCTGTAGACCATGCTGGCCTCAAACTTACAGAGATCTGTCTGCCTCTGGTTCCCAAGTGCTTGAAATTAAAGGTGTGCACCACCCGGTTGGTAAAAAAACAAAACAAGACAAAAAAGTAAACAAACAAAAACTCTGACATATAACATACTTCACAGCAGATAGAGTATAGCCCAACTTTAGAATCTATACTTAGCATACTAGAGGTCTTGGGCTGCATCCTCAGAACCACATGCACAAACAATGATTTAAACATTAAATGAGATATTAATTTTATGGA
Organism: Ondatra zibethicus; assembly: GCA_004026605.1. Taxonomy (NCBI): domain Eukaryota; kingdom Metazoa; phylum Chordata; class Mammalia; order Rodentia; family Cricetidae; genus Ondatra; species Ondatra zibethicus. The sequence goes on along the minus strand of PVIU01000545.1, from coordinate 294,721 downwards.
AAATGTCTTAGTAAGTCTGGGTGAGGCTGCTGTTGATGGATGATGTACTTTCTTGGTAAAACTAAATGACACTGCTTGGTGCTGTTTATTGTCCTGGATTAATCATGCTTTTGTTTCCCTTTGGACCTTTGGAGTTTATTCCCTGCATGGCTTGAATCTGCACTGTGTGTAAGGGTCAGAAAGCAGGCCGTTGGGTCAATGCTTAATTCCAGGCTCATCTAACTTCTTTTCTCATAAATATGATCATCAAAATAAAAATACGGAAATGAGATTCAAGGTGACAGCATAGCTTTCAATTGATGCCATAGCTTGTGAGATTTAGTTGGTATGACCTAGAAGAGTTAAGATTGTGTGGTTTATTCAAGGATCCTGACAGGGCTGGAGAGATTGTTCAGTGGTTAAGATCACTTATTGATTTTGCAGATGATCTGGGCTTAGTTCCCAGCACCTACATGGCGGCTCACAACCTCCTGAAACTCAGTCAGGTTCCAGATGACCTGACTCTCTCTTCTGGCTTCCAAAGATTCCTACATGTGCTTCATATATACACACTCAGACACATACATACATACACAGAGAGAGAGAGAGCAAGAGCAAAAGGAGAGAGGGAGAAAGAATCTTTCTAAAAAAGGAATCCTAACAACAACAATGATGATATGATGATGATGATGATGATGATGATGATGATGATGATGATGATGATGATGGTGATGATGATGACGGTGATGATGATGATGATGATGGTGGTGATGATGATGGTAATGATGATGGTAACAATGACGACAGTGATGATGATGGTGATGATGATGGTAATGATGATGGTGACAATGATGACAGTGATGATGATGGTGATGATGGTGATGATGATGATGGTGATGATGATGGTGACAATGATGACGGTGATGATGATGGTGATGATGATGATGGTGATGAGGGTGTTGATGATGGTGGTAACGGTGATGATTGTGATGGTGATAATGGCGGTGATGATGGTGATGGTGATAATGATGGTAATGATGGTGATGATGATGGTGGTGGTGGTGATGGTGATGATTGTGATGGTGATAATGAATGTAATGATGATGGTGATGGTGGTGACAGTGATGATGATGATGGTGATGATGGTGGTGATGGTGATGATAATTGTGATGGTGATAATGAATGTAATGATGGTGGTGATGGTGGTGATGATGACGATGGTGATGATAATGATAGTGAATGCAGTGTTCATTGTCTGTAAGATCTCATTTTGAGTGCTTTGATTTGCTAGGTGGAAGTGTTCTCATCTCCCTTTTACAAACAAGGAAACAAAGGCACAGAAGGGTTGGTTTTTTGGCATCCTGAGACAGAATCTCACTACATAGTCAGGCTGGCTTTGAATTTGTGATCCTCCTGCCTCAGCCTCCCAAGTACTGGGATTACAGCCATGTACCAAACACCTAACCCTGAGATACTGTGGGTTTTTTTTTTCAAAACAGGGTTTTTCTGTAGCTTTTGATGCCTGTCCTGGAACTATCTCTTATAGACCAGGATGGCCTTGAACTCTAAGATACTGTTTTTAATCAATTAATTTGGTTTTTAGGGTTTCAAACTGTTTTTCAGGCTGGCAAAGATCTCAGTATGAAGCTCTAGATGAACTTGAACTCACAGTAGTTTCCTACCTCTGCCTCCCAAGGGCTGGGATTATAAGCATACACCACCATGCTTAGCTGATAGGTTGATTTTAGACTTAGTTTTGCTATCAATTAAATGGGTGAATTTGGCTACATTACTTACTCCTGGGTTCACAGTGTATAGTTAGATTGGTGAATCTTCTTGGCTGCCCTCTGCTTGATGGCTCAGCCATTAATTCCTAATGCTGTCTGATCTTCTTTCATTTAGGTGAAACTACATCTGCGCTTGCCCATTGGTTGCACTGAGTTGTTGCAATGACTTGCTTTTCCTCCTTTGTCTTCTATCAAGCTTGATCCTGATCCCTCAAACTCCTCTACATTTGGGCAGACCTCTCTTCTAGATGTAGCTATCTTTCCTGATGAATCCATCCTAGAATCAAGGACTGTCACTTAGGGGTCAAGTACAAGTCTTGAAACATAAGTGCATCAAGATATGACATTTCCTGAAAATACCGCCATATAGAAATAAGTGAGAAAATAATGAAAATGGCAAAAAAATAGCAACAAAAGTAACTGCTGGGGCCACGACACCCCAGGGAGAGTCATTATTTCCTTCCATGTTGTTTTTTAAAATATTTTTAAAGATTGATTTATTCTGGTTTTTGTTCATGAGCAGTTTTCCTGCATGTATGTATGTGTACTACATGCATGCCTGGTGCTCTCAGAAGTCAGAAGAGGGTGTTGGATCCCCTGGAACTGGAGTTACAGATGGTTCTGAGCCACCATGTGTATTCTGGGAAACCCAGGTCCTCTGCAAGAACAAGCGTTCTTAACCACTGAGCTATCTCTCCAGTCCCTTCCAGACTGTTGTAATGGAAATGGATTGTAAAACTGCTGTCCTGTTCTAATGTAGGGAAGGACACAGCATGCTAAACCAAGGTGCCCAGTCATGAAGCAAGGAAAAGGACAGAGTTTTCCATTCTCCTTCCAGATTTAAAAATGTGGACTTTGAAATTGGAACAGTAGGAAGACAAATACTCAAGAAACATACAAGGCCTGTGGTTCTTCTCTGTTGACTTCAAACAGCTAGGGAACAACTGGTAGTGTTCTTCTCCTTGGTGGCTTACTAATTCCAGAAAGGCAAATGTAACAATAACAGATTTTTAAAGCACTGGGGTCTTTGCCATTGGGACCTTGAAATGTGTGGTTCTCTATTCTGTATGTGCAAATCCTTTGGGGTCTTCAGTGTTTGCATTAAGAATCTGCATCAAAGAAGACCAGAGAGATGTTTGGAAGTCTCTGCTGTGTGTGCCCACCTGGCAGTTCTAACATTCCATCCGTTTTACATGAAGCCATGGAGTGTGTGGAATCCTCCAAGTATTCAAGTGACTCACATCAATGAAGGCGGTAAATATGTTGGGCCAAAACACCATCGGAAACATCTTTGTCAGCAGGGAGCAGAAGTTGTATTAATTAAAATGTACCAAGAAGGTACAGGGTGCACTCCTGACGAGTCACAGACTATTTTAATCCTAATTAAGATGTTCCTTCCTGGCATCTCGCAACACAGAAACTTAGAATAAAAAAGTTGGTGACATTTCTAGAAGTAGGGTCAGCAGACTCAGATTGAATCCCTCTAACTCAGAACTGGGCATGTTTTGTTACGAAACTGCCACTTTTAATAAATTGATATTTATCCAGTCTCCTCCCCATGTTCAGAAAAAGTTAAGGAAAGGTTCTGAGGAAAAGGATCAGGAACAGGTCAGACTCTGGTGAGAGGAATGGAGGAATATTCTGAGAAATAACCTCTGGCCTTCTAAAGGAAGAGTGTGTGGAAGAGAAGGTGTTGTCCCCAAAGAGGAATGTTCAGGAACTGCTGCCCTGTAGATTTTAGGACCTCGGTGCAGGCCCCAGTCTAGGAAGATGTAACTAGGTGTGTTCCTCAGTGGTGGATGCGCTCCCATGCTTAGAGTCCCCGTATGGAATTTGAAAACCCGATAAAGCTGTTGAGACATATTCTGGGTGCTAGTCATCACACACACCACACACCCCCATCCCATCTGTCTGACCCTGAAAGCTACAAGTCCCACTCTGCCCCCAAGCCCTCCTATCCCCCAGCAATCTCAGCGGAACTCTGAAACACATGCTTAGATGGAGTGCAGACCTCTGGGTCTGTTTGTGAGCTGACATTCTACCCACTGTCAGGAATTTCATAGCAAACAGTTAGAAACATTCGCTAACGGATGTGACTTACTTCATCTGAAGGGTTCGGTTAGATAATCCACGGTCAGCAAATGAGATGTTTCCTGTTCCTTGGACCTCACATTCCTAGTTGGCCTTCAGTTTTCAAATATCAAGAAGCTCGTCTTCCTACCTCCCCTCCCCCCGAGAATGATGGGAGTAGAAAAAAATTGAGGGGAAATCCAGAGATTAAGCATCAGGGCTCCTTAGTAGAACCTTCCCAGATGAGAAAAAAAGAATAGGATTTGGTTTGTGGCGATGTGGAATATTGAGATGGTGGGCATAAAAGCACATTTTTTTCCCTTCCAATTTTAAAGCTGGAAGATCACATGAATAAGAATGGCTTGTGTTGGCACCAGTGGAAATGACATTTGGGAGAATAGAGAAGCTAGGCTGTAGCCGGAGGGCTAGACCCTGAGTTTTCGATATTCAACCCAGAAGCAACAAGGTTACTGGGTCTTCCTCACAATCCAGGCACATCCTTGGTTAATACTCTCCAGAGCAGAACTCAGAAAGTGGGAGGATGGGGGGAGGGGGTATGACATAACCCTTAATTCGCTGCAAAACTCTGTCAATTAGAAGACCAATAAACAGGCAGCTTAATGGGACATTATGTGGCAGATTACTCTAATCGGCTTACCATATTGATTTCTGAGCATTCTCGATTTGTTTATCAGAACAAAGTTTATTCTCTTTTAATTAATTTGGAAATTTGATGCTGTGTTCCACGGCCTTTTGAGGTGTATAACTTTACATTGTAGGAGATTCTCTACCATAATTAATATCGAGCCAGTTCTGGTGAGCTGTTTTAACAAAATCCAGATAACACCGACCAAGTTCATGCTATCAGATATAAAGTTGGGTTGCAGAAAAGATGGACAGAGAGATGATGTAAGGGGGATATTTGCCTGGATTCAATCTAAATACATCTCAAAAAATTGTAAAATAGAATCTACCAGCTAAAACTAATGAGCACAAAACTGCATTGATTTGGCCCAGGGTGGACAAATAGAACATCTGGCATATTTGGCACCAATGACACAGCTGGCATTGTTGGAAACGGTTCTGCAGAAGGTACAGATGCAGAAATGGGAGAAGTGGTACAAACAGTGCAGATGGAACAGTTGGAACAGAGACAGTGGGCAGAGCTGGCGATGCTGGCACAGGTGTCATAACCTCCACAGCTGGCACAAGTTGTGACAATCCTGGGATTTCTGAGTGCTAGGCACATGTTCCTGTTGGCTCCGGCTGCAGCGAGATAAGAGCATTTTATAATTAGTAAATGTGCCATTTAAAAAAGAACTTTTCTCCCCTCCATCCTTAAGGACATCCACCTCCAACTGTTAAAGCTTGGAATGCAGAGCATTTTTGCAAATTAGAATTTCCCCGAGAAAGCCATAATTGATAAATACAGATTTCATAGAAGAGGCAATTAGATATTTTTTTGTTCTGGTGCTGATGAAATTCATGAATGGGATTTCTTCATAAGAGTTTTGTGGGAAATAAAGGTCAGGTTTTTGGAAGTGAAAGTGAGCTTTGCATTTAAGTGAAATGTATTTGTTATCAAATTAGAGGGTTATTTGTTTCAGGAGTAGAATGAGTATTTCCCACTTGTATGCGGTTTCCTGTAGAATCACACTTGAAGATGGGGTATGAAATTGGAAACCTGTCTACAGAACAGGTTGGAAAAAGAAAAAAAAAACAAACGCTGGAATACAAAATATGGAGAAATGATGATTTGACACTCTCAAATACCAGTGGGATTTGGCTCTGAGTTCATTTAAAAATTCTATAATTTGGGGCTTGAATTAAGAATACAATATAGCATAATCTTTTGGGCAGTGGTATTTTATATCAGATGAAAAGTTGAAAGAGCAAAGCAGCTTGTTTGTTAGTAAGTAGAATCACATTTTTTTACATTTATTTTGTGTGTGTGTTGGGGGAATGTGTGTGCCCACGCACATGCACCCTTGTGCCATAGAGTGTCTAAGGATAACCCTTCAGAGTCGTTTCTCTCCTACTGTGTGGGTCTTGAGGCTCAAATTCAGGTTGTCAGGCCCAGCAGCCTTTACCAGATGAGCCATCTCAAGCTCCATGTTTTGCCACAAATCCTTTTTATTATAACCCAAATCTGTTCCCTTCACAGGAAGGTTAAAAAAAATACCTAGTTATAAAATAATAAAAACCTAATAAAGGACTAAATAATGAGCTTTTAAATTTCAAATAATGCTGTCCTAAATGTAGTCGATACTCCTTAAATTCTTGTTGAATGAATGAACCTCTAGTCTAAGTGAATATCAATATTCATAATTTTTAAACAGCAATAGTCACCCTCAGGAAGGAAACAAAGCAGATCAACCTGCGGTCCTGCTTAAGGCCTCAGATTTTATACTAACAATCATTACATCTCAACGCTTAGCTCTGTTTCTTCCCTGCAGGGCAACCACAGATGGGAACACTCGCTGGTGTCACCTTTTCTATGTCCCTGAGTAAGGCCCAAGTCCTTTAAGTCTCCCAGTTTACCCTGGGTTGAAATCAGCTTCCAGCCATCACCAGCACAACACAACAATCCTGAGACGTTAGGGAGGAAGCCAGGACAGTAAGGGTTAATTGCCTCACTGGGTGTCAAGTTCATGACCATCAAAAACATGTGGTCTCGGTTTCCAGATGGCTCTGCATATCGTTACCTTTACTAATAAAAAACACTGTCTAAAGCCGTTTAAACATATCTGATTTCAATTTCCCCATTGCTTCTACTTTGTTCTAACCTCGTGTTGAACCCAGTGAAACAGTTCTTCACTACTCAGAGATTTAATTCTATCCATTTTTTTTAATCTTTTGACTGAGCTGACAAAAAAAGTTTCTGCTTAGAACAGATAAAATACATTCATGTGTTGCCTGTGTATTTTTGTGTATGACAAAGAGCAATGAAGGGAGAGAAGGGAAGGCAAGAGGACTTGCTGTTCCCTCTGGGCACGAAGATGGTGACAGATGGGTCAGCGCGCAGGAACAGGCTGGAAATGTCCATCTTCGCTTGATTGAAACACTACTTTGTGGCTGAGACTCAGATGAACATTGCTTCTAATCAATAAGTATCGAATGAAAAATGATCGGTTCCAGTGTAACGAACAGGGGGTGCCTCTGGGCTTTGGCGTTTGAGGGGTGGGCAGAAGTTTTTCAGGAGGAGGAGTCTGGGGGTGAGCCATTCCTTTGAACCTCTGCCTTCTTTAGGAATTAAACGCAAATGAAACATGAAAGATGCAATCTGCCGCAGCGATTTGATTTCCCTGTCATTGTCCCCGCCACTGTCTATTTCTAAGCACATTGAACTTTCCGATTTATTGGCGTCTCATCTTATGTAAATGTCCTTTTCCTTCTGTTAGCTCCAAGACATGGGGGTGAGCTTTTGTTCCACCCTTCAAACAGCCGCTCAGTGTTATGCCTCTCTGCCCTCCCCAGAGGGGTTGGGGAGCTGTGTGTGCTTGGAACTGCAGGGTGGGGTGTGAGTCGGGGGTCCTTTTATGTGCAGCAGCTTTACTCCACTGCACAGGGTAACTGGAGGTACATGTTTTCCTGGGCATAAAAAGAAATCTGTTGTATTGGTGAGCTAGTGAATAAAATCAAGACTGCATAGCCATCTAAAATAAAACCACTGGCACCGCAAAACAAAGACCCAAGGGGGAATATATATATGTATATATATACAGTTTAAAACTTAAGGCACATTTACATCTGGACATCATCTTCTACCTTCCCTATGTTCTCCAGGTGCATCCTTCACATCCCCTTAAGCCCAGTCACTGCTCTTCTGGAGTGAAGAGCTCATGTGTGAGGTGGAGCTCCTTCCCAAGAGAGGAATGTTTTCCCTCCCTCCATCTACCATGGGAAATGTGTGTTGACAAGGATGTCCAGATTGGAGCTGGGATGTCATGTGGTAGAGATCTTACCTAGCAGTCTTGAAACCCAGGAATCAGTTCCCAGCACTACATAGACTCCCGCACAGAGATGCAATGACATAGCTGTGAGTGGCTTTACTCTTGTTGGAAATAGGAAAGGAGACACAGGTAAAAATTAGATGATTTTTCTTTCTTAAGATAGGGCCTCATGTAGCCCAGGCTGGGCTTGAATTCACTATGGGCTTGGAATCACTATGTAGCTGAGGATGACATTGCACTCCTGATTCTCCTGACTCTACCTCCCAAGTGCTGAGATTACAGACATGTACCACTAGGCTCAGCTCTAGGTGGGGGTTTGCTTTTCAGTTATATACAAGTGGTGTGTATCATGTCCTTCATAATTTGATGTTGTTTTTAATCCAGTGCATCTCAAAGCCTAGGGTTCTGGGCTGTGGTTATGACCATGCAGGAGCAAGACGGAGCCTTCTACCAATAGGGAAAGAGGATGATTATTGTGTAACAGCATCTCTGTAGGTAGTACTTTCTCCTCCCCTCTATGTTCTCCACATCTTTCACTAGCTTGGGATACAGTAATAGACCTCCACATCACCAGGCTCTACAGAGATATTACCACCTTTCCTCAAGGACACTGAACAGGAGGTGAGCCCTTGTTGTCTGTGCCTTAGTCAGGGTGAAGAGACACCATGACAATGGCAACTCTTATAAAAGAAAACATTTCATTGGGGCTGTTTACAGGTTCAGAGGTTTAATCCATTATTGCCGCGGCAGGAAGCATGGCAGCATGAAGGAGACATGGTGCTGGAGAGTAGCTGAGAGTTCTACATCTGGATCCACAGGCAGCAGGAAGAGAGAGTGGCACTGGGCCTGGCTTGAGCATTGAAACTCCAGTGCCCACCCCCAATGCCACACTTCTTCCAACAAGGCCACACCTACTCCAACAAGGCCACTTCTCTTAATAGTGCCACTGCCTGGTGACCAAGCATTTAAATCTATGAGCCCGGGGGGGGGGGGAATTCTTATTCAAACCACCACATCTTGTCTGTTTTCTAATGTGAACCAGAGTAGTTCAGAATTGAGGGTATTGGGCTTTTGTTTCATTGAAGCTTAGACTGATCTGATTGATAATTGTTTATCAGGCTGTTGGTTCTCCAAAACTACTGTGCAATTATCTATGGGATGGGATGTGAGCAAACAGCTAGACTGTAGACCTACTGACTTCTAAAAAAATGTTTCGGTGTGAAAAAAATAAACATACAAAAGAATGTTTGCACCTCCCATGTTCATCACCTGGGCCAATTCTGAAAAACAGTGTGGTGATTGTGTTTTGTCTCTCCTCCTGCCATGCCCACCCACCCCAACACACACCCTTCTCTCTCCTCCTTCCCTGAAGTATTTTAAACCAAACTTCAAATGTCATTTCACTCTGAAAGATTACAGTATTCATTCCTAATGAGAAAAGGCAGCTTAAAATTCTAACCATCAAATGACAACAAGGCAGTGTATCTTCAACACCATCTAATTTCTGATCCACCTTGGAAGTCCCCTGCTTATCCCAGAGGTGTGGTTGTACTGCTGGCTTGTTCACATCAGGACCCACCAAAGGTTAATGTTTCCTTCCTTCCTTCCTTCTTATTTCATGGATTCTTTGGGTCAATTGGGCCTTTTGTCCCTAGGCTCTTAGACTATGCTTTGGTTTGAATGTGAAATCCCCCCCCCCCCCGGCCATGGGCTCTTGTGTTTGAACAGTCTCCAGCTAGCAGTGTTGGTTGGTAGGTAGTGGGAGCTTTTGGATATAGGGTTCAGCTGACAGATACAGGGTCCTGGGGGGGAGCTTATGGTTTATAACTCTTTCTAGTCCACTGAGACTATAGACCCCGCCATGCCGTCCCCACCATGATGGACACACCCTCACAAATCACAAGCCAGAATAAATCCTTCCTCCCTAAAGCCACTTTTGTCGTGACCATGAGAAACGTAGTGACTCCAGCCTAGTTCCCTATCCCACAGGTTTCCTTTGCGACATCTCTGCAGGTCCTTCCTGTGGACTGGTGTTTAGAGCTTGCACCTCCAAGGTTCAGGGTGATTTTTAGACGGGAACACCTCATGGTTGGTGCTCGCTCTCTGTGTCTTATCGCATCAGTTTGTGTGGGGGCAGGGCTACCTGGTTGTCTCACTTTTCAGGGACTTCGAGATTCAGTGAGAGATGGCGTGACATCTCAATCACTAAGCTTCTTTCCACATATGTTAATTTTATCTCAGGGTCTTTGTATGATCACCAAGGAGCCCTTCAGCTGTAAACAAATAATTCTTTGATATTCATCCTATTAGCAAACTGCCTGATCTTCGTTGTTAACTCAACTGGATTTGAAGTCATCTAGGAGACACACCTCTGGATGTGTGTGTCCTTGAGGCAGTTTCTAGAGACCTTTGACTGAGAAGAAGACCCTTTGCGAAAGTGGGAGACCAAATGAAAAGGGGGAAGGAGGAAGAAACTTGAGCATGGACATCTGTCTGCCTCTGCTTTCTGACTGTAGATACAATATGACTTCCAAGCTTAGGCTCCTGCTGCCTTCCCTGTGACCGCCCAGCTTAGGTTCCTACTGCCTTGCCTTCCCTGCCACAGTATATTGCTCCTCTTCTTCAACAATAAAACTAAATTCTTCTTCCCTTTGTTATTGTTGCCAGGAATTTTGTCACAGCAACAGGATGTGCTATTACCAAGGGACAGTGTCAACTTACACACACACACACAGATTCACTTTTCCATAGCATGTTTTGTATGTGGTTTTGTCACCTATGTATCACTGGAGGCTAAATATAGATAGTAGCATGCTTTCCATGTTCAAATGTTCAGACCATTTGCAGATTGACCAATGAGTAATGACTTAGTTCACTGAAGAATCACTTAGCAATTGTAGGGTTCAGTCAGGGTCAATATTTGTGGTCTTGTTAATATCAGTTATATTGTATTCAAAGTAGGTAGATATATATCCTCTTCCCAAAGGGTTGGTATTTTTGTTTGAGGAATCCTTATGCCCACGTGAATTGAATTAACCTTTACTCTGTTGTTTATTATTTAGTAATTCATCATTTGATTATTAAATGTTTTTCATTTCATAAATCAAGTATTAAATTACTTGTTTTTTCTTCACATCATTAATAAAAAATGGAAAATAAAGCAAAATGTTTAGAAGTTAAATGGCAGATTAATTCCAAAATATAAACTTCAATGTCAAGATTGAAATCATGTAGGAAAAATACCTACAAGATTTCTTTGATTGTTTGAGATAGATTACTGCTGAATAAATAAAAAAAGAAGTCAGGCGGTGGCGGCGCACACCTCTAACCCCAGCACTCTGGAGGCAGAGGCAGGAGGATCTCTGAGTTCAAGGTCAGCCTGGTCTACAGAGGGAGTTCCAGGACAGCCTGGGCTACACAGAAAAAGAAACCTTGTCTCTAAAAGCAACAACAACAAAAGTATGTGCAATTAAGTATTTACTAGTAATTTTAATTTTTAAGCTTATTATGATGACAATGGTTTTAGTGCTGAAGATTAAACCTAGATCCTCATATATGCCAAACACGTGTTCTGCTATCAAGTTATATCCTAAAAAAGAGGTATATCCTATGCCATCAAACATTTTTATATTTTATGTTCTTATAAGTTTATTTGAAAATTAAAACATTAATATCATTAGATGAGGATTAATGAATACAAAATTGAATGTTTCCCGGTGGTGTTTAATAGCAATTCTAGATGCTCTCAGTGACAATGAAATATTTAAGGTTTCGTGAAATCTTAGTTATGAGATATCCGATAGCTACATGCAGCTTGAGGTTTTGTTTCCATCTTTCAATTTGATCATTGCTGAAGCCTTATTGGAGGATGCATGTGGCCATTAACAACATCGAGAGCGATGGGGATGGGATGACATAACCAAGAGAAAGCAAACCAGGCACCAGGCTCAGGGCTCAACCTCGTTTGTCTGTATCTCACGCTGTCCTTCCTTAGCTTCATCTACAGATGTTCCGGAGCATCTGTATAAATACGGTGGAGGCTTCTCGCTGGAGCCTGTCCCACCTGCTTCAGGGTCGCAGGAAGCTTGGGTGTTAAAAGTTCCCCATGCTCTGTTTTCAGTTTCCTTGACGGTGGAGATACTCGCTTGACTTTAGTAATCCTTAGCTCCCTCAGACGTATCTATCCACACCTTTTCTCCTCTCCCCTCTCCCTCCCTCACCGGAAGGGTGGAATTTTATGTGGAATTTTTGTTTTCTACCTTCCTGCTGAGAATAGGGAAAAAAGTTGGAGAAAAGCGAAGGCTTTTGTAAAATGTTCCAAAGATGATCTAATGTGAGTCTCTCCTCTATAATATGAGAAGGCTTTTCCTGGCCTCCGTCTGTTTACTGCAGTCTGTGCCTTCTCCTTCATGACGCTCTAACAGCCTATGCTGGGAAGGACCTGCTTCACTAAAATCTACAAGTTTTAACATGAGTTATTTTATTGCCTTGCTCTCTTGTTCCTGTATTTTTAAGTTACCTAAAAACCATAGAAATCACTCCAATTTTATATATTTAAATGGAGATATACTTTATTGTGATGTTTTCTTAGTTTTACCACAAAAACTCTGCTTATTAAACTTGGGAAAGGATGCATCTTCATTTTCCAGCTTTCCGTATTAGAGACAGAGACAGTACGTGGTGTTTGCAGACAACTACTTGACTGATCAAGGAAGAACTTGGAGCTACTGAGGCTGAAGAAGAAAGAGGGAACAAAAATCTATCTCTTTAAAGTCTTGTGGCTTCTGGTTATTATCAGAAAGATTTTGCCACTTATTTCATTAGCTTTAAAAAAATAAAGTGCAATATATTTAAGTTATGACAACAACAACAAAAAAATCAGAAAGCAAGCAAGAGAGAGAAAAATGAAAGGAAATGCCTTGCAAACAATTGTTTAAATACCAGGGTGTGATTAAAAATAAAACAAAAACAAACTCTGAGAGTCTTTAAGAAAAATAAAACATAAGAAAAGCAATGGCTGCCTGTGATCAGAAGTAGCCTGTGCGAGGGGCTGGAGACCCAGCCTGCATTTCCACCCCTCTGTCTTCCCTTTTAGCATCCCCCTGTGGGAGTATACTCCTTTGAGAGTTGAGATCTTTTTATCATCTGACTAGAATTTGGGCCATCTTCTTTCCTCTGTCCTTCTCAGCCCTCATCTTCGCAATGACAGACTGCATTCAATAATTGCCGTCTTTTGTAATTGTTCTATCTCCAAATTGGCTGATTAGGGAAGAGACACAGCTGTCCATCAAAATGGTGTAAAGTGGCTGAAACAACCATCCCCTGAGCTGGAGAAAGTTAATTGCATTTTCCCAGGCTATCCCAGGAGGAGAGGCGCTAGGAAAGGCTCCGGGAATCCCTGTTAATGCTTTTTTTTCTCTTTATTCTGAGCATTTCTGTTTGTAACCTGGGAGGGGGATGTAGTAAACAGCATGCTAATTAGATTTGCAGATGAAATTAAATCAGAAAGGATTGGAAACACACCAGTGAATAAAGAGAAGTGCTATGTGGGACTTCTGAGGTTAAAAATGCGGGCAAGATCAAATGAAATGAGAACAAAGTCAGACAGGTACAACCCCAGTGCTTTGGAGAGGTAGGATGGACTGCAGAAGTCAGCATCGAGAAAGGAAGGTCCAGAGAACAGCGAGACCAGTGGGGTGGAAGACGACGGTTACACATGCTTGCAATATACTGCGGAAGCTAATGTGATTGGGGGCTGTATGCGTAGAGACATCACATCACATCACGATGTGAGGGAGACATGGAGTAATTCAGTGCATTTGGCAAGACCACCCTGGAATATTGTGCTCAGGTTTTGGGAGCAGGGAGATATGAAGGAAGAGGGTCAAATCAGCATAGGACAGCAAAACGACCAGCATGTAATGGCTGGCTTATGAGGAAATGGACTGTGTGACCTGGCTTGAAAGAGTCACAAGAATGACACACTTATATTTAAAAGTATTCTAAAGGACTCTAAATCAGTGTGTCACAGAGACATCGACACATTGTGGGGTTGGTTTTTTTTTTCAGTACTGCTTACAATAGTTAAATTTATGGAGCCAGTATAGATGTTCATCTAAGAGGTAATATGTGGCATGTAGGTAATATGTGGTGTGTAAGTAATATGTGGTATGTAGGTAGTATGTGGTGTGTAAGTAATATGTGGTGTGTAGGTAAATGTGGTGTGTAGGTAATATGTGGTGTGTAGGTAATATGTGGTGTGTAGGTAATATGTGGTGTGTAGTTAATATGTGGTGTGTAGGTAATATGTGGTGTGTAGGTAATATGTGGTGTGTAGGTAGTATGTGGTGTGTAGGTAATATGTGGTGTGTAGTTAATATGTGGTGTGTAGGTAATATGTGGTGTGTAGGTAGTATGTAGTGTGTAGGTAATATGTGGTGTGAGGTAATATATGGTGTGTAGGAATGGATTTTTTTAGTCATAAAGAAGTTATGTTATTTGTAGGAAAATGGATGTGACTAGAGATAAACATATTAAATGAATTAAACCAATCACAAAGAGACAAATTTAATGTTCTCTCATTTGTGATTCCTAGATTTTTATATAGATACACAAAATCACATATCCATCACTACATGTGTGTGTTTGTTTACTTGGCCTGAAAATACAAGTAAACTTTAAGGAGACAAAGGAGTCCCATATGGGAAGAGGAATGGAAGAGAAAAAGGAGGGACGGAGGGAAAAAGGATATAATGGGGGATGTACTTCACATACAAAATAAACATGTATGAAAGCTTTCAAAGTAACAGAGAATTGGATTGGAGGAGCCTTGTATGATTGGCTAAAGCTGCTCCCAGAAGCCATAAGGTTATTAAATGAAAATCCCGTGCCAGAGATGGGCTACCTCCTTATGAGTTGTTGGCTGCCAAAACAGTACACACTCTTTCTGCTGCTGTTGGTTGCCAACCAAAACTAGACGGTGAGACCCTATTGCTGAAGACAGCACATGCTTTGGTGGCAGAACTTGGGGAAATAAAGCTGGACCTCATCTGGAAGCTTCCTCCCTGCTGGCTAGATTTCACAGTGCCAGAAGGTGCCGTGCAGGCCATAGGAGAGAATTGTCATCACCAATCTTACTCAGTTGTGGACCCTGTCTGCGGCAATCCTGACTTGCCAGGCACAAAGTGCCCATGATGCTATAGTGGTGTGACTGTTAGGAGGTAACCACTTTCCAATTGGATTTGAGGTTCTTGCCATAGGAGGAAATTTATGTCTTGTAGTATAAGTCTTGCCAAAAGCCTGTGCCTGGGAAGGTCAGTGCCCCTAGTGAAGAGGCTACTGTTAGGCTACTTGGATGAGACATGCCTGCTGAGCTGCTTTCTAAATATGCTTTCTAAAATGTGCTCATAAATCATGCTGTCAGTTTTTGTCAGAGAAGCTTCCTTTTGCAGTAGGTTAACTACAAAGACTCACAACCGTTCAGAGCCCTGCGAATAACCGACCGCTGCATACTTAGCTCTAAATGAAACATCTGTGCCACCCCACCCCTCTCAGCTCAGGGAACATCACAGAAGAGGGAGTGGGCATTATGTAAGAGCCAGAGGAAAGTGTGGAATGCTATGGATTGTATGTCCCCGGCATGACATGCCCAGTGTATTCTTGAACTCTTGGCAGCTGTGCTTGCTGGTACAAGCCCTGTGCTAAACTGGGTCTGCTAACATCTCACCACAGAGGACAGAGGGACTCACAAGGGTCTGCTCACCCCTTACCATCTATAACCAGTCCATGGTTGCTGGGGGAGGGAGAGATGTTTTCTGGCAAATTTCCCATGCTCCTGTAAATAATTCTTTACCCATATTCTTATAGGTAACACTAACATCCTGGTTAGTTTTATGTCAACTTGACACAAGCTAGAGTCATCAGAGAGGAATGAACCTCAACTGAGAAAATGCCTCCATAAGACTGGGCTGTAGGCAAGCCCATGATCATTAATAAGTGATCAATGGGGGATGGACCATCCCATGGTGGGAGGTGTCTCCTCTGGACTGGTGGTCCTGCGTTCTATAAGAAAGCAGGCTGATCAAGTCATGGGGAGCAAGCCAGTAAGCAGCAACCCTCCATGGCTTCTGCATCAGCTCTTTTAAACATTAAAATATATTATACTAAAAACTCCAAAGCCTGCCACAAAAAATTATGAGTATTTATGATTCAAGTATAATTGTCATAAGCATGGAAAACTAAAATTGACATGAAGGAACACTTCCTGAGACTCAGAGGGTTATAAGCAGCTGATTGAACTGCCTTTTGGGGGAGTGAAAGGAGGCTCCTGGCTGTAAAATAAGAATGCATCACTATCATGCTTTTCATTCCAAAGTCCTTAGATTGGCTTTGGCTGTGACCCTTCACCACTGAAGAGTGAAATGCAATTGCTCATCTGTCAGAAACCCCAGTTCTCCAAGAGCCTGGCCTCTCGACACAGTTGCTCACAGAGGTGGCTACTGGAAACGTGGTTTCAGTATTTACCCACCAAATGCTTTCCTCGGTCAACTTAGCTCTTCCTTTCATTTTGCATACCTCTTGATATGTGCAAAAGACTGTGACCAAATGCAGCACCTGAGCTGCCAAAGCATCTCCCTGCACGGGACTCTCCAATCAGAAGACTGGTTTCCGGTGGCAAAGAAAAGATCAATATAATCTAAAGAAGAACCTCAGAATGAGCTGGAGGAACAGCATTTTATATTAGGTAGTGAGGCTAATTTGGTCTTAAAATATTAAGTTGCTGTGCTTCTTAAATTAAAATTCACTTCTGATGTAAATGCAGAAGATGTAAATATGGAGAAGCAATGTGTAGTGTGTTTTTTAAAGTTTTTATTTAGAGCCCATTCTTACCAGAAGTATTAGAAAAGAAAATGATTTTATTCTGGAAGGTTAGGGAGGTCATTATCCCTAGGACAGTTCACAGGGAAGGTCCTATGATGAGCCCTGGCCTCATAAGACTTGAGGGAAGGTGAGATAATTTTTCCCCCAGAATAGAGATTGTAGAGGACCTTGTCCTAATTGTCTAGTGATTATTTAATAAATCTTGATTTTCAATGTTGTCATCTAGCAAATGAACATGGGGGAGTGTATTGCTTTCAGGGTAATTAAAGAGTCCACTGACAAGTGCTGCATTAACATTTCAGTATTTAATTAAATCTGCCCGAGAGGAAGCTCTGATTCCTAAATCACTGGGTTTCTCTTCCTCCTGCTCACGGAGGTGGGAGAGCATCCTCGCGTGGTCTTCCATCGAGGAGGCTCTCCCCGTTCTTGTCTTTTTGAGATGTTATAAGAAGCACAGTCAAAGCTTTAGACAAAATGAAAGCAAGCAACAAAAGGAAAAGACCCCACAAACAGAATGCATTCATCTCTTAAATACTCCTCCATTAGTTACTTAGTGTAACAGTTTGAACCACATTCTAGAAGAAATCAGCACTTTAAAACCAGGCAATGACACTTAACGCTTAAGCAAGTGATTGTACAGAGCAGTTTTCTGAGTTTCATTTCACACTCAGAGTTTGTCAGCTCGTCAAAGGGGTGTGTGTCACCCCTTCCTCTAGCTTCTGCGCGTTAACACTGGCCTTTGAATTTTCAGCTCATAGCAGAAAACCTAGCTCTAAGCACCTTGTCTTCATTTAAGTTCAGATTGCAAGACAAGGGGAAAGCTGTTATTTCTGTGAGAGAATTGATGGATTGTGTCTGGAATTTTGAATGTGTCTGTAACAGATTAACTTTCCTTTTCTGATACCAATACTTCATGTTAAAGCAATTAAACGCGTTACCCAAAGAAGCCTGAATCGCCGTTCCTGGGCCATCTTTGTCTTCATAACAGACCAGATGAAAGCCACCACAAATTTAAAAATAGGAGCAGCAGAACTGAGATCTATTTCCTTCTCTTTCCATCTAGCTCTGGGCAAAGTATCTAAAACTTGATTCCTGAGTGTGGATTGGCTGTCCCTGTCTGGAATTCAAGAATTGAGAAGGCTGAAGGATAGCAAGCTTGGGGCTAGCTGCTGCTACACAGTGAGATCCTATCTCAAAAACAATAAAATAATAAAAGAAGGAAAGTTATTCCTTCCCATGAGTCTCTGCCTGTTTTCTTTGGCATTGTTGGTAATTTCTGATGTAGGCTATTGGTGTTTAAATCTGGAGGAAATATCTACCCAAAGAAGGAAAAGAAGGACCCTTGTGTCATCGAATCTAGCCCGCAGTGCAAGGTTTGGACACGTTACTCATCACCACATAGACTTACAATGGCCACCATGGTCTGCCTTATACTGTAAGTGTCTATGCTGACAACCATGGGCTCTGCCCTGGCTTCCTAGGTCTGATCACATGGGCATGCTTTCTCCAACTTGAGTATTACACTCTTTTTCTACCTTGTCCTCTCCCTGTACTCTTTCTTCTGTCTTTTAGCTTAGTGCTGGGTCTTCACTTTCTCTAGGCACCATCTTGAACATCATTGCATCAGAAAGGACTGTCCCCATTTCAAACAGCCCTGGTGCACGCACCCTCAGGCCTTTCTCTACCATATTCCCCCACATCCTACTCTCCTCTCCTCTGTTTTCCAGAGTGCCCAATACAATACTCACTGTGTATGGCCAACTGTGTTTGACTCTGCTCTCCCCTAAAATGTCGTTTTACAAGAGCAGCTGACATGTCTGCTCTGTCCTTGGCAATATCTCCAGGGCTGAGAGTGACATTTGGCCCCTAAAGGTGGGTCAGTATTCTTTGCTGGACAACACTTTAAAGATAGACCTTATGACACATGTTTATTTTTGTTTTGTTTGGGGGTTCTGTGCTGCAGACAGTCCTCAGCATTGAGCCACTAAACAATACCTTCTTCCCTTCCTTTCTACCCTTCCCTCTTTCCTTCCCTTCCCCCCTTTCCTTTTTTTTTCTTGAGATCTCACCATGTAACTCTGTCTGGCTTATAACTAACTACATAGACCAGGATGGCTTCAGACTCACAAGAGGTTTGCCTTCTTCTGTCTCCCAAGTGCTGTGTTTAAAGACATGTGCCACCACACTTAGATAAAGTACATTTCTTAGCTATAACTATTCTGTGCTATCAGAATATAGAAAGCATCATCAGCTTGAGCAAAGCCATATAAATATATACACAGATGATGTGCAAACATTGAAAAAGGCAACATATCAATGGATTGGTTTTTTGTAGGTATAGAAGAAATTGGAAGTCTAACCAAAGGATACCTCTGGAAGGTCCTTGAAGCCAAGCACTTTCATTTCTGTAATTCTTTTGGGTCCTGTGAAACAATTATAGGACACAGAACACATTCTAGACCCATGATGTGGGTTGCTGAGTAGACCACATTATGCAAGTTATTAACAGTGAAATGGAATGAGGTATTGTCAAGACAGATGCCAGGGAAGTCAAGGGAAAACTCCAATGTAGGTTCTGTTCTTAGTCAAAGAGTATAATCAGAGTAAGCTATCAACAGTTATGCCCTGACCTTTCCCAAGTTACAGAGGCATGAAAGGGGAGAATAAATCCATGCATACACAGCAAAAATCCAGGACTGTCTCAAGGCACATTGAACAGAAAACAAAAGCATCACATCTCCCAAATTTAGTAAGTATGAGTGTCCTCAGACTCCTGGACAGCCATGCCATGGCCCTTCAAGAAGAAAGGACTCCATTCTAGGGCTGTTGCCACAGGACAGTAAAGACTGAGGGCCCTTGCCAAGGTCAGGTGTCATCCAAGGACAGGTACATTAATATATGATGTCCCCAGATGAGGCTGTGAAGGATGTACTGTTACTATTTCTAATTTTGCAGATGAGGTGACTAAAATGTACAAAGAGAAGCAAATTGTCCAAGATTTATCAGTAAGTAACAGAGACTATCATTGAGACCCAACAGGTGACCCATGTGGCTATGGAGACATGGTTCTCATCTCTGAGGATCTATCTATCTATCTATCTATCTATCTATCTATCTATCTATCTATCTATCTATCTATCTATCTATCTCCTCTATCTCTATAGCTCTATAGTTAGAGCACAGGGCCACATGCCTAAGCATACACTCTACCACTGAGCTATATCCTGAAGTCCTGAGATACTGATGGTAAAGATGAATGTTTTGGGCAGCTGTCTCAATAGAACCTGTTGTCTCTGGAAGCAGAAACCGTGTGTCAGATGTGAAAGAGTAACTTAAGGCTAATGGGACATTAAAACACATGACAAACATGACAGAAAGTATGTGAATGATCCAGGTGTCCTTCAATTATCTATAACGCAAAAGCCAGGTGTGATGTGTGGATCGGAACAGACTGCATTCACAATTTCCTAAGCAGCGTCCAGCTGTCACTTCTACTGCACTCTGAAAGATTCTGGACTTTAGCACTTGTCCCGTGGGCCTTGCACACTGGGAAAGATTGTGCAATAGATCGGAAAGGACACAAATATGAGAAGCGGCAGCCCTGGATTCGGATGTTGGCTCTGCCACTTATGAGCTGCATGTTGACAAGGGACTTCACCTCTCCATTCCTCCCTTTCCTTATCCATAGCATATAATTAGTAAGATTCCCCACCCAGAGCTATTGCGGGCCTGCCTTGGTTTCTTCTGATGTTGCCGTTGTAAAACACCCCGACTAAAACAACTTAAGGGAAGAATAGTTTATTTTAGTTCACGGTTCCAGGTACAGTCTACCGTGATGGGGATGGACAGGCAGCAGGAGCTTGAAAAAAAATTGTCCCATGGCATCCACAGCCAAGAGAAAGGAACAGTGAATTTCATACTTTGTGTATACTTGTGTTCAGCTCTCTTTTTCCACTCTTACACAGTCAAGGGTCTGCTGGCTAGGGAATGATGCTGCCCACAGTAGACAGATCATCCCACCTTGATTAATGCAATCACAACAATCTGTTACAGACATTCTCAGAGGCCCCTTCCCAGTTGATTTGGTCAAGCTGATAACACTAACCATCACGAGACAAAATTGATGAAATAGACCTGTGAAAATGCTTAGCACATGGAAGGCTGTCAGCAAAGTGTGAGCTCTCTTTCCCCCAAACTGGACCAAATCCTTACCTATATATAATTGAACTTATGCTTAAGATCTTTCCAGTGCTAAGGATTGAAATAAAAATCTTAAGTGTAGGAAACAAAAGGGTTGAAGGTGTTGCTCTATGGTGGACTGTACACTGGTGTGGAAGGTACTGACTTTAACCCCTTGCACTATAGAAAACAAACAACAACAAGACACAAAAAGCAACTTTGCAAGAAAGTTTTCCAGCAGAAGGTGTGGAGCATACTCATTTTCTCATTTACATAATTTGTGCATAAAAATGAAGGCATCGGGCAGAATACTAATTCTGCCACTGAAATCCACATCATAATATTTTCCTATCAGGGCTATTGAAGCCTCAGACCCAGGCTTAGCAATGCACTCATTTGATGTGTGGTGATGGAGAACAATGCCCACCCTGATGGTGGTCAAGGCAATTAAGCTGATTTTCCTCTTTCCAGAGTCCAACATTTGTTTCTCCAAGTACAGTGAGTTACAGAGATAGCATGTAATGTACCAATAATGAAAATAACTCTGCGAACAGCCTGGAAGTAAGTTGGGGCTACTTCCACCCACTCGGAGATGGATTTTATGTGCAGAAGCCCAGCAGAATGTAAGAGAACTGCTGCATCTGACAAATGAGGACTAGGAGGCAGAGGTTCTGGGCTGTGCCTCCAAGAGGAAACAGGATACTTCCTACCTTGCTGTCTGTACAGTGTAACGTGGATGGCAGCAGTTCCTCCTTGTGGGGCTGATTGTAATAAACGCCATGTTCACTGTGAGTAGATGCCTGCTGTTGGTAGCAGTGTAACAGCCTCCAGCTTTCGTTACAGGCTCCTGATGTTCTCCTGTGTGTCCTTATTCAGGGCACGCGTCACTGGTGGCAGGTGTTTGTTCGTGTGCATAAATGTCAGCTTCTTAACATTCGCGTTGGAGAGGGAAGGGTGACAGACAAGGGTCCTGAACTTGCTGAGCCCAAGACCCTTTCTTAGAGCACTGGAGAGCTAGTAACACACACACACACACACACACACACACACACACACACACACACACACACCCCAGAACCACTGGGGATGAAGCCAGCCACAGCCCCTTTTCCTTTGTTGGTTAGGGACAACTCAGCACCCGTAGACACGCTCCAGATGTCTTGCTACCATCTGGCTGATGTAGACACACAGGAGGGCCTAGCCTCCAGGGACAGACAAGGAGACAGGAAGCCCAAGGCTTCCAAGTGGTGCCCTAGAGGTTTCCAGAGTGCTCTAATTCTCTGATTAACAGGGGTGTGCTGTTTTTCATGCTGCTTCCTTCCCTGCCCACTCCTCTTTTCTTGATTGTTTGCTTTCTAAAGGTTCACTTAATCAAATGTCCCAGTCAATCCTGTGAGCGTGGGATAACCCAGCGTGCCTGGCGCTGTCCAAGGTATCAGGGCTGGTTGCCTGCTGCTTCGCTGTTCTGCGAAATCTCCTTAAACATAGAAAGGATAATCGTGAATAAACATTAAAGTGATGTGATGGCTTGTAATCCAAGCTAGGATGAGGAAGGAGGATCCTTCTGGGTTAACGATAGAGTGAGTTCAACTTCAGCCTGGGCAGCTTAGTAGGACCTTGTCTCACGAAGTAAGAGGCCTGGAGCTGTAGTTCAAGTCCAGGGGCAGAGCTCTTGCTTAGTTAGCATGCAGGGGCCCTCAGTTCAATCCCCAGCATGGCACCTACACACAAATAAAGTTGATGAGGTTGTATCCATGGGAAGTTTTAAGATACAGAACAGTAAAATGCAGTCTTTGTGATTTTTCATGAAGTTGTTTTCCCCGTGTGTATTTAAGACTCTTTAAAAAATGCATTAAATTGAAATGTATTCAGAAACAAGGAAATCCTTCTTAGACAATCAATAGTTATTGATTGACAGTCTGCTGTGCCACAGTTGTGTAAGCCTTGGGAGGGACTTAGGTTAGGTATGGACGTGGTTCAGGTTTCCAGGAAATTCATGATCGAGCTTGTCAAGGAGACTCCATGTTCACCACACACGAAACAACTGAGGCCACATGCAGGAAAGCGGCAAATATTTTATTTTTAAGATTGGTATACTTAATCACAGCCTTGGTTAAAATAAAACCCTCATTCTTTCTCCCTATTTTGTGTTAAATATACACATAAAATTTATCACAAACCTTTACTATTTTAGAGGTGTGAGGTAGGTGTGTGTGTGTGTGTGTGTGTGTGTTTGTGTGTGTGTGTATGTGTGTGTGTGTGTGTGAATTCTGGGAATAATTTAAAATCTGCTTCCCATGTGACCTTGAACTTATTTTTCTACTTCCTAGCTACACTTATATCAATGTGTCATCACCAGTCGCCCTCTTATTACCTTCCTTCCTTCCTGTGAAGTCCCCCAGGTGACATTTGCATTGAGTGAAGTGCTTTTTGTCTTCAAAAAGGGGAATTTTTCACAAATAGTGCTTCCCTTTTATTTCAGCTTGAGCTGTTTTCTCCTGGGAAAACAGCTTTTTGCTTGGCAAAAATGGATGTGAAGCATTGGCGAAAACGAAAGGCCGTTTTCGTTGCAAAGAAAACTGCCTTTTGCTTTTGCCAAAAAAAGCAAAACATATGAGACAAGCCCACAAATATTTCCCTGTTTGCAAACTCTGTGAAAACGTGATTTTTTTTTCACCAGCGGTGAGAATATTTTCCCACATGACTCTTCTTAGTTCTAAAAATGATGGTCTCAGTGGTGGAAGTCACAAGTGACATGTGTGATATCTCATTAATAAGATCAAATATCATGCATATTATTTTGAATATGTTAACTATATGTCCCATCCAGTGTGGCATTGGAAGAGATACAGTCTTTGCTCGGCGAGGTGGTTTTCTCACCAAAGTGAAAAGGCACTGGCACATGGCGGGCCACTGACCATGGAAAAGATGGTCAGGGTGTTCAATCGGGCTCGAATACGGAGGAGTAGCTGAACGAACAGACTTGCGAAAACATCACTGGGAGAACAGATCACACCAGCTGGTGGAAAGACCCTGAAATGATACAGGAGAGAACTCATTCCCAGACCCAAGTTCCTAGCAAGTGTCTGTGCACCTCTCTGGGATCCTGGCCTGTGGAAAAGGCCAGGCCACCTTTACATTGTTATAACACTTAAAATATCAATACAGATGAGATTCATTCGAAGCAATAAATTAGCTCAGGGAAGTAGAGTGTAAATACATTTATGACATGTCATATTTTTAGAGATTCAGTTTTAAGGCAATTCTATGATGAATGTTTTATCAAGTAAGGTCATTAGTGACCTGGCTGTTGGGATCCCTCTCAGATCAATGTGCAATGACGAGACTTGGAGTGTGCTTGTAAAGTATAGAAATTTTGACTACCCAGGGGTCTTGCTCATGGACTCCCTCACTTTTCAAATATTCTGCTTAAGTTAGAATCTTTAGTGATTTATGAAGGTGTTGGAACAGCAAATTGAATTGGGAATTGTCGTTGTGTGTGCAACATCCCTTCATATCTTCATGTTCTGCCCCATCACCGTGCTAGCACTTCACGCTATCGTGAAGCTGAATTCTTTTCCCTGGAGAAATAGGAAGATTTGTTTGTCACCTTTACATTATTATAACACTTAAAATATCAATGCAGATGAGATTCATTCAAAGCAATAAATTAGCTCAGGGAAGTAGAGTGTAAATACATTTATGACATGTCATATTTTTAGAGATTCAGTTTTAAGGCAATTCTATGATGAATGTTTTATCAAGTAAGAAAACACTCCATCAAATAAAGATATCTTCCCCAAATGAATTTAACTATTATAAAAGCTACTTTTGTAGAAGTAATTCTCTGCTGTTCTCAACACTCCTACTTCTCATTTAGACCTTCTGTTTTTTATTTCCCTTAAAAGCTATGTGTGGGGGAGTGGGTGTGGGTGAGGGTGCATTAGCTTGCATGCAAGAGCACATGTGTGCACATGGGTGTGGCGGAGAGAACACAACCTTGGATGTGTTTGTCTTTTTCAGGAGCCTCCCACCTGCTTATTTATTTATCATTTATTTCTAAGACAGAATATCCTTCCTGGCCTAGAATTTACCAATTAGGTTAGCCTAGCTGGCTAGTGAGCCCCAAGGATCCATCCGTCTTCACCTCCCTGGTGATGGAATTACATGCCCATGTTACTGCATGGAATTTTTTCCCTAAGGATTCTAGGGATCCAACTCAGGTCCTGATGCTTGCAAGGCAAGCACTTTACCAACTGAGCCATTTCCTCATCCCTGTCAATCAAATGAAATCATAATCAGACTCCAGACTAGACACATCCACGCTTTATCCATTCATCAGTTACTTATCAATTAAATGAGAAAGTACCAGTTTCCTTAAACATTTGTTTTTTTCTTTTCAGGGCTATTAATTATATGCATTTAAACCTCTTATGCTATTTCCCATCCTCCCTTCTTTCTGGTGTTGGCCCCTGCATGACAGGCAAGTGCTGTACCACTCAGCCATACCTTCGACTCCTCTCCCGTGACTTCTGTTTTCTCTCAACAATTGCCTTATTGTCTTAAGTTGTCTCCCAGGCTTTGCTTTGGGAGGAGGGGAGAAGAAAGACTTGCTTGTGCTTTCCAGGCAGGTTCGGGGTCGGAAGTGGGTCTGTCTCAGAAGTGAGCTGGTTCTGTGTTGCATTCATGCTCACTGAGTTCTCCTCTCCCTCTTTTGGGCATCAGCTGGAATCACCCAGGGTTTATATCCCGGGAAGGCTCGGCCATGGAGAGAGTAGGAAGGCGTTCCTGCCAGCTGTCTGCCTTCTCTTGTTGTGTTTGGTGTCCCAGCCTGTGCTGGGGCTGTCCTCCAGTTGTCTCTTGGCCCCAGTTTCCCCAGGCACTGCACTTGTGTCCCACACAGCATGCAAAGGAAGAAACCAATGGAGAGGCTCTGGCTGTCCCACTGCGGACCACACCCTACCATGTTAGCTTTGGGGTTAGGCTCTGAGGTCCTTCAGCTTCAACCTCCCCATCTCCTTTGTGGTACCTTTACCCAAGGGGGTAAATGCCCTGTGCTGGTTTCCTTTTTAAAATTTTTAGATGAAATTTTTGGTTGTGAGCTTAGTCTTTGGTGACTGGGCCATCTCTCTAGCCCTTAAATGAAAATTTTAAGTTACAATACTAAGTGATGGGTTTCATTGCACATTTTCAGATGTATGTATCATCAAACTTCGTTCTTTATCATTACTGTTCCCCCCTCACTGAATGCCCATTTGCTTCTGGAAAGAGCAAAACTACTGGGAAAGGGCTGGAGGTATCGCTCGGTGATAAAGCAGCCAACTCCCATTCGGAAGGCCCTGTGATTAGTCATTACCACCAAAAAGAAATAGGAGAATGGGGAGACCAAGGAACTGAGGAAGATTTTTGTTTGTTTTTCTGAGACAGGGTTTCTGTGTGAAACAGTTTTGGCTGTCTTGGAACTCGCTCTGTACACCAGGCTGGTCTCAAACTCACAGGGACCCAACTGCCTCTGCCTCCTGAGTGCTGGGATTAAAGGTGTGTACCACCACCACCTGGCCCTGAGTGAGATTTTTTAAATGTGTATATTAATAGCCCTGAAAAAGAAGTGTTAATGATAAAACTATTAGAAATCTTAGAAATACAATACACAAAACAAAGTCACCAAGAAAATATTCACTGGACAGAATGACCAGAACTGATAGAGATAGAGGAAGATCTTCCAATGAGCTGGAAGATCAAGCTGGAGATTCTCAAAGAAAGCAACCAGGAAAGAATAAGAGAAAGGTTAGATGGCACTGAAGCAAAACGGCCACCTTCAGAGAGCATCGTGGGAATTCCCAAACAAGAGGCAAAACCAAACAGGGAGAAAAATAGTTAAAGAAACCGTGGCCTTGTCTTTTTTCTGAAAACACCTTTTCCCTTCAAAGACAGTGATCTTTTCAAGGCTTTGCAAACAAATTATGAATATACCTTGAGATAGTTTAAGAATATGTCCTTAACCTGCTGTCCTAGTGTGTGCTCTGTCTGGTTAAGTTTAACCTGCCTTTAAGAGAACACTGTAAACAACCCTACTGGGCCTTGCAGCACTTCCCCTAGGATCAGCTTTGACAGCCTAAGTTAATGCATAGCTTTAGTGTTGTTCTGTACTCTTCCATGCCCCCGCCCTGACCAGAGGGGGGGAGAGGGATGGAGAGAGGGAGAAGAAAGAGAGAGAGTATGTGTGTTCTGCTCATCATTTGTTGAAAACAGCAATCAGGTTGAAAGCAATCTTGAGCAGCAATTATCCCTTCAATATTGGAAGCAATGTGTGGATGTGGGTTGGCAACATCTATGTGCAGTTTTGAGTGTGGTTCTGGGTCAGCTGGGATCAGTAAAGTCACCTCTTCCCTTGTGAAACTCTGTTAAAGATCTCTGTTTAAAAAGAACTACAACAAAGTGTCCCCATTTCATTCCCACACCATATTTTCTGTGCTGTTTAGTAAATACAGAGCAGGCAGCAGGCAAGGACAATCAGACACACACACCAGACAGACTACAGACAGGCCAAAGTCCATAAACTAAGGACAGATGGAAAACACAGAGAGAAACAGAGAATTGGAATCTGGGTTCATTCATGGTCTAAAACACCTCAAAAGGAAGTCTTCCCCCATCCCCCCTCCTTTTCCTCATGTGACATCAACAATGTAAGAAACGGTTTTCCAGAATTAGAGACAGAAGAGAAGCTTCAGAGTCAAGGTTGTGTCCAGTGCTAAACCACGAAGGGGTGGTGAATGAGCGATGAGATGTGTTCCACTCACATGGAAGAAATCAAAGCCAGAGAGAAGATTCTTCAAGTTTCTGGAAAGGGCAAATCACTTTAGTGGAAACAGGAATGAGGCAGTGGGTGGAGCTCGATGGGGGAGTGACCACCTGGCACCTGAAGGGCTCTGGACTCCACTATCTGTACTGAAAAGACTTTCCTTAGCAGGAACAAGAATCTGATGGATAGCAGGATTATTGATACATGCAGAGATGATCTTCAAAACCATGAAGATAAGGAACTTGGAATCTAAGCTTTTATGTTTAACCAATATTTCATTTAAACGTGACTCTGAGTGAAGATGTGATTAGGCATACTGAGTCTGAGGAAAATTTATGTCGGTGTTTTATGCATTTTTGAAAGAATTCTTTAAGAAAGGAAATTAACCCAGGGGGGAAAAAGCAGTAAAGGTTCAGTACATGAAAACTACCGGCAAATAATACTCCATGGTGAGCCTTGAGAACACCAGGTGAAGAAACACAGCCCTCAAACCACACTTGTGTGGCTCCCTTTATAGGCAATTCCCTATTTTCTAGAAAAATCCACAGTGATGAAAACCAGAGTAATGACTGCCAGGCCGTGGGGACAGGGAAAGCGGTAGAGATGGACAGTGACCACTAATGGATATAGGGTAACAAATTGTTCTGGAACTAGAGAGTGGAGAGGGTCACATGACTCTGTGGCTAGACTAAAGTGGCCTGAAGTACATTTCGAAAGCATTACATGTATAATTTTGGCTTTTTGAGACAAGACTTTATTATGTAACTAAAGCCAATCTCAAGCATGCCATCCTCCTGCCTCAGCCTCTTGAGTGCTGGAGTTACTAGTGTGTACTACCACATCCAGATAAAAATATATTTTTAAAATAAATATGCCCAGAAAAGGAAGCAGCAGGAATTCATAGGGGGTAAAAGAGAAGGTGGTGGGCTGGTAAGTGAGATAGAATGATATACATGTATGGAAATGCCACACAGTTTTCATTATTTTACACAGTGAGTACATGCTAATAACAGATGAAGGAAATGAAAGAATGGCCTAAATATTGTCTATGGGCATCGGTGAAGCTCGGTAGTGGGGTGTCAGTTTAGAGCCTCAGCAAAAGTGGTGAGAGTGCAGTGTTGAAGTCTCCCACTATTAGTGTGTGGGGGTTAATGTATGATTTAAGCTTTAGAAGTGTTTATTTTACATATGAGGGTGCCCTTGTATTTGGGGCATAGATGTTCAGTATTGAGATTTCCTCTTGATGGATTTTTCCTGTGACTAATATGACATGTCCTTCTTTGTCTCTTTTGCTTGATTTTAGTTTGAAGTCTATTTTGTTAGATATTAGGATAGCTACACCCGCTTGTTTCTCAGCACTCCTGGGCTTTGTTCTGCTCCCGTGGAGTTTGCTGTCTCAGGCCTGCTCTGCTGGCTCGGACCTGTTTCTGTAAATGTCCCTGGTCTGTATCTGCTTGTAACGTGAGGGCCGGACTTGTTGGGGTTTCTGTCCTGCCCAGGTCCCACAGCCAGTAAGCCCCAAAGAAATCACACAGAGAGGTCTATATTAGGTTATAAACTGATTGGTTCATTAGCTCAGGCTTCTATTAGCTCTTATAACGTATATTAACCCATTATTCTTCTCTATGTTAGCCACATGGCTTGGTACCTTTTTCAATGGGGCAGGTCACATCCTGCTTCTTCCATGGTCTGGGCAGGACTGGGGAGGAATGGGCTTCCTCCTTCCCAGCATTCTCCTGTTCTCATTGCCCCACCTTTACTTCCTGTCTGGTTGTCCCACGTATACATCCTGCCTGGCCAATCAGTGTTTATTTAAAACATGATTGACAGAATACAGACAATTGTCCCACACCACTTCCCCCTCTTTTTTTTTAAACAAAGGAAAATATCCATAGTTCATTTTTTGGGAATGTGGGCGTAGTATTCCAGGCTACTTCCGGCTGGTTGGGGGCACTGATAATCTTGTGGGGGCCTAAAGAAAATTTAGAGTTATGATCAAGTCCTGACTGGAGTATCCTGTGAGGCTTGATCTCAGGCAGCATCTTGAAACTGTTCTGGATGTAGAATTCAGACATCTGGGCCATCTGTTCCTACCGGAGATTTCTCAGGTGGTCTTCCTTGATCAAACCTGATTTTTCTTAACTCAGAATGAATCCACAGCCTCTCATTTCCTGTGGATATAAAAGCAAAATCTCTTCTCCAAAGTAACATATATTTTGACTTCAATTTCGAAGTCAAGGTATTTTCAAAATACCTATCTTGGGTTAGTTCAGCAGCATTTATAAGCAAATATCTTTTAGCAGCTGTTGCTCCTTCCTCAGAATTCAAACAATTCAAAGAAAGAATAATAACATAGAGTATCCAGATTCTCTGTGTGTTTTCCATCTTTATGTGGCTTTACTTTAACCTCTATTTCTTTTATTTTTACTTTTAAGTTTTGTCTTTTTGAGACAGGTTCTCTGTGTATCTTTATCCTGGAACTCCCTCTGTAAACCAGGCTATCCTAGAATTCACAGAGGTCTGCCTGTCTCTGCCTTCCCAGTGCTGGGATTAAAGGTGTGTGCCACCACACCTTGAACTCACAGAGATCTGTCTGTCTCTGCCTCCCAGGCATTGGGATTAAAGGTGTGTGCTACCATATCTTGAAGTCACAGAGATTAGTCTACCTCTGTCTCCCAAGTGTTGGGATTAAAGATATGTACCACCACACCCAACTACTCTCTTTTTTCTTTTAAGAATTTTAACCTTTTTTTCAAACCGGCATATATTTTTAACACACTGTAAACCATTTAGAGGTTTTCTTCATCTTTGAGTCTCTCTTTACTGTATATCTCTCTTTTTCTGACCACATGAGTCTTTAATTTACCAAGCAATATGGGTAGGATTAAAGCCGTGGCTTTGACAGCTAGATCCAGCCCATCCCTTAGCTTTATAAGATTCCAGACTCATGGCTGAGGTCCCAGCCAGAGCCGTGTTCTCTGCCACAACTCTACAGTGTTTCAAGGTGCCTGCCAGAAAGCAAGCTGCAGCAGTGCATCCACAAACCACACTCAAATGCTCCATAGTCGGACCGCCTGCCTGAAAGAGTCAGAGTTTGCCCTGGCAGGACGGCCCAGAAAGCTGGCATTTTAAAACAGCGTGGCTTTTCTCCTGCTATGGCTGAAAACCAAAAAGCATGTGGTCAGCTTTTCATCAATACTATGTAAGTGTTTCATGGCAGGACCTCTTAAAAGAGCTGCAAGGTTTTGCAGCTAAAGCTGAGTCAGGAAGCCTCTCTTAAATGAGAGTGTTTGCCTCTAGCAAGCAGAGCAGACCTGAGAAATTGCTGCTACCAAGAAGCCATGCTTTACTCAAGATACTCCAGTCAGGACTTGATCATAATTCTAAATTTTCTTTAGGTCTCCAAAAGATTATCAGTGCCCTCAACCAGCAGGAAGTAGCCTGGAATACTATGCCCACATTCCCAAAAACATTACTTTGTCTTTTAAAAAAAGAGGGGGCCGGGCGGTGGTGGCGCACATCTTTAATCCAGCACTCGAGAGGCAGAGGCAAGCGGATCTCTGTGAGTTTGAGACCAGCCTGGTCTACAGAGCTAGGACAGGCTTCAAAGCCATAGAGAAACCCTGTCTCAAAAAACCAAAAAAAAAAGAGGGGGAAGTAGTGTAGGACAATTCTATATTCTGTCAATTATGTTTTAAATAAACACTGATTGGCCATTAGCCAGGCAGGATGTATAGGTGGGACAACCAGACAGGAAGTAGAGGCGGGGCAAGGAGAATTCTGGGAAACAGGAAGCTCCCTCGGCAGTCCT
This sequence comes from Ondatra zibethicus, assembly GCA_004026605.1. Classification (NCBI taxonomy): domain Eukaryota; kingdom Metazoa; phylum Chordata; class Mammalia; order Rodentia; family Cricetidae; genus Ondatra; species Ondatra zibethicus. The sequence continues at coordinate 263,260 of PVIU01000545.1, read as the reverse complement.
GCTCAGACCACAGAAGAAGCAGGATGTGACCTGCCCCGCTGAAAAAGGTACTGAGCCATGTGGCTAACATAGATAAGAATAATGGGTTAATATACGTTATAAGAGCTAATGCAAAGCCTAACCTAATGGGCCATTCAATTTATAACTTATGGAGACCTCTGTGTGATTTTCTTTGGGACTTGCAGGCTGTGGGAACTGGGCAGGACAGAAACCCCAGCAAAGCAAGCCCTTCATGTTACATCTGCTCCTGTGGAGGTCCCTGGTTTGGGGTTGGTCCTGCAAAGGTCTCTGGCAGGTCCCAAAGGTCTCTTCTCCCTTGGAGTTCCCAGACTCAGGTGTGCCCAGACCACAGAGGACCTGGCTCAGGCCTCCTCCCTCAGAGGTCCCAGACCTATGCCCGGCCAGCAGAGGTCCTGGCTCAGGCCTAGTTCCTAGGAGGTTCCAGACTCACGCCAAGACCCACAGGGGTCCTGGCTCAGGTCTACTCCCTCAAAGGTCCCAGATTCACAGCCAGACCTAAAGCAGGCTCTGGCTCTGGCTCACTCGCTCAGCAGTTGCTCCCCTGTACCTGCTCCTGTGAAGTTCACTGTCTCAGGTCTGCTCTGGCCCAGGTTGCTGGCTCAGTCCTGCCTCTACAAATGTCCCTGGTCTGGATCTGCTCCTGTTCTCATGGAGTTCACCATCCCAGGCCCACTCTGGCCCAGGTCGCTGGCTCAATCCTGCTCTTGTGGAGTTTGTTGCTTCAGGCCTCCTCTCCTTAATAGCTTTTATATACAAAATGAGACTACTTCAAAATTCAGTCCATGATCTTTTGAATATTTCACCTCAATAGAAACTCAGATCATACGTAGAGCCCAAAGAGTGAATCTGCTTCCAGTCAGACAGGCTTTGGTTGGTATTTAACTGTCATTTTCCAAATATAGATATTAGAAAGTATTCAGGAAGATGCCTGTTTTTATAAATGCTGTCCCTGGTTTCAAAGGCAACCCATTAAGCAGGCCCAGTGGCTCTTGTCTCTAATCTCAGCAGTCAGGATGCTGAGTCAGGAGGATTGCAGTGTGTTCAAGCCCAGACTGGGTTACAAACTGAGTTTCTAATCACCTTGGACTACAGAGTGAGACCTTCTCTCAAAAAAAATAAAAGAAAATAATAAATAAATAAACACACAAACAAGGGCAATTCATTAGCATAACTAGTGGCAAACACATCCAGAAAGGGTATGTTTTGACAGGGAAGGTTAAATTTGAGTCATTTCTTCATTTGTAAAGGATTTATTCTATGTAAGAATTCTTCTGTGACTGTTAGTCAAAACTTCAAAGAGAAAACTGCACTCCATAATGGTGAGAATTCAGTTAGGAAAAGGGGTCCTACCATCTTCTTGTTTTGTGAAAATTCTGGGTCTGTAGTAAAACTTGTTCCATGTTAACTAGGCAACCATATAGTTCAATAGTACTGTGATGATTCTAGAATAATGTGTTAGAGAGTTGACTGACAACCCACTCAGACTTACAGTATAGAAACAGGTGGCATTCTGACCAGCACATACAGGAAGGAGAAGAAGGCCCCAAGGGATGCACAGTAGAGGAGTGGTATAGGAGCCGCCACTGCAAATGAAAAATATTCATAAGATAGCCAAGATCCTAAGTCCTGAGAAATTAGATTTTATATCAAGAGAACCATAATTGACTAATCAAAAAATTAAATTGAGTTAATTCTCACTAACTGAGAATCAGCTGAAGTATATAAAAAGGACAAATGCAGAAGATTACGAGATCCTTTTCAGAATGGGCTGTAAGAAGAAAGACAGGAGGTATAGGATGGGTGAAAAGTGCTTAGTGACCTGGGATGGCGACTCTGGCCCGTGGTAGCACTTGAATTCTAGTAGAGCCTTGTGTCTGTTGTTATGCTGTGAAGACACAGTGTGGGAGATGATTGCACAGGCCTAGTGCGGAAGTCTGAAGGTAGACTCATTCATCCCTTAAATTTGCACATTTAACTAATGACTCTATGTGGCATTTTCATTAGTCACCAAACACTAACAGCCTATGTACCAGGCACCATACCACTAATGAGACTGGAGAATTGGACAGAGACCAGAGTACTATAGCTTGGACCTGGACTGTCTCCTGTAACACATAGTCTTTATTGACAAGTACTGAAGCTAGAATCACCAGGTGACATACTTCTGGATAGTTCTGTGAAGCTGTTTCAAGAGAGGTTTAGGGGAGGAGGGAGGATCCATCCTGAATGCAGATGGCACCATCCTATGGCTGGGGCTCTAGATAAAATAAAAAGAGACAAGATGAAGCTATCTGAGAACCAGAATTTCTGTTTCCTGACTACGTATGCTGTGTGACCAGCCACCTCACAGTGTAGATGCCATGCCTTCCCCACCACGATGGACTGACTGTCACCTCCAACCATGAGCTGAAACAAACACTTAAGTTGCATTCTTCAGGTATTTTGTCATAGCAAAATTCACTCTAAAATTAATTGTCATAACTAATTAAATTAACCCTTCCAAGGCACATATCCATAAGACTTGGTTTTGGGAGTTGGCAGAATCTTTAAGAGAGGCCTAATCTTTAGGAGAGGAAGTTAGGTTGTTGGAAGCATGCCCTTAATGGGAACAATGGGACCCTGCTTTCCCTTTCTTTCCCTAGGTTGAATCATGCTAGGCAGGTGCTATACCCCGTTTATATTTTGCCAGCTCCCTACTGGTTGATGATTAACTGATTGATTTTGACACAGGTTATTACTAATTTTTCCAGGCTAGCCTTGAACTCAATCTGTCAACTAGGCAAACTCTGAATTTGTGGTCATCCTGCCTTACCCCACTGAGTAGCTGGAATAACGGGGCTGAACCACCTGACTCAGATTTCCAAATAAAAGAACATATGGAAAGACCTGTGTGGAGGAGGGGCAGGAGGGGAATGGGCAGATTGCAGGTGAGAGGCATGGCTTGAAGTGAAGCAGGAGAAAATAGCAGGAAATAGGCTGGTGTGAAGGATACACACGCAGTAAGACTGGATGGGTAGAGCATCATGGTGGACAGGGCATGGGGGAGGGAAAGGTTTGAGTCAGAGGGACAAGCAGATAAGATCGCCGGGTAAAAGTTGGGAGCATGTGGAGGAGGTAAGAGGTGGGGGGAGTTGGGGGGAAGGGAGAGGGAGAAAGAGAAGGGAGAAGAGAAGGATTGGGGAGAGCTTAGGGGAGTAGGAGGTTGAGATGGAGGAAGGGTGGATATAGGAGCAGGGAAGAAGATATCTACATTAAGAGAGCCATTTTAGGGTTGGCAAGAGACTTGGCTCTAGAGTGGATCCCAGGTGTCCACAGGGATGTCCCCAGCTAGGTCCTTGGGCATAGGGGAGAGGAGAGGGTGAATTGTAACATGAGGTCCAGGCTTGTTGGGATTTCTGTCCCGCCCAGTCCCCCAGCCGTTTAGTCCCAGAGAAAATCACACAGAGAGTCTACATTAGGTTATAAACTGATTGGCCCATTAGCTCAGGCTTCTTATTAGCTCTTGTAGCTTATATTAACCCATTATTCTTATCTATGTTAGCCACATGGCTTGGTACCTTTTTCAGTGGGGCAGGTCACATCCTGCTTCTTCTGTGGTCTGGGCAGGACTGGGGAGGAATGGGCGTCCTCCTTCCCAGCATTCTTCTGTTCTCATTGCCCCACCTTTACTTCCTGTCTGGTTGTCCCACCTATACTTCCTGCCTGGCCAATCAGCGTTTATTTAAAACATGATTGACAGAATACAGACAATTCTCCCGCACCAGTGCCTGAACTGGCCTTGCCCCATAATCACACTGATGATTATCTCGAATATCACCATATAATCTTCATCCGGCGATGGATGGAGATAGAGACAGAGACCCACATCAGAGCCCTGGACTGAGCTCCCAAGGTCCAATTGAAGAGCAGAAGGAGGGAGAAGATGAGCAAGGAAGTCAGGACCACGAGGGGTTGGTCTACCCACTGAGACAGTGTGCCTCATCTAATGGGAGCTCACCAAATCCAGCTGGACTGGTGTTGGGATCATTTGAAGTTCTGACCTTCAGCTGCTCTTCCCTGTTAGAGATCTTTCCTTTCCTTCTGATTTGAGTTACTGAAAGCTGTGTCATAACTGTTTACCAGCTCAGCTTCACAAGCACGTGTTGCCTTGAGGATCAGAGGATAAGGTTTTCACCTGTTGGCCCACCTGACTGTTGGGTATATAAGCCTCCATGTTGCTATTGAATAAAGGGCTTCTTACCAGTGACTAGAGGTCTCTGTCTCTGTGTGTCTCTGTCTCTCTGTGGTCTTTGTGTGTTACAACCTCTAGCCCCTTGCCCGAAGCTCGCGAACTGTATGGTAGTGCATAGAGCGCAGACAGGCGTTGAGCGCTGCAGACTGGGACTGAACGAGCATGTGATCAAACCGGACTCTCTGAATGTGGCTGACAATGGGGGCTGACTGAGGAGCCATTGATAATGGCACTGGGACTTATTTCTACTGCATGTACTGGCTTTTGGGGACCCTGGTCTATTTGGATGCACACCTTCCTAGGCCTGGATGGAGGGGGGGAGGGCCTTGGACTTCCCATAGGGCAGGGTACCCTGCCCTCTCTTAAGGCTGGAGGGGGAGAGAGGAGGAGGAATGGAGGAGCGGGAGGGGAATGGGAGGAGGGAAGGAAGTGGAAATTTTTGAATGGAAAAAAAATTAAAGAAATAAATACACTGGAAAAAAAAGAAATGGTCCCTAGAGTGCTGGCTTCAGCAAGGAGGCAGAACCTGAAGATGACAGGTGGCGAATTGTCATTATGGCTATGCCATTTCCTCTGGTGACATCTGCCTTCTGCTGCTAATAATCCAATTCTTGAGGGGAAGAGAGTTTCTAAACTAATTGGTGACCAGTAAGGGAAGACCCTTAGGTGAAATAACAGGAGCAATGTGAAAGTCTTGACCCAGTGATCGGCAGAAAAGAAAGTCTGGATAGTTCGGTCTCAGAAAAATGTTCCTGTGTTACTAAGCCCCAAGCATCAACGATGACACCTTTTACTAGTGTTTCCTTCTGCCACGTCCTTCCACACAGCACTGGCTAATGAAGATGGCCTGGTTTCAGTGCCCTTTGCCTTTTTTTTAATACTTTAGATCTTATGAACAGAAGCCAAGAAGGCCAACAAAAAGAACACACTCGGTCAGACAGGGATATTTATTGAGCTTGTAAATGTGGACTCTCCTGCCACGCTGAAGAGGGCCAGATCACTCTACTGCTGTCCTGAAGAAGTGAAGAACAAATTACTCCCAAGGAAAAATATAGAAATAAAGCTTCTTGGTGGTCTACAAGATTGTATAGTCATCTAGGGGAAAACTGAGAGCACTCTTACTTTTCAGAGGTTTCCATGGGCAGAAACTGGGGAAATGGGTTTTAACCTCAGCACTCCCTTCCCTCCCCCTCCCCGCTTCTGGATCTCCATGAAGTTTGCAACCATCACACTGTCTACCAGGATAGGTCTACCTCATCACAGACCAGAAACAATGGAGGTAGCTGATGATGGACTGAAACCTTTGAAACTGTGAGCCAAAATAAATCTTTTCTCCTTAAACCTTTCTCCCATGTATCTGTCACAGTGATGGAAAGAATAACACAGCTCTCCAGTGCTGATCATTCCCATGGGAACCTAAAAGGAGCCTGTGCATCTGGTGCTAGGGTGTTGAGGAGTGACTGCCAGGACCTGCCATTCCTGTATCTTTGCATGGCAGCAGAAGAACATCTCCTGGAATGGTTTGTCGCAACAAACAAACTAGCCTGGGATCATCTTGGGTATTGCAAAATAGGTCACCTGGTCCTGGCAGCAAGGCAGTCCTGCATTGATGAGCAGTCCAGATGGGGCTTTGATAATCCCTGTCCTCTCGGTGTCTAAATCCTCTTCCTAGCAGAGAGTGAGCAAGGTAGAGTACAGCAAATTTCTCTGATGAGGGGTCCTGCAGGCCAAGGGTGGTGGCAGGAAGAGGGCCTCAGGTTGAAGGATTGGGTGAGCCTGCCCCTTGGGAGGGTGTGCACTCACCAAGAAACAGGAGTAAGCCAAAGGTGACAAGCCTAAGAAGAGTTCATAGCCACTCTGAAAGAGAGGAGGACAGATAGCATGGGTGCTAAATGACAGCCTACATCACGGGGAGCCACTGAGGTGAGTGCTGTGGTCTAAGAGTTATGCATAATAATTATCTGGATAAATGATATGTCAGATCAGTCCGAGCTCTGCTGTGTAGATGGGTCTGAAATGTCCCCAAAGGAGTGTTAAGGCTTGTTTCTCGGCTTAGTGCTATTGGGAAGTTGTGGAACCTTTAAGAGGTTCCTAATAGGAAGGCTTTAGATCACTGAGGGCACAGAAGCCTGGCCCTTCCCACTACTGTCTTTCATTTTGTGACCATGAGGTGAGCATTTTGCTCCAAGGTGTTCCCACCATGACAAGTTATCTTAGCATAGGCCCAGAGCAACAGAGTGGACTCTGAATCAAACAGTGAATCAAAAATCCACCTTGTCTTTGTTATTATAATCACCACACCGAGATTGCCTTGGGTGTTTGGTTAATGCCCGTGGTTGGTGGTCTAGTTGCTTTTGTTTCTGTGATGACAAGATAAGGTGGCAGAGGGCATGGTAGAGGAGGCTGACTGGCAACATGTGGCTCTAGCTGAGCCTCGGGTTTGGTGTGGATGCTTGGTTTTGGAGAGAAAAGATGAAAACTAAAAACCAGTATTTAATACTAGACAGCAATTGTAGCTATTGCTTTACCCTCCTGTTCCACGCTTTTCTCCTTAGACAGGTTTCACAACAATTCAGATTGGCCTCAAACTCAAGACCTTCTTGCTTCGTGTTCCTGAGTGCTGGGAATACCACCATACACAGTTTAATCTTTGTCTTTTCTAAGCAGTATCTTCTATTTGTCAACACATGAACTTGACTAAACAGTTACCCTGTCTCTAACAACAGGAAAGATAACTCACGGCTAAGTGAGGGCTATGTCTCGCTCCATGGTGTTCATTTCTTAAGACTTTCAAGTCTGGTGTTAAGGTTGATGGGGGTACAGTGACAGAGAGCAGACCCTCTGAGACAACGTCACAGTACCAAGATGCATGTGTTTCCATCTCTGTCTCTTGCAATCACTACTAGCTTCCTGCTGTTGTTTGTACTGTCTCTGGACTACACTTAAGACTCCTTGTTTTCAAGGTGAGGACCCTAGAGTTTCTATTATCATTATCATCATTATTGCTATTTTTATTGTTCAAGTGTCATATGTGTATGGTGTGTGTGTGTGTGCTTATTCATTGAGCTGTCTTGCCATCACAGAACCCCAAGTTTTAAGTGAATGGAATCCCAACTCAGTTGACTCTCAGGAGGATGGCAATTCCAAGCTACTTGATGGAGTGTGCACATTAACCCAAGGGGCACAAACTTACCTGGTCTCAGAAGCCTTTTCATATTTCCCATGGGTCAGCTATAAGCTTGGAAAGCTTTCTACTCACAGGGACAAATGATTCAGAAGGTTGGCTTCACCCAGCCTCACCTCAGGATGCCTATCAGGAAGAATCTTCCTTCTCCCAACTGGTGTGGGAGGTCCTTCTGTCTATGTGTTGCTTTTATTGATTAATGAATAAAGAAACTGGCTTGGTCTATAGCAAGGTAGTTAGGCAGGGAAAACTAAACTGAATGCTGGGAGAAAGAAGGGCAGAGTCCACGAGAAGCCATGTAGCCTCACTGGAGCCAGATGGAACTTTAGCCAGTAAGCCACAGCCACGTGGCAATACACAGATTAATAGAAATGGGTTAAATTAATATGTAAGAGTTAGTCATAAAGGGGACTGGCGAGATGGCTCAGCGGTTAAAAGCACTGACTGCTCTTCTAGAGGTCCTGAGTTCAATTCCCAGCCAACCACATGATGGCTCACAGCCATCTGTAATGAGATCTGGTGCCCCCTTCTGGTGTTCCGGTGTACATGGAAGGAATGTTGTATACATAATAAATAAATAAATCTTAAAAAAAAAGAGTTAGTCATAAGAAGCTAGAGCTAATGGGCCAAGCAGTGATTTAAATAATATAGTTTCTGTGTGATTATTTTGGGGCTAAGTGGCCGGAAACCAACAAGTGGCTCCCTCCAACATGTCTTATGTTTTTGATTTTATGGTACTCTTCTGTTTATGCCCTCACCCTGTGTGATACTACGATGCACCAAGAAAAGTCTATTTGGTCTTCATTCCCAGGTCCTAGTACTGAGCTCCTAAAACCCCTTGGAATTTCCTGAGTGGAGGAGGTAAGTCTCTTTCAACCATGCCCCAGTGAAAGCCTTTAAGGATGGGAGCTGGTTGCTAAGGGAACTAACAAATGAGGCTTAGCACCTCTGGCCCTCTACTTCTTGGTCAATGATTTCGTCAGTCAGGTCTATAACATGTTCAAAATGCAATCTCCTTCCAGTTTGAATCTGAAATGTCCCCATATACTCATGTTGGATACTGTGTCCCAGATGGAAACTTTAGCTCCCTGATGCAACTCTGGGAGGTGGTGCCTGGCTGAAGGCAGCAGGTCACTGGGGCCAGACCTTTAGGTGTTTTATCCCTGGATATTTCCAGTCACTTGCTGCTTGCAGGCCCACTGTAGCATGAGCTGCCCTGCTCCATGGTCCCCTCCCTACCCCAGTGAGCTGGATCCCTCCGAAACCATGGGTCAAAATAAATCTTTCCTGATATTTGTTTGTTTGTTTCCCAGGTATTGTAAGCAAAGCGATGTGAAAGCTAGCCGATATTCTTCATAAAGACCCTAAAACCCCAGGCTTTGGAGAACTTCCAGGTTGGTGAACACAGAGGGACTGGGAGAGTAAAGACCCCAAGGAAACTCACTGCCTTTCCTGTATACCTGACTCTATGCGCCCCCTCCTTGTGGCTGTTCCTAGCTCTACCCTTTGAACCAGTAACCATGACCAAGTTTCCTACCCCAAGGAGGATGTAGGGAACTCTTGATTTATAGCCAGTTGGTCACAAGTTTGGTAGGCCAGTATGAGACCTGAAACCTGTGGTGACAACAGTCCTGTGGGGCCCAGGGGCTTGTGCTACCTCTAGGAAGCCAGTGTGAAGACCAATTAAACTGTAGGACACAATTGGATGGTATGGGAAAGGACTCCTCTCTACCCATTTGGCATCAACCCTGAAGTGTGTGTGAATACAGAGAAAGGCATCTTTGGGGCTTTGGAATAAGATATAATGACTGTTTTCTTTCGTTCTTTGTTTTCTCACTATGGCAAACAAACACCCTTCTGTTCTTTCTAATTCAGCTTCCTTCACTGGTACCGTGCCTCCTCTTAGGTTTCCCCACACGATTCTTGACCTCTGAGCCTAGAGTCTAATGTAGCCACCCAACCTCCATGCTTACAGGATGTGTGATTCCACTGACAGCTACTTGGAGTCTCTGTGTAGGGAAAGGAAGGGTGGGCAAGAGGGAGACTGGCAGGTGGAGGAGGCTTGGTCCTCCTCTCCGTAGGTGAAGTGTGGGCACATCTTGCCTCTCCACAGCCACCATGGGAAGGGTTGTGTTGGTGGCCTTGACCTTCTATTGTTTTTAAGCAGCTGTTAGCTGAACAAAAGACAAATGAAAACTTTCTGTGGTTGACATTGAAAAAATGGCTGGCATGTCAGATGGTAACTCATTAAGGAATTCTCATTCATCAAAACAATTCATTTTTGTTTGAAGAGGCAAAATAAGCAGTTTCTTGCTGACTTCAGTGTCAGCCTCTCTGACCACATGTGGCTCTGGTTTATTTACAGTAATTTTTATTCTCAAATTCTAAGAGCTTCGGGAGCCTGTTTGGAATATTTTAAGTCAAATTCAACTGTTTTACTTAGATAAGTCCATAGGAGATCATTTTCCTCTATATTTTTTCTTTTACAATTCTAATCACCAAGACTGGCATTTAATCGTTAAAAGATGGAAAGATACACACCAAGTGGGTTCTTTTTTTTTTCTTCCAGAAATTGAAATATACCAAAGAATTTGAATCCATCACTGTACTGTGCATAGGAAAGTGGTTTTCAGGTGGCTTTAACATGCTTTCCTAATAGGAGGAATTGTTCAGAGTTTCTTAGAATCCTGAGCCCTAATTAAATTTTATAAATGTTCAGTTGTAAAATTTAAAATCTGTCACTATAAAACACATGTAGTTGGTGTTTGTAGCTGTGTTTGGTTAAGTACTACAGAAATCCAACTTTGCACCTCCCCGTTAACAGGTTTTCCCTCAAGATTCTTTGGTCAGGGTTATTTCCCAATACCTGATCTTATATTCCTCATCTTACAGGCTTGATTTCAGGAGTCCCCATTCTCCTTCCGTCCCCGCAGCCTCACTCCTGCAAGCCCAGTTCCCTTGCTAACCCCCTCAGTGCTGGCTCTCATCTGTCGTTATGATTTTCCTTTCTCCCTGGGTAGATCAGGGAGAGGCTCAAAACCCTGGCTGAGGTCAGGTGAGCATTTCAGTGTGCCAGCAAACTGAGAACAATGAGGAACAAGCAAAGGCTTGCGCCAGAGCGATGGGAAACTGGAGTGTCATGAGGAAGAAGGCAACCTCTGCTCACCTCCAACCCTGGGCTCCAGGAAAGATTTCCAAACTGGAATCACCAGACCTCACTTCCAAGAGAAGCCAGCGCTTTAGACTTTAGTATAAAATCTCTCCGATTTAGAAACTACAGTTCTTCAAAACCTTGAAGATCAGCGTCCTCCAAGCAGACAAATATCCCATCGCTCTAGGGAATTCTTTTATTTGGGTATTAACATTTACTAATTGTTGAGATACTGATTTTCATCCCTCCATGTGCTTGTCCAGGGATCTGGTAAACTCCTCATGTTGGGAAGCCTGCTGCTCCTCAAATGGCCTTTCCAGGCACAGAACCAGAGCTCCTGGGGCAGAAGAGTGAATAGCTGCATATTTCCCTGGGTGTGATGTTTTCCTTTGACCTCATGTCAGGGTCAAGGAGAGGTAAGTAAAAAAAAAAAAAAAAAAACCACAACCATGAACATTCACATTCAGGGACAGAGAGAGAGAGCGAGAGAGCCACATTCATATACCCATGCACACTCACATTCAAGCACACACACACATACACACATGCACACAGGTGCACACACATACACACGTATGCACACACAGAGAGAGAGAGATCTACACCCATATATCCATGTACATTCCGTTCCAAGCACACACACGCATGCACATAATGCACACACACTATTTCCTGCTCATTTTCTTCTCCTCACCAGCTCTTGATGCTCATTTTCACCTGTACAAAATATACCCTCTGTCTAGTGTTTCCAGAGCTGTGAACAAGAGTAAAGGAAGGGTATTCTCAGTTCTGCCCTCCCCCCACCACATCAGCTGGCCACTCCAGCAGGGCCTGGAGACAAGCCCTTCCCCAGGGCAGCTACTCTAGCCAGTCCCTAGAAGCTCCAGAGAGGGTAGAATTGGCTCATCCCAGGTATTGTTTTCCCTGGGGCCCTGGATCAGGCTGATGCCCTTGTCCTGTTTACCCCAAGTACCCTCCTAATGCCTGCTATCATCTCTAGGGCTCCCAGGAGGAGCCGATTTCTCACTCACCCAAAGCCCTTCTCCTGCGGTACTGTCCCAGTTTCCAAGTCTGGAGGAGCACTACACAAAGTGCCCTGCAAATAGGGAAACCCCTACAGATCAGCCAATCTTTTTAACATATAGGCAAAAAAAGTCTTAGAACTGTGTTCTTGTATGTGAGGGGGCACTGTAAAGAAACTACCAGCACGAGCACTCCATTATTGTAAATATGTGTGTGTGTGTGTGTGTGTGTGTGTGTGTGTGAGAGAGAGAGAGAGAGAGAGAGAGAGAGAGAGAGAGAGAGAGAGAGAGAGAGAGAGAGAGAGAGGAGGGGAGGAGGAGGACATCCAGGGACATGCCAGGGCTAGGGAGGTGGGAGAGCACAGTGCAGATAGTGAGATGGCAAAAGATAGAGAATAAAGGAGGGAGGGAGGGAGAGAGAGAGAGAAGATCTCAGGGATAATGGGGACTAGCAGGTTATAAGGCGAGTGAGTACCTGGGAAGAGCGAAGAGCCGAGACTGACATGGGGAGCCTGGAGGCCGGCATGGGCTCTGATATGCAGCCATAGGAACAGGTCAATGGAGCCGTATGTCCCTTCTGCCAGAGGTAAGGAAAATGACTCCTTCTGGCAGATGGGAACCAGTTTCACAAGTTCCTGAGGAATGCTGGCTTTTATGTAGTTGCCAGAAATCCTATAGTCTAGCTTGAGTTCGTTTCTATATACTTAGGCAGCCTGAGACCTAAAAGTTCTGGGGTGTGGGGGTGCTTCTAACAACCAAACTACATCTTGTCATGATGCTCCAATTAGTTCATAGACCCAGTCATCTACTGCAATAATTCTAGGGCTTTAATAGCATTTACATAATTGTTTTCGTTGCAGTGGTTTTACTGTGTGGTGATCTGCACATGAACTTAAGCACTGTACAGCATTTTTGTAGTTCTTATCTTATTTTCACCTTAACAAATAAACCCTGTGGCTCCACCAGTCAAACGTCAGCCCCCTCCTACCCCCTTTCCCAAGTTAGCAATGTTTTTATTAGGTTAATGCTGAACTCACCTATTCATCATGAAGAGCTGGCATTTGGGGCCACATTTGCTCCTTGTCTCATGTTTGTTTGTAAAGTTCATTGTGTGGTTTCTAATATGCTTTCCAGGTTAAACATTTCTAAATTTCAGGTAGTCAGAATGAGTCAACCTCGTAGAGCAAAGAGTATATGATAAACAGCAAAAACAGGCTCTCACAGTTCCCCAGGCAACGTATAACATGGTAACCGTGAATATTTTACAGACAATATGTCACAGCCTCAGCAATCTGGGAAAGAAGGAAGGGGAAGAACTGGGACCCGCATGTATCCAACTCCCCAACTCCCCCCCACTTTCAATGTGGGGTCAAGTTTCCAAGAAAAGCTACATAATGGTGTCACCCTAGCTGGTCTTTGCCCCCCAACATATTTGCTTTACGTAATTTGCTGAACATTCATGATTATTAATATGAATAAGACATGTGTAACTATTAAATAGACCTGGAAATCAGATTTCTTTGAGTTTTTCTCAAATTCATTTACTCTTTGTGACGTTATCATGTGTGTGTGTGTGTGTGTGTGTGTGTGTGTGTGTGTGTGTGTGTGTGTGTGTTGAATACCATGGGTGGTACTGGTGGAGGCCAGAAGAGAGCTAGGATCCCCTGGAGCTGAAGCTATAGGAGATAGCAAGCTGAGAACTGAACTTGGGTAGACTAAAAGAATAACAGATGCCACAAGCTATGAGCTGGATCTTCAGCCCCTGGGCTTCCTTTGAGTGGACAACAGCTCTCATGTCAGGAAGACTTGGAGGCTTGTCTGATGAAGCTGGCTGTTGGATACCCAAAAATCTCCAAGGAAACTCTCCTGTCGAGTATTAAACTATGACACTGGCTGACACACACTTTCACTCTTTCCCTGTGACTTCTTCCTCTTTCTAACAAAGTGATTCACTGCCCCGACATGTGCACAGGTGGTCGAAATTTACAGTGTGATTTGCTGGTTGTCATTCATCTGGCCGCTGTATTTATGATAGTTCTCAGATAGTAGATCACAGACTAGAATTCTTTTCTGGTGTAGAATGATTTTTTTTCCTGTTTAATGGGGCTGAGTCATACACAGAAAAGGGTAGCTCGAAGGTTTGTGCGGTGTTCTTAGCGCTCCATCACTAATTCAGGAAACAGAAAATCCACCAAAGTGAATACAGCTCTTTAAAATGTATTACCTTTCCCAGTGGGCAAAGTTGAAATAATTTTAAAAGCAAAATAAAACAGGGTGGGATATAATACAGAGCATGAAGTTGTGGGATAATCTTTTTGTACACTGTGGAGATGTGTCTCTGCCAAGGTTCCTTCTGATTGATTTAATGAAGAACCGAATGACCAATAACTATGCAGGAGAGGAAGAAGTCACAGGGAAAGAGTGAAAGTGTGTGTCAGCCAATGTCATAGTTTAATACTCGACAGGAACAAGCCTAAGCTAAGGCCAAACTTTCATAATTAATAAGAAGTCTCCATGCTATTTTTCAGGAACTGATGGTCCCCCAAAAATCCAACTACAGCACAAAACAAATATTCGTGAACTCATAACAATACAAATAGATGATTGAGTAAATGAATGAGGGAGAAAAGATAATTCTCCTTGGCAGAAGAATTCCAAACACTTTATGTCAATAGTCAACCTTCAGGGAGCTGAAACCCAACTCAGCATTCCTAAAGTGTGGGTTGAACATAGTAACTACCATTTCAAAAGGGCAGTATATATAGAGAGAGTAAATTTACAGTGAAAACCATAATAGACAGGGCTGTACTCTGGAGGTTGAAGCCAATACCAACAGTGATAAATCACGTTGTAAGTGTGAACCTGCTAAGGTCTGACTCTTGTGTGTCCCCTAACTACCCATGTGTTAGAAGTTTGGTGCCCAGTGAGGAACTACTGGGAAGTGGTGGGGCTCAGCCAGAGGGCTTTAGGTTACTGGAATTATTTTTGCAAAGGCTAATGTGGGACTCTGTAGTCTTCTTGCTTTTTTAGTTTTTTGACCATTGTATGCTAACTTGTTATAGGTCCCAAAATCACAGGGTCAATTGATTTTTGTGGTATATTTGATTGAACTGTGACACCCCAAGCCTTGAAGGGGGTGGAGCCAGTGACTAGCTGACTGAAATTAGCCATAGAGAAGCCATAAATACAGATAGAGAAGATGCACAGGAAAGAGTAAGGAGGGACTTTGTGATTTTGTGGTCTCTTTGATCTGGAAAGTGTGAACAGAAGGACAGCTAATCAGTCCTTTGATGCTTCTTTGATCTATCAATCAATATTTCACCACAATATTTGACTCCCAAGTCTTTATTTGTCATAGAACAACTCAGATTAACACATCATCTGGTACCCCTTATTGGGTGCCAATTGTTGTCAGACTTTCTTTGGACTACCAACTCCCAAATAACGACATGGAGACTTCTTATTATGAAAGCTTGGCCCTAGATTGGGCTTATTCCCCATTAGCTCTTAAAATTTAAATTAATACATTTACATTAATCTACATTTTGTCGCATGGCTCATTACCTCTCCTCCGTATTGTACATCTGACTTGCTCCATGTCTCACTGGTAAATCCCACCTCTCTTCTTCCCAGAGTTCCTATCTCTTCTAGGGAGTCCCACTTATTCTCTTTTGCCTAGCTATTGACTGTTCAGCTCTTTATTAATCCAATCAGAATGTGCCTTGGCAGAGATGCATCTTCACAGTATACAAAAAGATTATCCCATAACAATTTACCATAGTCTGAAACCTCCAAAACCACGAGTCAAAATAAAAATTTACTCTTTGTATATTGATTTATCTCCGGCATTTGTTGAGTAATAGAAAACTAACTGACACAGTACCCTTAATTTAATGATAAAGATGACATTTTACTCTGTGCCCTTTCTTTCTCTAGGTTTATAGCCTCAGTATAATAATAAGAAAACTCAGTCTAACCCCAGGAAGAAAGACATCCTACAAAATTGTTTCTGATAACCATTAAAATTGCCAAAACCATTCAAAATAAGGGAAATCTGAGACCATGTTATACCTCAGAGGAGTTCAGGGGGATTTGAGTACTAAATGTAGTATAGTGCTCAGGATGGCATCCTGGGACAGGAGAAAGGACAGTAGGTGGCTCTAAAGACATCTGAATAAACTATAGAGTTGGTAATAATATATTATTATCCGCTAATGAATTGTAACAAATGTACCACACTAATAGAAGGCACTAATACTAAGGGAAGCTGAGTGAGGTGTGCGGGGACTCCACAGTCTCAATATAGGTGTAACTTTACTTTAAAAGGTGCTTTCTAAAAGACTATCACCTCCTCAAAAGAGAGAGCATATGGATAGGAGCCAGCTGTTTTGAGAGATCAGCAATAACAGTGACTCAGATTCCCAATGTGAGCTCCCCCTAGTCTGTTGGTGTCTCAGTTTGGAGTAGATGGCCACAGTATGTGTGACCCATGAAGACAAGACATTTCCCTACAGGAGGACTGTAACTAAGTCTCCAGGAGCCCTCCCTGGACCACAGGCCAAGACGTGTGACCTACATATCCTGGAGTCCATTGCAGACAGGATCATTTCAAGAGCCTCTAAAACCCAGGGTTTTCCCTAAGTCTCATATGGTGGCCTCTGAACCAACTGGGCTCCTCTGTCCCCTTTGAAGAGGCTGAGAAACTGTCTAAAGTACAGTACAGAGAACCTCAGACCTGGGGTGAAAACCCAGGTTCTGGGTTAGGCAGTGCAGAACCCTGAGCATCTAAAGTCCCTTGGATTCCTGAGGCATCAAAACTGCCATCTAAGGGAATGAAGAACAGAGTTCTGCATTCAAAGTGGCAGATGGCCCTTTCCCACCTCAGAACCTATCCCAGGTCTAATTCTTATCATATAAATGACCAGAATCAGGTCAGAACGTGATGTGGTTAAAGATGTATCTGCCTTGGCAAGTGAGGAAGGGGGCTACATGCCAACAAAGCTGTGGAACTAGCTAACATGAGCCCAGAAGCTGAAGAAGTGTGTGTAGAGTAGGACCTCGAGAGCACTTGATTAAGGGGGATAGAGTAATGAAGTCTGAGAAGAAAGCTTGTCAACATGGTTCCCTTCTCCTTTGATACAGAACTGCATACCCTGCCAGGACCCTGGGAGATTATACCCTAGGGATATATTATCAGAACCACTAAATGATTGCTGTGTAAACTGGTGAAGCAAGAGCTCAAAAGGCTCAGATGAGTGCATGGGTGTGATTAGCTACCTTAGAAAATCCACCCACTGACATAGGAAGATGAGCCAGAAGGTGAAAAAGAAATTCCATGGCCATCTAGCACCACATCACTGAATAAAAAGGAATCCAGTACTCCAGGCGTATGAAGACATTGCCCCCAGTGCACAATGGAAAACATTGATGGAAGAGCCTCAATATCGAGTAACCTGGCATTGGCTGTCCTCTGTGGGCCCACTGATGGTGAACATGATGATACGGAATCCCACTCCCTGATGACAGTAACCAGGGTAGGACCCCAAATAATGAAGGCTAAATGTTGGGTTTAGCCCATCAGAATCAAGGTGGGTGCAGATGGTTAACAGTGCTTGGTGCTGCTAGGAGAAGAAAAGACGGACACGACAAGGGTATTGCTCTCTATGTATGTATTAAAAGAGATTAGGCTGAAGAGATGGCTCGGTGGTTAAGACTGACAGCTGCTCTTGCAGAGGAGCCAAGTTTAGTTCTCAGCACCCATAATCAAATAACTTAACCACCTGTAACTCTAGCTGCAGGGGGACCTAATCCCTTTGGCTTCTCAGAAACCTGTACTCGTCTACACACCCACACACACACGAGAGAAAGGGAGGAGAGAGAGAGAAAAAGTAAATCTTTTTTTTCTTTTTTCTTTTTTTAAATCTTTTGTTTTTCAACACAGGGTTTCCTCTGTGTAGTTCTGGCTGTCCTGGAACTTGGTTTATAGACCAGGCTGGCCTTGAAATCACAGATATCCACTGCCTCTGCCTTCCAAGCATTAAGATTAAAGAATAAGTCTTTTTAAAAATCATGAGTGGATACCAGGCCACCGGCAGCTGTCCAATAACATCATATGCCTTTATCGAATGTCTATATTTGAGCCAGTTTTTAGACTTGGCATTTACTAACCAAAAGAGAGTTTGCACCTTAGGAAGAAACACCCTGAGTCACCACAGCCACCACATATGACAATGGTCTAAATAATATTTCCCTGAGAGGACCTATATCCCTTTACTCAGGTCACCACACAGAGGGATGGGAGCATACCTCCAGGGTTCCAGGACTGTTGGACATAGGTTTTGAGTTTTAATTTAACCCAGGATCTGGAGACACTTCATGGTTCTCTTGCTGGAACAGGGCCTACGGGAGCCAGATATTAAGTAGAAACCCAAGCCTGAATGGTTTACAACAGGCTCACAGGACCTTGGAACCCCAAAAAAGAGGTACTTACTTAGCCTGTGAATTTCCCTGGAATGGGTATGGCTGGCTGTTGGCAGAACCCATGAATGATTTTTGGTTTGTCAGTCTGCAGAGTCACAAATCCAAGTAAAGGGGTTGAATGAGAAGACTTTGAAAGGGCTCTTTCCCCTGGCCCAAAGATTGAAAGGCAAAAGCTGGGCGGTGGTGGCACACGCCTTTAATCCCAGCACTCGGGAGGCAGAGGCAGGTGGATCTCTGTGAGTTTGAGACCAGCCTGGTCTACAAGAGCTAGTTCCAGGACTGGCTCCAAAGCTGCAGAGAAACCCTGTCTCGAAAAACCAAAAAAAAAAAAAAAAAAAAATTGAAAGGCAATGAAAACAACATTGTACCCCAAGGAGAGCACTGAGTCACCCCACGCACCCCACGCACGAAGACCTACAGGATGCAGGCAGAATCATGCCCATTATAGCCCTGGTCTGATTCATCAGTCTTGGCCCCACAGAAGCTGGACTCTAAAGAATGTCAGGTACTACAAGTCAAACTTGGGCAAGTACTTGTCCTAATAACCGCTGCTACTACAGGTATAGTGTGCAATTGTTTTGCAGAGCACAGAAAAAGCTGAGCTTGGGTCCAGAGAAGGTAGCCTTTTCCATTCCTTCCAGGGGCAAGTCCAGAAGCAGTTGCCCTTGACATTAAGTGGATGCTACTATCCATTTACCTCTTGCCCAAGTCCGGTGCTAACTCTTCTGCTGTGCGTCTGTAGTCCTTCAAGGAGTTAGTCTGTCTGTGTAAGGAGAACACACTGATTCACTGAGCTGCTGCATCGTGTTAACACGTCCAGATGAACAAGGTGTGGTAAGTAATCAGAGACCTTGACTAGACCCCATGATGAGCAGAGTCTATGGTTCAAGGTATCTGTGGTGGGAAAAGATGCCATGTGCAGTTTATGGCAATAAGAGACTCACAGTGAAGACCTCTGGGGTCCTGGAGCTAGGCCATGCCATCTGCAGCAGAGAATTATATACCATTTGAAAGAATAGCTCTTGGCATGCCAGTGGGCCCCGGTTGAGATGAAGTGCTTAACACGCGATATCAGGTGACCGTGTGGCCAGACTGTCCATGATAATCTGACATCTATCCAGCCCATCAGCTCGTAAGGTCAGGTGGGCCTGGGAGCATCCATCACTAGACAGAAATGGTACAGCCCCATTGGACAAAAGCAGGGCGAATAGATACAAGAACGTTTCAGGTCCCCATGTTCCCCATCATCTTCACACCAGTTCCTCTTCTCTTCCTCAGTTCATATAGATGATGCTCACCTGCAGGATGACAAGAGCTACACCATCCCTTTTGGACAACTGAGGAAAGGAAAAAGACTAGGCTTAGTTTATACAGGAGTTAGTGAGTGCAAGCCTGAGATTTACACCAACTGCCTAGTAATCCCTCCTAGGAGTGACTTTAAAGACAGGCAGAGGAGGGCTGGAGAGATAGCTCAGAGGTTAAGAGCACTGGCTGTTCTTCCAGAGGTCCTGAGTTCAATTCCCAGCCACCACATGGTGGCTCACAACCATCTGTAATGAGATCTGGTTCCCTCTTCTGGCATGCAGGTATAATGCAGTATAGAACACTGTGTACATAATAATAAAATAACTCCACATAATAATAAAATAAATCTTCCCAGAAGGAAGCATGAGGCAGGTTCAGGTTCCTTAAGGAGCAGTTTATGAAGCAGCTTGGTGACAACAGGCTGCCAGCGTGGGACACCAGACACTAACCTCTAGGACCTTAAATCAGCAACCATTTCGTGATGCTATTTCCTCAACATGTAGAAAAGGAGGATCTGGTAACCACAGCATAGGAGGGAAGCATAGTTCCCCCCTACTCTTGAGGATCCGCCTGGGGAATAGCTTTTGCAAGATTAGAAGTTTGGCTCCAATGAGAATGTTTCCACCAGGGGGCAGAGCAAGAATCACCTTACACCTTGAGACTGAAGTGTTGACCGTCCATCCAGTACCCTGTGCAAGGAAAAGAGGTGCCACCTCCACAGGATCATCGGGAGGAGGTAGGGCTGTTGGTACATAGTGGGGCAAAGGACTGTGTGCCCGCTGTCCTGGTGACCTGTGTTAGGATCCGTTGGTGTTTCTCTGGGAAATCTTGATAACAGATAAGTGCAGCTTGCAGAGTCTGGGAAGCACAGGGATGAAGGACAAGGTTAGTGTAGCCTAGCAGGTAAGCTATGTTGGTGGAGGTGCCAGCTGGGGGAGAGGGCCGTGTGGGATGGGTGAGGGAGATGGAGGGATGAGCAGCAGTTGTAGTCCCAAGACTAGCTCCTGCCGTCCGTCCCACTGGCCTCCCTGTCAGTTTCTCCACAAGAGATGGCAAGAACCTTGCAGGCACGGTGCCCAGATGGGACAAAATTATTATACAAATTAAGTAGGTTGAAATTTATGACTGCAGTAGAAATAATAATTTACTGTCAAGACCCTCACTCAGGACCCAGCCTCTAGGATGTGGGTTGCAGTCAGTTCACGGATATCCCCTCAGTCACAGGGAACTGTGCCCCCTCCCCCGTAGAGTTCAGCCAAACCTAGGCTTCTCCCGTGTACATCCAACATGTGATTGATGGAGGACAGGAGGAGTTAGGGTCAAGTCTTTTTGTCTCAGTTCAGTCCCAACATGAAGTGACACCCCCAGACACTAAGGTCATGGTCACTAAGGCATCTGTGGCTGCTCTGAGAAACATTGTTTGTTTGTTTTTTCTGCACAGTCCTAGGCTCCACCCCTTTCAAGGTACTTCACCGTAAGTGTGCTGCAGACACCTCTCTGCCTCAGAATGTTTTCAGGGAACCTTTGTCTGAAACTTGATCTGCCATAGAAACACAATAAAGATAGAGCAATGGTGTTTGGGTCAGTCAGGACAGCAGGACATGCTACTTCCAGGCTGATTATACCTAAACTGGATCACTGCCATGAATAAAGACAAATTCAGTTTATCATTTTATAGAATCTTATAGAACTCAGGGCCCAACTTCTTCATATCACATATACGCGAACCCTGCCCCCACCCACTCCATCTGTAGCAGAGTCAGAGAAGAGAAAAAGTGGTTTTGGTTTAACAGTTCATCTCCATTGAATCAAAAAAAAATTTAAAAACAACAAAAAGAAGAAAGAAACAAAACAAAACCAACCCTAGAGATATCCCTAGCTAACCATGACATAAACGTGTGTGAGTCATCCATTTTTTTATAGAAGTTACTGAATTCCATATTCAACCCTGATCATGGGTCAAGTAAAATCTCAGACAAGCAAATGAGCACGTTAAGACTCCACTTTCAGTAAACTTATGTCCAAATTCAACTTTTTCTAATTTTTCCATCAAAACTAGCTGTTTGGATAGAGCATCGCTCCAATTTTCATACAAGGCTCAATAAAAATAGGTGTTTAAAATTTACCAAGTAGGTAAGATTCAGTTTCAAAATTTTTCCTTTTCCTGGGTAGTAAATATTTCAAATCTCCCATTTTTTTTCTTGACAAAACTTTGGGTTGCCTCCTGCCCCCTTTTCTGAGCAGTAAGGCCCAAGCATTGTAGAATACCGCCAAATAGAGCGAACATCTACAGATGGGCTGGTCTGCAGCTGGAGGCTTTAACTCTGTAGTATTTATTTGAAATCTCCAAGCCAGCAGAGCAAGGCATCGGCACAGTGGGCACAATTCACAATGTTTTGGCTCTAGAGCAAATAGCGGTTGAACTTAGTTTTTTCAGCTAAAATGGAATTTATGCAGATGTGCTTTGCACTAAATTCATTAAACAATTACATCCTGGTGCCGTTTTCACATTTTTGTAAAGGATCTGCATAAGCACTAATTAGATCTAAGACAATGTTACTGGGCAAATTACAGTGTGGATTGTTCGCCTTGTCTTGCTTTCCGCATCTGCTCCGAGATGATGATAATTTAGGTGCAAGCCATATAAATGTTGGGTTTTGTTCCATTTACTGGAAATATTTATTTGAAACATACTATAGATTAATTGATAATGTAACCATTTTTTTTTAAAGAGCCTCTCGATGTTTTTTCTCACGGGTGTTGCAGGGTAAAATTCAGTCTGGGGCGGGGGGGGGGGAGAGATACAGTAGCTGGAACTTCCCACAATTGCTAACTGGCATTTTCCTCTCCGTGAGGTTTGCTACTGAAAGGATCTTTGCATTTCATTTGGCTTCAAGTGCAGGCTGGGTTTGCTGAATTACAGCGGGGCCTTTCAGAGCACAGCGTTGACGCAAAGGCATGCGGAGTCTCCTGGACAGCTCCCAGCGGCAGCCTCCCACCTTTCACAGCCACTGGACAGTAACTTCATATCCGAAGATCATTCAGTATCTTAGGGGATTCAGACCTCGGGGTATGTTTCCTTTGTTCCATATTAATCTTCTATTCCATATACCGCTAAATGTAAAAGACTAACATTTAAACACGAAACCCACTCTACAGAAAGTTAGGGCATTCCAACAGGGTTTCTATGGCAACTTTGAATGTACCAACTTAATTCAAGGCTCTCTCTAGCCCAGAAGTCACCACTCTCTAGTAGACATTCCATAGCAGGCTCTCCATTCTACTCACACCCAGAATTGCTTCTGCTCCAACCCACAGCATCTCCCTCCCTGGGAAGGAGGCCAACACTGGGAATCAGTTTGGCTGCTGGGGTTCTAAACTCCACTCCTGTTGCTGGACTTTTCAAATGGTTACTTCTACTGTTTGCTGGAGCCAGCCAGGGAAAGCCAAGTTCAGTGTGAACGCCAACAGAGATTATGAGGCAAAACTGAACTCTGAATGTAATCAAATTCAAAAGCCCAAGTCCAAGTCCAAGATACATAGAAATGCCCTTCTGCATTCATGACACCTACTTATTAACGCCCAGCATAGCAAGGACACATGGGGCTCTCCAAAGGTAGCATCCAGGCTGGCTCACTCTAGCAGTCTGCTTACTGCTTTCTAGGTGAAGCTTTTTTTTTTTTTTTTTTTTTGGTGGGGGAAAATTGTAACCATAAGGGTGATAATAATTGCTTCTGCAGACTTAATTGTAAGGCTGAAAACGCTGTGCTGGTTAAATATGAGATTATATCCTCCTTGAAGGAGAAAATAATTTAGCACTGGGGATTTTCAGTTTAAAGGTAAACTATGTTGCACCTGTAGAAGAAAGCAGTGTTTGTTAATATTATTTATTTTATTTCTTTTTTGTGTACAAGTGAGCATGCATGTTCACACGCATGTGTGTGTGCACGCGCGCTCATGCAGATATACTATATATACTAAGTAGACTTACCTCCTAGGCCTCAGGAGTGCTGGGATTATAGGTCTGTACCATCACACCCAACCAAAATCTATCAATTGTTGATAGCTGTTCAGCTAAGGGGGGGGGCTCATGAAACCCTCCCTACTCCACACTAGGGTGCTGAGCAGCTTGATCTTGTCTAGGATTGTGCAGGCAATCATAGCTGCTGTGAATTCATAAGTGCAGTCCTGCCATATCCAGAATCTATCATCATTTCCCAACAGCCCTTCCTGACCTCTGGTTTTTATATTTCTACTCCCTCTTCTATTGTGGTAAAACTTGGGGAGTGGGTGTGACTAGATGGCCCAGTTGTGGTTGGCTGAGCACCCCACAGAAACTTCCTGTGTACAATTTGGTCCTCTGTGAGTTTCTGCATTAACTGCTGTCCATTGCACAAAGAAACTTCCCTGATGAGATCAGAGATATGAACTTCGAGGGCAGTTTGATTCCATGTCCATTTAGCAAAATAAAGTAAAAGAGTCATCCTTGGGACTTGAGACTTTCCAACTGTGGATTCTTGACCAGGTTTATGGTACTGAGTATGCATTTCCTCCTGTGCAGTGGCCCTTACATCCAATCTGAAAGTGGTTGGTTATTCCCATAACATTTGCACCGCTAGTGTACTAGTGGATATATATTGAAAGGTGTGTCAGAGAGCTCCCTTTTCCTCCCCTCTGTGAAGAATGAGTCTCTATTAGAGAGCCAATAATCTTGGACTTCTTAGCCTCTAGGAGTTTGAGAATAAATTTCACTTGCCTATGGGGTTTTGTTATAGTAGCCCAGGAGACTAAGAAAAGTTTTCCAAGAGACATGGAAACACTTGGCCACATAAGAAGTTGTACACAACATCAAAAGAACAAATAATCCAATAAAAACTCTCAACAGAGGAATCTAAAATGGAAGACACTTAAGGAAATGTCCAACATCCTTAGTCATCAGAGAAATGCAAATCAAAACAACTCTGAGATTCCATCTTACATCTATAAGAATGGCCAAGATCAAAAACACTGATGATAACTTATGCTGGAGAGGTTGTAGGGAAAAGGGAACAGTTCTACATTGCTGGTGGGAATGCAAGCTGGTACAGGCCTTTGGATGTCAGTGTGGCAATTTCTCAGAAAATTAGGAAACAACCTTCCTCAAGACCCAGCAATACCACTTTTGGGTATATACCCAAAGGATGCTCAATCTTAGCACAAGAACCTGTGATCAACTATGTTCATAGCAGCATTATTTATCATAGCCAGAACCTGGAAACAACCTAAATGCCCTTAGACCAAAGAATGGATAAGGAAAATGGCTTACATTTACACAATGGAGTACTACACAGCAGAAAAAAATAACGGCATCTTGAAATTTGCGGGCAAATGGATGGATCTAGAAAACATCATATTGGGTGAGGAAACCAAGACTTAGAAAGACAAATCTCATATGTACTCACTCATAAGTGGCTTTTAGACATAAAGCAAAGAAAAACCAGCATACAATTCACAATCCCAGAGAACCTAGACAAAAAATAGGACTCTAAGAGAAACATACATGGATCTAATAATCTACATGGGAAGTAGAAAAAGACAAGATCTTCTGAGTAAATTGGGAGCATGGGAACTTTTGGAGAAGGTAGGAGGAAAGGGGAGCAGAAGGGCAGGGAGCAGAGAAAAACATAGCTCAATAAAAACTATTTTTTTTAAAAAAAATAAAGTTTTATTGGCCCTCTCTGGGTCCTATATCCAAAGATTAAACCAGCCAAAAATGGAAAGCACTTTAAAAAAACTTGGGTCTCTATATATTTTTTCTTTTTTTCTAACCTACTAAAACACCTATATAGTTAGCAATCTGGAAATCATTTTAAATATATATTATAGATCCAGGGGCTGGAGATGTAGCTCAGCAGTTAGAAGAGTTTGCTAGTTCCAGAGGATTCGAGTTCTGATCTCATAACTTACATAGGCAGCTTACAACCACCTATAACTCCAGTCCAGGGACTCTGATGCATCTTCTGGCCTCTCTGGGCATATACAGATGTGATATATGTGCATACAAATAAAAATAAATCTCAGAAAAAAGAAAATAGGTCTACATGGATCCATAAAGTTAGCTCTTCAGACTCCAAAAAATAGTCAAATTATTTTTTTAAAATCAACTATAATGTCTCGTTTGGTTTTGTCCTGGAAATAATAAAGTTTCTTTGCATCCATTAGGAAGGATACTTCAGGGAAGAAGAAAGTACAAATGTTGGCAAGGATACACAATATTGGTAGAAATACAAAGTATTGCATTCATGCTGAAAACCAGTGTGGTAGTCTCTCCAAAAATTAAAAATGAGGTCTAAAAGTAGGGAAGCAGCTCAGGTGTAGGTGTTTGACTAGCATGCTTAAGGTTCTGCCTTGAAGTCCTAGAACATCTACAAAGTTTTGTAGTTTTGAAAACTGTAATTGACAAAGTTTTGAAAACTGTAATTACAATACCATTTAAGCAACATTATTCATAATAGACAAAAGTTGAAAGTGACCCAAGTGCCCATTGATGGGGAAATGAAAATGCAATGATGTGAATAATTACATATGTTATACAATTTGGCCTTGAAAAAAAGGAGATTAGGGTCATGGCACAACATTGATGGGACCTGAACCTCAAGACACTAAGCTAAGTGAAATAAGCCAGACACAAAAAGACAAACACTGTATGATGCAATCTTTAAGAAGTATTACGTGGACAAATTTACAGACAGTAAAAAAAAAAAATGACAGTTGTCAGGGGCTGAAGAGACACAGAGGCGAGTAGTTAACATAGTAAATTTAGTGTTATATGTATTTTATCATATTTAAAAAAAACAAAAACAAAACGCCAAAGCTTGCCTGTGTTAGTAACAGGATGTCTGAGAATCTGTAAACAGGATGGGGAGGAAGAACTGCCTTTGAACTCCCAGGGACCTGGGCTGGATTCTGCCTTGCTGCATATTTGGCCTTATCCCGAGGCCAGCTTCTCCTGGGGTTCATTCTCTAAGACTCAAACTACAACCCTGAGATGATAACTAAAGAAGGCTGTATCTGTGCTGCGTGCTGTCTTAGTTAGGGTTTCTGTTGCTGTGATGAAACGCCATGACCAAAACCAAGCTGGGGAGGAAAGCATTTATTTGGCTTACACTTCAGTATTACTGTTCATTGCTGAAGGAAGTCAAGACAGGAACTCAAACAGGGGAGTTTGGAAGCAGGAGCTGATGCAGAGGCCATGGGGGGTGGGGTGGGGGTAGCTGCTTACTAGCTTGCTTCCCATGGCTTTTTCAACCTACCTTATTATAGAACCCAGGACCACCAGTCCAGGGATGGCACCACCCACCATGGGCTGGGCCCTCCCCCATTGATCACTAATTGAGAAAATGCCTTACAGCTGGATCTCATTGAGGCATTTCCTCTACTGAAGCTCCTTCCTCTGATGACTCTAGCTTGGATCAAGCTGACACACAACACCAGCCAGTATACATGCTTATTTTCCTCTCCTATTAATGCTACTTTAGAAGTATAGATGAGCATCCATAAGTAAAAATACCGTGTGATTTAGGATGCCAGATAAAATATCAGAAACCCATTTAGAATCTGAATTTAACATAGTAAGAGAATGTTTAATAATTGTTTTATGTAAGTATGTCCCTAGCATTTCAAGTGTGTTGGTAAGATTTGAAATATATGTATACAAAAATTTTATTTATCAAAAATTCAAACTTAGATGTATATCCCTTATTTTTTCCATTAAATAAAATCCTTACCCACAGCAGTGGTGTTTTTATCATTCAAGTAAGCGACAAAGGTTGGCTTTATAGAGAAGGAAAGCCATTTTTCTCCAGTATTTCAGCAATTCATTCTTGTCCCGGTTCTCGAGCCCAGCTATTATCCTAGAGGCGTGATGGGCGTATGGCTTTGATGACTAAAACGACCACTCAAAACAGAACTGATAGATGAATCTTCTATTTTGCCTCCTAATTATGATTGGTTTGAACAAACAAAAGCATGAATCGGTTAAGGACTCAATTTCCTTTTCTGCCTCTTACTCCAATAGCACTGTGAGCCAGCCTTCTCTCTGAGGTGAGCCAGCCTTCTCTCTGAGGTGAGCCCCCCTCTCATATTCATGCTTAGCTGAGTTTTTATCAGCGAAGATGGTGGCCCTGAATTACCCCAAAGAAGACAGGCGCTGAGTAAATTACAATAGTGGAAACAGTGTCTCGTCAAGTTCATAGGCTTGCTCTTCCTCAGAGCAGCTGAGATGCCTGACGTGACTTAAACACTGCTGGCCCTCTTGCATTCAGCCCCTCAAGTCTCCTGCTGGGAACAGTGCAGTGTCATTAAAATGAAGTTCACCGAGGAAGACAATGGTCACATTCACCCACAGAGGCGGCAGAGACCCCGGAGCCAGGCCTGTCTCACGTTGGCTATGCTGTGTGCTAGCTCAGACTCCTGGGCTTCTCCTGAAGAGCTGATGTGGCTGTAGTAGGGTCATCCTGGAGGCAAGAGGGCAGGTGGTGCCGCGCTCAGCTTCATCTCCGAAGAGCAGTCTCTATGTTCTTTGTCGGCCAAGGAAGCTTGCCTCTCTCCCGCATTCTGCTTTGGAGCACTGTGGCTTGGCATCCCCGGGTTCTGCTTCAGAACTAGATTAGAAATTCATTTTTGTTCAGTAGTCATTGTAATTGCATATGCTATACCAGATACTGAGTTGGGATGGGAACACAATCGTTTCTGGGCAAGGTGAGGCCTCCTGGGATAGTGAAGGAAGCTGCACAGATTCACAGAGCTAGTTCAGGGGCAGAGGAGGAGCTAAACCCAGGATTCTAACTTCGGAGTCTATGGTGCACCCTTTACACTACACTTCCCTATTAAACTGCGGATTTGTAGCAGCTTCACACAGGGCGCACACAAGAAAAGAAGAAAAGCACGTTAGAGCTGGGGAGAAGGCGCGAACATGAGGACAGATTCCCCACTAATCATGGAAAACCGGTAGGTGGAAACGGCACACTGGTCCATAACCCTAGAGTTAAGGAGGGCAGAGACAGGAAGACTCCTGGAGCTCACTAGCCACACAACCTAGCCAGTCCATGAATTCTCGGTTCAATGAAAGACCCTGTCTCAAAAACAAGATGGAGAATTATAGAGGAAGAGACTGAGTGTTGACCTCTAGCCTCGGTACGCGTATGCACAGGTGAGCATGCGCACACACTCCCACTCAGACGCACGCACGCACGCACGCACACATTAAAAAGAAAAAGAAGGAAGAAAAAAAAGAATGAAAATCATTTTAATTTTAAAAAACAAGGAATGAATAAGGATAGATGACATAGAGCTGACTTCTTCCAGATGGTTAAACCATGCCTTGCAAGATAAACTTCCTTCCGGTCTGCGCTCACTTTCCTCTCTTCAGTGGAGTTTTCGCTTCAAGGAATTGACAATTACATAGGGAGCTTGTTGCTCCAACAATTCCATATTTTAATAGGAGAATTTGAAATTAAGTAATGTTTATCAGGGTAAACTGAATGTCTAGAATTTAGGAATAATTTCCATTATAAAGCACTTCCTCACTCTTTTCCTGGGCATGAATAGACTTAAAATATGGTGATGAGTGGCATTGTTCACGCGCCTGCAGCCCACAAGGAACACACAACACTCTAAAATCACAGATTAATTGCTAATGAGAATATTGCTCTTGAAGAGTTATATTGTTCACAGGGAGAACGATCGCGCCGCAGAAAAGAAGGCAGCTTACCCGGCACCATTTTGAATAGATAAAGAGAAGCAGCATCTAGTCAAGACATAAGCCGCTTTGAATCTCCCACTTTTGGTTCCAGGTAGACTTTAACAGGAAGGATTCAGGATGCAAGATCCAAAGTTGTGGGGGCCAGAGGAGACACTCCACCATCCTGAAGCTGAGTCACAGGTGGTAGTGAGCTACCTGCTGTGGGTGCTGGGAAGAAAACTCAGACCCTCTGGGGAAGCAATGCTTGCTCTTAACTATGGAGCCATCTCTCCAGCCCCTATGTACTTGTGTTTTTATCTTCCCTTCTTAGTAACAAAGGTTTGCTTAGAAGAACCCATTGCTGCCTGCACTAACCCGGGAGATGCATAGCATCCTTTCAGGTAGTGGGTATTACACGGACCAGGATTGAAGGCAGCAGAGCCTGTGATACCTGACATCTTAGGAAGAACAGTGTGATAACAACACTGAGAGAAAAAGACACAGAGGGGAGATGTTGAGCCCTTTCTGCCTGGAGCTGTCCCTGCCTGGGTGATGATGATCTCTACAGTCTGTGATTTCTTGCCTCCTCTCAAAGTCCTAAGTGAAACAGATGTTCATTAACGGTCTCAGGCAGCATAGGCTATGTTATACTGTGGCTTAAAGGGGGGCACCAAATCTTCGTGATTTCACACCACCATGGGCTGGTTCTCATTTTGTGAGGTCTGAGGTAAGCTGGGTTCCCCTGCTAGGTGTCTGTCTTCCTACCGTAGCTCCTCCAGCAAAGCTGGTCTTATTTTTAACTGCCATGGTGAGGGAGGGTACAGCTGGAGATGCGAAGCTGCCTCACCTTCCCTTCAACCTGTGAGACTCGCAGGACTCCACCAAGGACAAAATGCAGTGAGCAACACTGGCACGCTGTAGTGAGAGCCACTGATCCCACAGTGAGTAGGTTCCTACCCTTTCTCTTCCAGAATGCCCCAGGAATTGTGCTCCAACTGCAAGATTTGTTGGCATCTTTATTATTTACAAATGACAGGCAGGTAAGCTCCTTGGGACAGTGTAGTAGATGTCCTGGCCACCCTGGTACCTGGCACAGCACAATGCGGCGAGAAGGAAGGTGGCAGAGCCTCGCTGAACAGTGGGTAGACTAAGGAGTCACCCCACGTGCCCAAGTTCACCAGGGAGTTCTCGTGACTCGCTTCTCCCAGAATACCACACCTGAAAAGCGTTCTGTAGCCCCCACATCCCTGCTGACTGGCTGCAGCTCATTTTTATGAGAAGAGGGACCTGCAGTCTCACAGCTAACTGTGAGCAGTTAGGAAACACTAGGGATCAAGTAAGGAGCCATTGTGTCTTCAACAGAGTTGCTGCGGTCTCCCTACCTGAGTCCCTTTCCTAAGAAAATTCGCCTTCAGATGAATTCCACTTGCTACGGTCCCTGATCAAGTCTTCAGCCAAAGCCACAGATAAACAGCCCTTTGAATGTAAGGTCGTCCAGCCGCCATCTGGATGCATTGCGTTGCATGTGTCTGCTTATTTCTCCCATAATCCTAATAGACCTGTTGTACCAAAACATCATCCCTCTCCTAGGTCTCTGGTGATGATGCCTCCCTAACAAGATGTCTTGGTTCTGCAACCATAGCCCTAAAAATGGCCTTTCTTCGTGTTTTTGGCTTTGGGCTTCTTAGAACACACCATCATAAATTTGGCTAGACTCATAAAAAAAAATAACTTGTTTTGCCTGCTACTTGGACATCAGACAGCAAAGCTGATGGTGTGTATTACTAAGGTAAAGGGGATCAAGCTAGAGGTGCACATGTTTGCTGTGCTGCCAATCCTCTGCTGAGGCCTGAAACAATGCTGAGATTTCTGTAGACTCTTTAGCCATTAGTTACCTACTAATTGGAATATGGGGGAGGACTCATTTCTTTTACTTCTCAGGGTAAAGCTTTTGGCTTTGGCTTTTTTCCTCTGGGCCTGGTGCCATGCAACAAAAACTTGGTGCACGCTCGGTCATATTTTCATCTGTGTGCAGGCTGCCCCCTTGGGGTTTGAACATTAGTATTTGCTGATTTTTCCTGCTATGAATATTGAAGTGCAAAAAGTTACATTTAGCCATGGCAAGGCCTGGAGGTGTAGGGGAGTATAATTTTTCAATAATGGGCCAAGTGTGTATGAAAAGGTAGTGGTTGGTTTTATATAGGCTATTTTTAAACTCCTGAAGGGAAAAGAGCATGCTCCGTTCTGGCTATTAAGATAAAACAAACTAGACCAAAGAGCTCTGTTCATTTGGTTTGACTGATTTGTAACTAAAGACTCAGTAGATGGAAACTGGTATTGTAGAAAGTCAGCAGGCCAAATAAAAACACCATAGAACATTAATGCCAAGAAGCACCCCATCTGTAGACTTCAGAACGCTAGTTGTAAGAAAGGAGCCTAAAACCAGACAATCCCGTTTTACATTGCCTAATAGCCTCAGACCTGCAATCTGGTGTTTGATTGACAGTCTCTCCTTTACAAACATCTTCGGTTATAGACCATGTTGCTTCTAACTGAATATGATCTACTTTTTGAGGTTCCCAAATGAAAAGAAGCATTCATCCTATTTCGCTATATTCTAGTCACTTATTTACAAAGAAATGCATCAATGCTTTCCATGGTGTTGTTATGTAAGCATCCTGATTATAAGTACCATTTTCTGTTTGTTAACTGTCCACCGGCAATTATTCCATCTTTCTTTTACTGAGACATTCACAGGAACTCAGGCCAAATGCTTAGGGGCTGACTATGTTGTTAGGTGTGACAGCACATTTTAAAGACACCAGGACTGCCCCTCCTGATGCGAGGTGGGGACAGACTTCTGTAAGGAAGGGTTTTACTTGAGATCCCTCGGCCACTGGCAAGCAAGAACATTGGCTGTGTCCTTTCATATTCTATTAGCCATTTTTTTGACGCTATAACAAAATGCCTGAAGTCTTCAACTTAAAAGGACAGAAGGCTTATTTTGGCTCACAGAATTATTTCAAAGGTTTCAGCCTGTGGCCGCTGGCCCCAATGCTCTCAGTACAGCACGGCAAGGGCGTGCAGTGGAAAAGACGTGAAAACAAGCAGAACTGTTAGGATCCCAGAATCCTTTGCAAGGGCATCCCCCACAATGACTGAACTTTCTCACACTAGGCCCCCATCTCCTAAGGGTTCCACCATCTTCCAACAGTGGTCTTCATGGAACTTTTAAGATCCAAATCATAACAAACTGAGCTAGTGACTAAGGACTTTGATAGCAGCGTTCAGGGCAAGTACAATGCATTTTGTTCAACTACCAGGGCAAACCACTCCAGGGCAGAGTTTCTTGATTTTTAGTGAGTAATAGACTCAACAGAGAGGCATTTGAAGGCACACACCTTTAGACCCTGTCCATATCCTTTCCCTGAGTTCAGTTAATTTGGATTCACTTAAGTCTGAGGTGAGGTAGACAGCCCCCAGGTGGTTCTACTAAACAGTCTAGGCTGTGAACTTGTGGTCTAAGTGACATAGGTCCGTTTTTGTATCTCTAAGCCTGAACATGTCATTGAAGAAGTGACTGAGCTAGTTTTGGTTCCACAGCACAACACAGAAGGAGACTGGAGAAGTCCCTGTGGTTTTCCTATAGATCAGAGCCATGGTCAGACAGCCTAAAAAAGTCCTCCTCCTCCTCCTCCCCCTCCTCCCCCCCTCTTCTTCCACCTCTTCCTCTAAGCCAGGAAGCTGGCAAGATACTGGGTGGTTTCCTTGTAGTATGAGGAGTAGAATACTCACACCATATCATGTTGGAAGTATTCCTTCCATCCTCTTGGAGATGCAGGAGTTCCCTTTGACCAGGAGGACATCTTGGGTCTGCAGAACCATGCAAGTGCAAACATCTTCTCACTGTTTAACTGAGAACAGACACCACCCAAGACTCTTCCCTGCACTTCTTCTACTCCCCTGGGGTCCTAGTCAGGCACACTCAGCATTCAAAAACGATTGACTCGTTGAATGTCAGCCTTGTTATACAGGTGGTTCCCCATACTCCAAAAATGGGCTCCCTTGAAATATACACAAATATATTGAAGGTGTTTTTATTTTTAGCCTGGAACTCTTTCTGGTTTTATGAAAGTATTTTTGTATAGTGCATCTTGGGCCTTATATAAACAGCAATGCCACAGATTTCTCTAGTTAACAGAAATATTTTAAATTCATTTTGTACTTCCAGAGACAGGGGGACCAAAGCATCAAAACTTACTTTAAAATTTAAATCAACAAACCAATCAGATACCATTATCTCATAAACCTCAACCCTCTAGAGGGGAGCTGAGCTTCAGAAAGTCACAGTGCTAAGGGAAATAATATCTTCTGGATAGTTCCAAACATAGAGATCAATTTTTATTAAAGTTTGGGAGTCTTGTCAGCTTTCCATCATTGTGGGGAAAAAAATACCTAGACAATCAACTTAAAAAAGGAGGATTTATTTTGGCTCTTGGTTTCAGGCCATGATCATTTGGCCCCAGGGCTTTTGGCAGAGATAACATCACAGAAGGGAGGGCATGAGGAAGAAGCTGCTCACCCAGCAGCCAGGGAGCAGAAAGAGGAGACAGGCTGGGATCCCTGCACCGTGGAAGGCCTGCTTCAGTTAGGGACCAAGGCTGCAACATGCGACTTTGTGGGGGAACACTGTATCCAAGCTACAACACCCCTCATGATAGAAGATGACGGAGTAGAACAGTTTTGATGATGCAGGCCACTGACTCCATGGGGTGAAATGGAATCTTGGGCTCCATTCTTCTCAAATTTGTTGTTTTTATTTTCCTTGTTATATCTGTGATTATTTTTGGTTTCAATCATATTTTCTCAAATGAACTTTCTGATAATTGTCCTACACTGGATGGAAACAGTGATTCAACAAACATTATTTATTATTCAAGGAATATAGAGATTGATCCATCCATCTATATGTCCAACCATTCATCCACCCACCCATCCACCCATCTGTTTTCTTCCCGTCCTCTCTCCTTCTTCCTTCCTCTCTCCCTCTTTCTCCCCTTTCTCCTTCCCTTCCTTCAATTTTTGGAATTTCTGACACCACTAAAATGCCCTGACTGATCTCATTTTGTCATCAGAAATCACTTAGTCACAATAGACTGCAAAGCATAGAACACTGATAATAAGAAAAAATTTAAGCATCCTATCTGCCTCAATGGTGAATTACTGTCTTCAACAACCATACTGTGTTTTCAACACAAAGCTCCATGGAAGCTTACTTACTTAAAGTCTAAACTTCTATAGATAAAAGTTAGAAAAAAAAATTCTCCCTCACCACCGGAAAAGCACATTTACAAGGGGATGGAGCAGTGCCAGGGACAGAAAGAATGATGCCCAGTCACGTGCCTGAAGCCACACCCATCTATGCAGTTCATTTTGAGAAATAGTAAGTTTTTACTTCAGAAGAGAGAAATGTTTGAGTCTGCGATACTTCAGTATCAAGATGACCTGAAAGAATATCATGTCGCGATAGAATGCTCTGCGCCTTTTGAGCGCGTGGTCCTCTGGAAATGAAGTGAGGTGGACTGGGGAGACAGCTAGGTGGACAAAGGGCTTGCTGCACAAACACGGGGACCTGAGTCCAGCTCTCCAGGACCCACGGAAAAAGCCAGGTTGTTGGCTTGTACCTGTCACCCCAGCACTGGAGGGAAGGGACAGCGACAGGTGGTTCCTGTAGGCTCACCAAGTCATAGGAGAAAGAACAGGCTTCAAATTCAGCGAGAGACACCAAACTAAGGTGGAGAGGGGATTAAGGAAGACAACCCAGTGTCAGTCACTGGCCTTTACACAAGTGAGTTCACCTGCACACACACACACACACACACACACACACACACACACACACACGAGAGAGAGAGAGAGAGAGAGAGAGAGAGAGGGCTACGGGAAACTGTTTTCCACTTCTTTGCTGAGTCAGACATGGTTTATGGCTTAGGTTCTCTCTCCTCCCTGCCTTCTGGGAATGCATTGCACCTACGTTTCTTAGGTTCTCATATAGTGAGTTTTGCATCCTGTGACTGAGTTCTGGCCAATGGAAGGTTGGCAGGAGTATAAGATGCCATTCTAGGCCCGGCCCAATGAAAACCTCTCGTGTATGATCTCCGGGACTATTTCATTTTTATTTGGTGAGGCTTTGGGAGGCCATATGTGGACAACTATCTGGATGGCAAGACAGCATTTTAGTCCCAAATACTTGCCTGGAACAGAGACTCCCACATCAGACAGCTACTTCAGAAACTAGCCTTGGCCTATTGCAGCACTGAGGTGGGATTTTTCAACATCTGTTCTTATATACTGTTGTAGTTTAGAGCTTAAATGTTCCCCAGAGCTTCATGTGTTGAAGACTAGGTCACCCAGCTGAAGGTACTGTTGAGATGTGTGGCCTGGTGGGAAGAGGCATGTCAATGAGGGGGTGCACCTTGAAGGGATGTCTGGATTCCAGCCCTTCACCCTCCTTATTTGCTTCCTGGCTGCCAGGAGTTGAGCAGCCTCCCCACTATGCTCTCAATCCCTATATTGGTGTGCTTGCCTTGCCCAAGAGCTAAGAGATCAAGCTTGGACTGAAACTAGAGCAAACCTTTGCTCTTTTTAAGTGGTTTGTGTCGGGTATTTGTCACAGCAGCGGAAAGCTCACTAACACACTTACCCTAGCTGATTTTTTTTTACATGCAGCACAAACATGTTTTCAAAGGAATATTAGATTTTTTTCTCTTTCAGTGTTCCCTTTGCTTTGAAATGAGATGGGTTTTCTGAAGGTAATGTATTTATGTACACGCCACTTAAAGGTGGCGACCTTGTGGTGATAGGTACCCTGCCGTCCCTTGTATTGTAGAAGTTATATACGAAGTCTCAACTAGAGATGCTTGGGCTGCAAGTGAAGAAATGCCAAATAACAAGGCCTTCAGCAAGACAACATGATTTCTTTCTCTTTCGGATCAACTTTTATTTTTATTTTAAAGCTCATAAAAAGTACAAACAAAACAAATGTGACCATACGCTGTACACCTAGAACTAAGTTGACACATTTGCTTTTATTTAACTTTTTTATTTAGCTTGTTATTTAATTTTAAGGTAAAAATTGTATATGTTTAAGGAGTACAATATGAAGTTTATATTTGTTCTATAGTGACATGATTTCCATAGTCAGGTTAATTAACGTGTCTATCTCTTCTTACAGTTACATGTATATGTATGTGTGTATAAGTGTATGTAAGTTTATATATGTAATTGAGTATATGTGTGTATGTAAGTGTACATATGTATATGTATAAAGTATATGTATATATAAGTGTATGTGTATATATGTGTGTGTGTATATAAGTATGTGTGTGTGTGAGCAGGTGTGTGTGTGTGTGTGTGTGTGTGTGTGTGTGTGTGTTGAGAGTACTTAAGATCTACTCTCTTAGCGGATTCCAAGCATATCACACAGCACTGGGGGTTGAGGAGATAGTTCAGGTGATAAAGTGCTCGCTGCACAATCATGAAGACTTGAATTTCATCCTCAGAACCCATGTAAAAGTCTGGCCATGGTGGCGAGTGCTTGTAATCTCCACACTAGGGAGGCAACAGAGGAGGATCCCTGGGGCTTGCTGCCCAGTTAGTCTAGCCCAGTTGGTACGCTTCAGTCCAGTGAGAGACCTTGTTTCAGAGGAGATGGGTGATTTTACTGAAGGTAATTAAGAAAGGAAGGGTGTATTGGTTCTCCGGTTTGCGGGCATAATCCATCATGGTAGAGGAGTCACGACAACAGGAGCTTGAGGCAGCCCGTTGCATTGCATCCACAGTAAGGCAGAGAGGTGAGTCCTTAATTCAGCTTAATGTCTTTTTTTTTATTCAACCAGAACCTCAGCCCATGAAATGTTGCCATCCACAGTAGCTAGCTCTCTCCACCTCAATTAATCTAATCTGGATAATCCCTCACAGGCATGCCCAGAAACTTTCTCCTAGGTGAGTCTACATCCCATCTAGTTACATTCAATATAAGCTATCACAGATACATACATCTCATCATTGGAGTCCATTATATCAGCCTAAGCTCCATCCACAACACTTAGATTTCAGACATTATATAGCAACACAACTAAAAGATTCCAAAAGGCATATTGACTATCTTTTAATGAGGACATAAAATGCTTCCACTTACATACCCAGAGCTTGCCATATGGACATCTAGCTGCAAAGGAAGCTGGGAAGCAGTTTATTTGAAGGCATCATGTACTTGAGTTTTATCACTAAGGAAGAGAACTGCTGGGAGGGTAATGACCAGAAAAACTTACTTGAGTTAGTCACTGAAAATGTATTATTGTACAGAAAAGTCAGCTTACACAAACTGCTGTTTTAGATATGTGTCTGTATACTTATACATATAGATATTTTCTTGTTTATAATTTTAGAAAATAAGCAGGATGAGGGTGTAGCTCAGTGGCAGAGCTCTTGGCTTAGTGTGAATGAGGATCTGGCTTCCATCCTCAGAACCATAAAAGAGATAAGATGGAATGCATATGGTTGCCATTTCCATCTGATTCTTAGCCCATCAGAATCTCTCAGTAATCAGTGAATTAATCATCCTCCAGGGTGTAGCACAGACTTATACGCATCCTACAGTAAAGGAGGAAAGAGGCCACTTTACAACTTGTTCATCACCATGGAGAGAGAAAATTGCATGCATACATAGGCATATAACAACCGGCTGCAATTGTATCAATATCAGCAAGGCTAGTGTTCAGACCACTACACTAATTTGTGGGTAGATAATCTCTTCTGAGCCTGTTTGTGTCTGTGCATGTATTGGTATGCACAAGAACATGCTGTATTTTCCATTTCTGTATTGCCAGCTACCATAGAGAATCAAGGAGAAGGTGTGAGAGAACAAGGACCGAATAACTCTCTCTAGATTAGTTAGATAATGGACACCTTTGTGGGTTTTTTTCTGTGTACTATAATTTACGGATACTGAGCATATATACCAGACTCATCCCCGCCCCATTTCCTACAATATTAGTTCCATTCTGTCTGCATCACACTGCTGTATGTTTTTAAGTTGTATCTATTCTTAACACCATATTTTTCCTAATGACACAAAATAGCTGTTTCATACTGAAGATCTGGGGACTAGAGTATCCTCAAGGATGGGATGTTGGGGACATCCAAAGCTTGACTCCTAACAAGCTAGAGTCACTGAACTTCCTGCCAGATAGGGTCTAATTTCTCACTGAAGGCACATGCTGTTAATGTCATGACTGCTTTTACAAAAACAGAAACAGAGTGGGTGTGCTGGTCACTGGGATGCAGCGAGGCTAGCTAACTGATGTCAGATGTGGGGGGTTTGCCCCAGCTGCTTCCCTATGGTCTCACATCTTCCCATGATCTGAGCAGAGGGACCATGTCAACCAGGCACAGTTGCAGAACATGGCCACTTCACTTACATTATGCTCTCAGGAGACATCCCTCTCCAGGACAGCCTACTGTCTAGTAGAAAAATAGCATAAGGATACACAATGACCTGAATCTCAAATCCCCTCTCTGTAGGAGCACAGAGCATCAGCTGAAGTGGCCTGGGGAATGCAGAATTAGCGCTAGGGTGTTCAGTTGGCGCTGCAGACATCCGTTGGTGGACCACCTTGCCCTGCCTTGCCTCTTGAAAAGGCAGATGGGAACCTTCGAGGCAAAGATGTTGGGAAGGTTTCCCTCCATGTAAATTTCATCTTGCCACAGAATCAAACGCCAATCTTTATCGGAAGGCACGCGCTCATTTCCTCCGCGCCCCCGAGTCATTTATTTGCAATCACGTTCACATATTCTGGGCACTGCAAGTTGGTTCAGTTCACAAGGGGAAGGAAACAGATAAAGATTTTGTTAATGGATCTCTTTGTGCATAAAAAGAACTCCCATCTCCTCTCCCACATGGTGTCCTGAATTCCCCTCTTCCTCCTTCTCCAAGTTATACTTTTTCTCAGAATGTCTGTGTGTGCCGTATGACAGTGATTTTCTCTGGTAATTGCCTTCTTCAAAAAGAAACTTTACAATAGTGAACTCCCACAACACTTACGTATAAATTAGAGATGTTTTAAGGCAAAAATCAAGTTGAAAGTTCTACATTGTGATTTTTGACATAAAAAGAGAGAGAGAGAGACCCCCTTCAACATGAGAAAAATTCTTGACTTCTGCCCAAATCATTTACATTTAAAGAATAATCCCCCCACCACTAGACCTCTGTGCATTTGGCTTTACCGTACAGCATTCAGAGGAGATAAACCATGAATTTGTTTCAGCGTCTTCACCTTACAACAATGCTTCATTCTGCTTCATACAAAAGTCGGGTGGGATTCTTTGTAAATCTCAGTTGTGCAATGAAAGTGCTCTTAGGCAGGCAATGCTCATGAGCAGTCTGGGAACACAGGTGGTAGGGAGCCTGTGGCTTTAGACAGCAGTGGCCAGCATGAGGTGAAGGTACACACCTTCTCTGAGCACCCCCCCCCACTCCAAGAAAGGATCGTGGTAGCAGTAGCTTCATTCCCCTTGCAATGGCAACAACAAAATGATGCCACAGACAAAAACTGTCATGCCCCACCCACTCCATCTGTCCTTTGATATGCACCCACAGCTCCTCATTCTACAAATTAATCTTTCACACATTTTTTAACAAAAAAAGTGTTAATGTTATAAAAGAAAAAAAACAAGGAAAACAGAAAGGGCTGTGTGGAAAATAAATTAAATTTAAATTTGATGGCAGTTATGACTTTTTTTATTGACTATAGGAGCAAACAGTCACATCAAATTGGTGCCACTGGCATATAATTAAAACTACAGGGCACCCTTAATGATCTCTGACAATGATCGCCTGTGTGGTTTTTTTTAAATATAGCATGCACATTTTGTCCAATTTGGGTTCTTTTTTCCTGTTGCTTTTGTCCTCTTTCTGAGTGGGTATTATTCATGAACCGAGTCTTTATTATCTATTTGGCCATCTGCATAGCATTGGCCATAGTCCCCTGGATTGTAATTTTGGGTGAAAATAAGGACTATGGGAGATTGCAACCCTAAAAATAATAACGCTATGCTTCGAGAGCTCCAGCGTAAAAAGCAGCATGAAGAAAAACATTTGGGGTGGAGGTGAGGTTTGAGGTCCATGCAAACCATTTGGGAAAACAGGATCTGGGTGTTCATTTTGGGCAAAGAAACATCTATGCTCATTGATGAGAGGCCCTGGTGAAAGGAATGTTTCTTCAGGCTCCAATATCTCTCAAAGAAAATAAAACTGTTTTCTCACAAGATCCTCTTATTTCAAAAAAATCTTCCTGTTTCAAAAGTTCGCACACCTCACAGGGGAGTGGCCACCCCAAATACTACCGCAGTGCCTTTCAGCTCATGATCAAGGCATTAGGTACTGAATGCTCATGTTTGTCCATAGCAGGTCCCTTGTTTTCAGTTTAGTGAAGGGAGATTTTCCAGAAGTAACGTGTTAAAATGCATGATTTCCCACTTAAAAACAAACAAACAAACAAACAAAAAGATTGTGGGGTCTGTAACTATAACTTAGTTTTAGGTAGAGCACTTGACCCGTGTTCACAAGGCCTTCGGTCTCGTCCCCTAAAACGCAGTATGTATGGATGTATGTGTGTATATACACATGTATTGGTGAGAAATTAATTGCTGAAAACTGGTAAAACTACTGTTTCTAAAATGTTGCCCAATCTTGTTTGGTTCTCTCTTTCTATCTGTTTTCCCCCCCTTTGAACTTTTCTTTCTGAAATTCTCCTCTAATCAGAGTTAAATTCCCTTTTCTGTCTACTTCTCAGATTTTCTTGCAGTCACTGGGAAGCCATCAAGGTCAGCTGATTGAAAAATGAATATGTATTACCAAAGAAACATCTTCCAAAGAAGAGTAAATGCATGGGGCTACGATATATGTATGGCAGTAGCATTTTAGTCTCAGAGGCAAAGGCAAAATATTCTTGTTTTTAATATTTCTTGTGTTCTTTTCCCCTCTTAGCTGAGTCCTATTAAACTAGAGGAATATACAATTAAAGCTATGGTTACACACACACACACACACACACACACACACACACTGCTTGGGCTTACTACCAAAGGACAATGAAATCCTTCAATTATCTCATTACTTAGAAAATGAATTATTTACTTACACTTAATAATGGCTTAAAATAACTTTCTCTTTTGTATTTGTCATTCTCTCTAAATTGGCTTATATAAGTAGATAGTAATAGCCTACATGGCATAAAATCTTCAGATTTGAGAAGTTTAAGCTAATGACTCTCACATCCGTACTGATTTACCTAAAAGTAATGCAGTAGCCGTCAGATCAAGAGTGACAACCCAGCTTCAAAAACGGTTGCTGTGCACTGGTTCATGATGAGTGAAACTTGGACCATATTATTTGGTTGACTTTCATAAATAAATAAACTATTATGACATTAACTCAACTCTCACAGACAAAGAATACTGTCTTTAAAAATAATTAAGAAGCTAAGCTTGGTGGTGCACGCCTTTAATCCAAGAACTGGGGAGGTAGAGGCTGGCAGATTCTGTAAATTCAAGGCCAGCCTGATCTGCAAAGCAAGTTCTAGGACAGCCAGGGCTGTTACACAGAAAAACCTTGTCTCAACCCCCTACTACCAAAAAAAAAAAAAAAAAGATTAAAAGTTGGGACAGATGTAGTGGCAAATAATTTCTGTGCTTAGGAGGCAGAGGCAGTTGGCACTTTGTGAGTTCAAGGCCAGTCTGGCCTACATAGCAAGTTCCAGGCAAGTGAGGGCTACATAACGAGCCCTTGTCTCAAAAGAGAAACAAATAAATAAAATATAAAAACATAAAAATGAAGAATTAATATCCTCAAGACCAATTTGATTATAGTCCAGAAATATAAAACTCTTTAGCACATTGAATGCCATGCAGTTTTTAACTATTATAAATTATATTCTCGTATGGTAGTATTATAGATTACCTCCATGAAATATGAGGAAAATAAGACTATGTTATTTTAAATGCTTGTTGCAAGCCATACTGTTGAAATTCAATTAAATTAGTATTGGAATTACTGATATTTTCAAGTATTATCCAGAGCTCCTATCTAGTATGTGTGGGAATCTGAGTTCAGTGCCTACAACTGAGGGGAAAGAGTAGGTTTTCATTTAAGATTTTATATTTCAAGTTTGTTTCTCCAAAGCCCCAAATTCTTCCTTAACAGCAAATCCA
The DNA here is from genome assembly GCA_004026605.1 of Ondatra zibethicus. Taxonomy (NCBI): domain Eukaryota; kingdom Metazoa; phylum Chordata; class Mammalia; order Rodentia; family Cricetidae; genus Ondatra; species Ondatra zibethicus. The sequence continues at coordinate 220,873 of PVIU01000545.1, read as the reverse complement.
TGGTTTTAAGCGCTCACACTCAAGGTTAAAATGTTTACTCTCTTATGAAAACAAAGTGATTTAAAGTCATGAATTTAAAACTATTTTAGAGATGTGATGTAATAGGAATGCTTTTAATAATATTAAAAATACACTCCATGTCTGTGAAATGGTTGGGCCGGTGTCTTTTGTCTTGGCCTTTCCTTTGACATGATCCTGCCATTCCCCTAAAGTATTACCCTATGCTAAACTCCAGAGTTGAGGAGCAAAGTGGAACGGGAGGACTGGGTAACTAGAGTGCTTGATCTGAGTGTGTTCCTTCTAGCTCCATGGCTGCTTTTAAGTGCCCCGGACTGATAATCTCAGAAGCTACACAAGAAGAAAGAGTCTCAATCACATTTCTGACCAGATCCCTCCTTATGGCTGTGAGAGTTTAATTTTCATTTAAACAACAATAAATACAGGCACAAGGGCTTGAAGTGAATTATGTAAGCCCTTTGGCCATGGCTGTTCCATTCTGCCACCGAATGAGCTGCTGTTTTCGCTTTGTTTTATGGGTTTCGTGTAGCCTGTGTTATTATAGCTGCCAAATAAAAGCCAGCAAACCATGCAAATGAAAATATAATCTTTTATCTGTCATCGTCATAGGAAGCGCGCAGATAGCCAGTCCTCTGCTGTGCTGCATTCGCCACTCTCAGGGCCCTCTGGTCTCAGCAGCAGCTACAGAGAGGAAAGCGTCTTCATTTTAACCACCACCAACGTATGTTTTCACCCGAGAAGTCAGGAATCGTTTATTCTGCTATATTTTTAGCTTGTCTGTCTGGTTCAATGGAGACTGTGGGCTTTTCCCTTAAATATAGGAACTCGATAGATGATTTCTTTATAAAATACAGCAGATTCTGGTTTCAAAAAAAAAAAAACCAATAACGATTGTTATGTGCTTGTTGTTTTGTTGTTTTTCGTAAAGAAGCAGAGTCTCACTCTTTTGGCCAGGAAAAGCCTCTTGCATTGGCCTCCCCTGTGGTGGCCGGGACTGGAGGTAAGGGCCATCTGGTGGGGGTTTCTTTTCATTTTCAAATGGCCTGCATGTACCGACTCCATGACAATGATGAGCTAGCTCTTAGGCTCACCAATGTTGACTTAGAAACTTGGAAAGTCATTCCCTTTGGACAATCTCCAGGTGAGGAAAAAAAATACCCCTTACACCTAAGTTCTGAGAGCTAATTCATCTATAAAGATGAAGGACTTTTCCCCCTTGGGAGTCTTACTAATTTGCCTAGGTTGACCTCCAACACCTGAGCTTAAGTGGTCTTCCCACCTGGGCCTCCTGAGTCCCTGGAACTCAGTTCCTAAGTACAGAGACGCTATGATCCTACACATTTCTATCACACACACAACAGTTCACTAACAAAAGCAAACTGAAGGGTCACCAAAATGGCTCAGTAGGTAAAGGTGCTTGCTGCATACATAGCCTGGTAGCCTGAGTCCAATCTCGAGAATGTTCATAGAAATGGAAGAAGCTGGCCGTGTCAGCACACACCTTTAATCCCAGGCAGAGGCAGGCGGATCTCTGTGAGTTTGAGGCCAGTTGATCTACCAAGCTAGTTCCAAGACAGCCAGGGCTATACAGAGAACCCCTGCCTCAAAAGAGGAAGAATACAACCCACCTATGAAGTTGTTCTGTGGCGTGCACACACATCATATGCATAGTCATAGTTTTGTTTTTGTTTTTAAATTCGAGAATTTCATACATGAATGAGTACACTCCTCCCTACCCCTCTAACTCCTTCTGTCCCCAAACACCCCTCCAGAATTCAAGTTTTTTTTTTTTTAAAGAATGCAAATTGGCTTTGTGAGGTCAAGAATGATTGTAACTTATTACCTGGGAGGCTGAGGCCACCCTTGGCTGTGAGTGAAACCCTGAGGAAAGAAAGAAAGGGGACCAGGGGGGTGGGGAAAGGAAGGTGAGGAAGGAAGGGAGGAAGGGAGGAAGGAAGGAAGGAAAGAAGGAAGGAAGGGAGGAAGGAAAAGAGGGAGGGAAGGAGGGAAAGAGGAGGAAGGGAAGGAGGAAGGAAGGAAGGGACAGAAATTGGATACATATTTTACAAAGTAAGTCCTGCTTCTCACCTGTCCCAAGTCCTGCAGTTTGAAGTAGGTTTTGACTGTGTAAAATACTGCTTTTCCCTGGAACCTCCAGAAAAATGAAAAGGTTTATTTTCCACATGTTCTTTTTTTCCCCTTTATCTTGAAAATATTTCTTGAATGCTTATTTCGTGTCAAGTAGCATTCTACATACTAAGGGCACAAATGGTCAAACCATGAAAAACTCTACGAAGAAGACAGGGAAGAAAACTAGCACACAGCAAGAATTCTACAGGACCAGGAGAACATGGGTCCATATTTGTTTCTCTGACGCATTGCAAGCGCCCAGTCAATAACTTTGGAATATATCTTTATCATTTTTCTTCTCTGCCTGATTGAGTCAGTCCATGAAAGATCAAAATAAGGCAGAGAGCCTTCCTACCCTGTTTGGAATGCAGATGGGTAGACACTATTTCTGTCTTTTGCTCAGTGACTGACGTTGAACAATTGCATCAGTATCCCTAGTCCTATGTATCATAGGGATTTAGTGAGCGTCGAATTAATGAAATTATTTTAATGTATGATTAGTTTTGTTTTTTTTTTTAAAGTTCAGCTGGGCATGGTGGCACAGGCCTTTAATCCCAGCACTCAGGAGGCAGAGGCAGATGATTTCTATGAGTTTGAGACTAGCCTGGTCTACAAAGAGAGTTCCAGGACAGCTAGGGCTGTTACACAGAGAAACCTTGTTTCGAAAAACAAAAAAGTTCATATTCATCATTGAAAAGTCAACATGGGTCCATATTTTCCCAGTAGGGTCAGGCTAAAGCCATCATCACTGTGCTAAAGCAACAATCACTAAACCTATTGTAAGAAAATCTAGATTGTACTAAGCAGGTCTCATCCGAAAAATCAACCTAGCAAATGAGCAAAGCATACAAGTATATGTGAACCAACACAGACACTTTGTGTCTAGGAAAAGTTCAATACACAGTGTATTCTAGTAGTTTTTTTTTTTTAACTTTGGGGCTAGCAACTTCACAAAACATTATTTAAAGGCAATTAGCAGATCAGAAAAAAAATGGTGGAGGTGATGAGCAGAGTCCTGGAGCTCAGGAGTGTTGATGTCTGTTTCATGTTGCTGTGGCCATTGCTTCTCTATCCTCTTTCCCCATGTATGGATCACCACCCACTTACCCTTGGGGTCTTGCCATTCCTCCATCTCTTCAGGTAACCTACAGTCACTATCTTCTTGCTCTTCATTAATGCCCTCCCTTCCCCCCCCGAGGCTATTCCCTCTTACACTGCTCTTCTGGGCCTGCATTTGTCTGTCTATCCTTGTTCCCTGGTCTCTTGTAGCTGGTTGTTCTGTCTTAGGGACCTGGGGTCTCTGCAACTATCCCCTACTTCAAGTGCAAAGGTAAGGCTTGGCATTGAAGACTGGTTGTCAGGTTTGTTTGTTTTGTTGTTGTTTGTTTGAGAGGGTCTCTGCTTAGTCCTGGTTGACCTGGAGCTCATTTTGTAGATCTTGCTAGCCTAGAACTTTGATTCTCTCTCCTGTCTTCTGAGTGTGGGGAGTACTGGCTTGCCCACCAAGCCTGGTTGCTTGTGATTTTTCACCCAGTGTTTCCTTTTGAGTATGATCTGGATGAACAGCCTCAATGCTACAAAGTAACTTCTGAGCAATGGGTTCTCAGTACAAGCTGTGCCAGACATTAACACACACACAAAAAAAGTCTCCAAAGAGGGATTTAAAATCTGTTTTTTCTGAGTTCATAATGAAGAACCACTTTTCCTATTGTCTCTCATAAAGTCATTACTGTAGATTCAATTTAAGATGCTTATTTTTTTTACTGAGTTTAATTTAGATACACATTTGCATTGTAAAATGGGTTCTTTAAAAATAATCATTTTAGTCTTAAGCATAAATGCTGTTTCTTTGTAAAGGAAGGAACTTCCTGAACTGCATGTGATCGCTAAGGGCAAAGTAAATTCTGGAGTGAGACTTAACCTTCTGTCTGCTCCTATTACGGAGACTAGTTTGAATTTGGTATGAATCAAGACTTCTGTGTTAAATGTTTAGAACTTCTTTATCACCAAAGATTTTAACTAAAAGGCTTCTTTTTATGATGGTTGGGATTGCTATACATTTATCAGACATCAATGTATTAGTCACTGAAATAATAATCATGATGACATTTATACAAAATAGATAAGAGGGGTGAGATTAACCCATGTATTGTTGGCACCTAGTACACGGCAGTAATTCTACAGGACCCAGGAGAATGTGGGTCTATATTTGTTTCTCTGATGCATTGCAAGCGCTCAATCAATAACTTTGGAATGTGTCTTTATCATTTTTTTCTTCTCTGCCCGTGTGAGCTCATGAAGGATGGAAATAAGGTAGACTTGAGAGAGCCTTCCGACCCTGTTTGGAATGCAGACGGGGAGACACTGTTTCTGTCATTTATACAGCATGTGAAGTAGAACAAATGTGAGTTTATCCCCCCACCCACCCATGTCCCAATTCCCACTCCTCCCTACTCCCCCCACCCCATGGCTGCCTTCCCTCTAAAGTGAAGAAAACACTTCACTGGCTTCTTCTGTCTTCATTTGTACCCTGCATTCAACACAACCCAACAGAAGTGGCCACACACAATCATGAACACTAGCATTTACATCTTTAGAATTTTTATTCTTTTTTCAAAACAAAACAAATCACTTTTGTTTATTACATACTTCATGGGATTCCTGAAAAATTGATATCCTTAGTCACTAAGGTCATATCAGTTCTTTCCTGCTGCAATTTACTCATTTGGAAAAGTTATGCAAGCAAGATTATTACAAATAAGCCAGTCTGGGGAAGAAAAACCGACAGATGAAATGAATTCACCTTTTAGTGATCCAAATTAATGTGCCTTCAACATTTCAACATCTGGTTTCAGGAGGCTCCGTGTAATCTTCAAGGATGGTAGCCCTGCCTGTACCAGCTTATTTTGTTTAGGTTGATACTGAAATAAATGCTAAGTTATTGCACTCCCATTAAGAAATGGTAGGCAGGCTTTTTGTTTAGCAAGGAAGGGATCCAGCTTGGGATAGAATTAGGGATGCGGATGGGTGGTACAGTGCTTGCCTAGCATATATAAGTCCCTGAGTGACATAGCCAGTGTAACTGGGAGGGTTGTGTGTGTGTGTGTGGGTGGCCTCGTATGGTATATGAAGCAAACGATGGAGACACATGAAGCAAGAACAAGGCTGACTATTAAAACTCCACTGTATGCACACAATAGTTTATGAAAGAGAAAAGAAACTGAGAAAAGGGATTGTGGGCTGAAAAGCCACTGAAATATATTTGCTTTCTTCCTGAAGTCTCTGAAGTAAGCAGTCCTGGTCCCAAGCAAGTCTGAACTATTGGCCCCCTTCAGCCACCGCACCATCAGAGCTCCAGTTCACAGTACGCAGCTGAGAACTCACAGGAAAAACCATCTGGGAAGATGGCGTTGCTTGCTGCCCTCAGCTGTTCTGAATTACGGGTGTAGTTCACTCTGCTCTCAGAACAGAGGTGATCCCACTACCCTTACACTCTGTGCGAGGATCTTTCCCCAAGAGTTTCTCTTGCTGTTTCTGGCTTTGGGGCTGACAAACTAAAGGAATTATCTCTGATGCTGGGCAATCAGTTGAAGACACATGCCATAGCCTGGGAAATGAATCATAAATGTGTGTATATGTGTTTAAGTGTTTCAAAACGTTTTTATTGGCTGAATATGGTCAATATTTAATCCCAGGACTAAGGAGGTAGAGGCAGAAGTTCTCTGTGAGTTCAAGGCCAACCTGGTCTTATACAGCAAGTTCCAGACTAGTAAGGGCTAGTTTCTTTAAAAAGAAACATTTTTTATTTTGTATGTGTGTGAATGCAGGTGAGTGCATGCCATACTATGTATGTGGAGGTTAGAAAACAACTTTCAGGAGTAGGGTAATCACCTTCCAGATTAAGGTAAAGTCTCTCCTGTTTTGCTGCTGTACCGCCTACTCCAGGCTAGCCAGCCCTGAAGCTGGGTGGTTCTCTAGCCTCTCACTACTGGAGTTCTGGAGCTACAGATGCTCTCCACCCTACCCACCCATCAGGCTTTTAAAAAAAGAGGGTCCTCAGGCTTATGCAGCCAGTGCTTCTACCCAGTGAGTCACCTCACTGGCACTACGTGCAGTTTGCACTGAAACACACACACACACACACACACACACACACACACACACACACACACACACCTCGCTTCAGCTGTGTTTCTGTGCCTAGTCCTCCCTTCAGACCATACCAACCTGCTCTTTCCTAAGTCACAAGAGGGGTTGGGGGGCGGGGAGATGGGTGTTGTAGCACCTGGAAGGCTGAGGCAGGATTACAAATTCCAAGCAGCCTGGGCTACATTGTGGTATCTGTCTCAAAAAGAAACAGGAAGCTCAGAGAGTCTTACCCATGCTATGTATGGAAAGCAGTGAATTTAACAGAAGTTTGAACAAACTTTTTATTTTAGTGTGCCTTTTCTCTACAGAGCTATAGATGAAAATCAGAGCCAACCATGGTACTAGGCAATACAGGAAGTGCTTATCTAAAATAAATAAATAAAATAATCAGGTTGAATTCTAGCCATACTTTGATACCTGTAACAGTTGTTACACACCTTAGGTCATCTGACCTTTTACTGTTTGCTTCTAAGTTTTTTAGTAAAAATTCCAACTATACATGAAATCGATAAGCTTATGAATCAAAAGGTTAAAATTTACTTTTATACCTTTCAACATGATTATGTTACCAGCAGTAAAATCAATGATTTTTTTTCAAAGCTCTAACTTGTGATTCACATCTTAAACCCAGACACTCATTTTATGGAGCTGCTCATCAAATCAAATTTTATTTGATCTGTCAATGTTTATTCTGTTAGACTGTTATTGTTTGACATGTATGTCAAGAAAACGTAAAACTTGTTCCCTAGCAAGAAATATCTTGTATCATTTTTTTAAAAAATATCAGAACTCCCAGAAAAGCTTGAATCAGAATTGTGCCGCAATGCCACTCCTCCAGAGAGAAAGAAATGGCCTGTTTTCTCCAGCAGATGAGTGTTAGGACTTTCTGCCTATTTGTTCTCCCAGTGTGAGGTGGGTGTTGGGGGTAGTCTGTTAGGTTTAAAACAGTGGACTCTGTCAAGTCTCTCTGTTTCATAGTTAATTTGTTTAGGAGTGGGGCAGACCTCAGCTTCAGAAACATACTGCAAGGGAGGTATTTGGGCTCTGCCTTTCATGGATCCGATGGATGCAGAATGCCAACAGAAGCCCTTCTGTACAGGCACCTCCAGGGCCAATTGTACTTTGTTTGTATGTTGATGTTTTTCAACCAGTACTGGAAGTACCATTTGCGAAATAAGTTTTTAGGACAGTTTAAATGAAGTGGGGGGGGGCGGGCAGAGAAACTACAATTGTACCAGAGACCTTGGATAAGACTGTCACAGCAATAAGGGGTGACAGACTGGCTTCCTTAAATATCCATTTTGTCTGTATTTCCTGGACATACTTTTCGGTTCTCAAAATGGATACTAATTATAGCTTGGAAGAAAAACAGCCCCAAGTAAACCAAGAGATATTTATGACTTTCGACCCAGCAGTATCTTCTGTCCACCTCTGGGCCCATCAACTCCACTTGCAGGTACATTCTAGAAACCCGCTGTCAGAGCTGTGCTTTCCCTCTGGAAGTTTTGGTGGATAATCTGAATGTCCCAGTTTTCTTATAAATTTATGGTTTGCTATCCTGGCATTATCAGTTAATTTACATATTCCCTTATTGTTAAATTTTAATTGGTGAGAAATGACTTTATGAATAAAAACCTCATGAATCCTCCACGAAACATAAATATTCCTTTTTATGTTTTTGAAGTGTGTTTCATTCACCAAGAATACCTGCAGCCGGGTGTGACGGCGCATGCCTTTGATCCCAGCGCTTGGGAGGCAGAAGCAGGCAGCTCTCTTTGAGTTCGAGGCCAGGCTGATCTACAGAGAGAGTTCCAGGACAGTAGAGAGACCCTGTCTCAAAAACCCAACCCAACCCAAACCAAAAACCACTTGTAAACTTATCTATCTTGAAACAGATTGGGATTGGGTTGGGATCTGAAACAGTTGTGACCCCGCCTGAAATCCATCGTGAGAACATAAGAGGGTTGAGGAAAGAGTAGAAACCATTGCCGTTTCTAATAGAATACCAAAGTTCTAGGAATTCTGTGTACCCTAGGTGTGTTTCACTAGCAATTCAATATGTCTGATTTGTCCGCACAATTACTTTCAACTTCTTGACGTGGAAGAAAGAGAAAGCAGATTTTGCTCAGCTGCAAGGAGTCCCGGCGAGTTGGTTAGCAACAGGGCTTGCCAGTTTGGGTCCACTTAGCACAGAGTAAACACATTTCATTTAGACAATTACTAGTGTGTTGGCTTCCTCGCTGTGCAGTTTTCTGTTTTATTGTCTTGAATCATCCTTTCCCCCATTTATCACCCAACTTTACTTGTGGGCTATTCCTGCCTTCCATTGTCTTGAGAGTAGAACCTTTCTACATTTCCTCCTTGATCAACACAGGTTAGCTACAAAGAACAGGTTACAGACGGAGGAAGTTTATCCGGAGGGAGGGAAGCGCCACACAAAACAACATCTCCCCCTCCGGGAGGTAAAGCCGTGGCTCGTTAAGTACCAATTAAGAAACTGGCTAAAGCGTCTCTAAGTATCAGTCTCACTGGAAAGCTCCAAGACTGCTCTCGGGGCAATGTCTTTGCTTGTCACCGAGAGTACGGACGGGACTCGGGAATGGTGAAGAGAAACGCAGCTGCAACTTGCACGGAGGACGCTGGGGAAAGGCGCCTCTCGCAGCCGCTCGAAGCGAGCGGCCCCCGTGCACCTGGCGGCCGACACCGCAGGCCGGAGGCGGCGCGTCCCCGCGGACGCCGTCCAAGAGTACACTGCAGGGGGGCCAGATCCAGCCGCCCCAGGCCGGCTCTGGCCAGCTGCGGCCCCGCGCGCTCGGTCTCCCCGGGACACCTGCCCCGTGTAAAAGTATACTTATGGCCGTCGCGGGGCACGCGGACTCACTCACTCCACACCCCCCGAACGCGCTCGTCTCCAGCCTAGAAACAGGCCCCTCCCCGCGCAGCTGTCGCCGCCGCCTGCGGGCCCCTTTCACTTTCTCACGGCCAAGTCACCCAGTGGGGCGCCGCTGCCGCCGCCACGGCCCGCGGACTCCGCCCCCCCGGGCGGACCACGCCCACCCAACAGTCGCCGCCTGCGATTGGCGCGTGCAGGCGGCAGCTCCTGCCCGCCACTACCATTCGTCGAGCCGCCCCGTCTGTCCCGCCGCTCCTCCGCCCCCCCCGAAACACCGCTCTCCTATTGGGCGACGCTGAGACCGAGGGCGGGCCGGGGGCCGGGGCCCACCGCTTTCGCTCAATCGCAGAGCGGCCGGCGCGGGGCGGCCCGGCCGGGCGGGGCCACATCTGGGCCGCGCCGCCGCGTGCGTGCGTGTGCGTCGTCCGCCCCCCGCCCGCGCCCCGCCCGCCCCGCCCCCCGGCCCGGCGCCGCGCTCGCCCGCCCGCCCGCTCCCGCCCGTGCGTCTGGCAGGCTGCGGCCGCCGCTGGGCTGCTGCCATGGGGAGCCGTTGAAAGAGTGGGGCCCTGTGGCTCGGCCGCGCGCCTCAGGCTGCCAGCGCGGGCGGGGGGCGGCGGGGGCGCGCGGGGCCCGGGCCGGGGCCGGCGGGCGGGCGGGGGCCGGCGGAGGACGCCCACAAGTCCAGCGGCGGCGGCAGAGGAGGAGGAGGAGGACGCGGCGGGGACGCGGCGACTCGGGCCGCTCCGTGTGAGTCCCCGCGCCCGCCCTGCCCCGCTGCCGGCCGTGGGCTCCCGCCGGGCGGAGTTAGTTAGTGCGGCGAAGGGCGGGCGGGCGGGCGGTGCGGTGCGGGCTCGCCTCGCCTCGCCTGGCCGCGCTCCCTGGCCGGTGCAGCTGCGGCGCGGGGCGGACTCGGTGCAGCTGCGGCGGCGCCTCCCGGTGCGGAGGGCGGGCGGGCGGGCGGGGGAGGGGTCCGGGCGGCCGCAGCTGCAGCGCCCGGGACGGCCGCGGCTCCGGGGCCGGTGCAGCTGCAGGGCCGGGGGAGGGGGAGGGCGCGGCGCCCGGGTTGCCGTTGCCGGGAGGCCCGGGGGGCTGGCGCGCGGCGGCGGGGGAGCGGTCGCCGCGCCGCTTCTTGCGACTTTTCTTTTGTTGTTGCCGCGACCCGGGTCTGTTTTCTCGGCCGTTGTGGAAGGTGTTTTCCTGCTGCACCGGCTCTGTGCCCTGCACCTCCTTCCCGGTGGTTTCACCCTTCCTCTTTCCCTGAGTGCTTTATGCACGGCGAACTGCGCGAAGATTTGCATCCCACCCACCCAAACCTCACACACACCCGGGGCACCCTGCCCCCACCTCCGAGAAACAAAACCCCAAACCTCACAGAACCTCCGTGTGGGTCCGCGGTAGCGAGACTTGGACGGGTTGGTCTGTGGAGTGGATGTCTCTGGGCCATTGCGGCGCTTGGGGCTCATTAGACTGTCACTCACCCCCACCACCACCCCACTGGGTAAACGGGGTGATTAATGTCGGATATATTGGAATGGGGCGAGGGCATCTGCGGAGAAGAGGGCTTGTGTGTGTGGCAGGGAAGTAATGTATCTGCACAGTGTGCCTCCAGAACGAGTTCAGAATTATGTCATTCACCGCGAAGTTAGAGAAAGTTAGGTTTGTGAGTCGTGAGCGAGGGCAGGACAGAGTTGGGGTTTTGTTCTCCAGCTCCTTGCCTCGGTTTTCTAAAGCGAGCCTAAGTGGTTGTCGCCCGGGTTGGGACGTTTGCGGTTCAGGCCCCAATTTCTTTTCTTTTCTTTTTTCTTTTTCTTTTTTTTTTTTTTTACTCCTCGACTCCCAAGTCTGTGGAGATGTGTCTTGACATTCATAGATGTCTTAACACCTTGCAGGGATCGGTCGGCCCAGCCCCGGTTACATTAACATTTCATCAGCCATTAGAAAAGACCCACAAACTCCAGACAAGAAAGTTCCCAGAGTCTATCTACACTTGGCTTTCCACCCCTCCGGGTGATTACAGCCCCTTCCCCCAAAGTGATAGGGACCAAGGGCAAGACAAAGTGACGCCTTTTCTGAGCAGAAAATGAGAAGTGGTCACACAGTCATCCTAAGAGACTGTAGCAGGTTGTTTCGGTTTATTAATTTGCCTTATTGGAGTGAAATACTTTCCAGGATTTCAGAAAGTGCAGTTTCAGTTTGTTGATGCTGAGGATGGAAATTTGCATTCACGGTGGCAGTGTGAATTATTTTCCTGGGAGGTAGATGCAGATAAGTTGCTAAGTAAGAGTGAAATAATAAGGTGAGCCACGCTGAAGTAATAGTTTTTAATAAGTCTGCCAACATTTTGGAGATGTCTACCGTTTATCTCAGCAGGGGGAAAAACATGCTGTAATAACGTTGAAATGGGACTGGGATGTCAAATGGATTGGTTTAAAAATACCCCTAAGCTGCCTTTGAAACTAGACGTTGGAGTTGAATAAAAGTGAATGTGGGTTTCCTGAATAGCACCGAGCTTGAGTGTGCTGTCATATGTAAGCCAGTCCACCAACTCGAGGCAGAAGTGTTGCGATTCCATAAATACAGTAGGGCTCCATATGCTGAGGTTTTCAATTTCTTCTGTTCGAAAGTTTGGGGGGGAAAAGGAAGACTTTGAAGTATTTTGTTTATACTAACAGAAGAGAAAAGTTCTCCTAAGAAAAAGCTGGTGGCAGGAGTGTAGAGGAGTAGCATATGGCATTAAAGGAGCACAGCTGGAGGTAGCATTTCCATCTGAACATGATGTCAGAGCAGCTGACAGCCTGCCATCCCTCAGCCTTTTATTCTAACACACAGACAGGGAGTTAGTGTGTGCGGATCTGTGCTGGGGAAGGTATCTCATTCCTCTCCAACATCATCTCCACTTTGCATCTGTCTCTCTTAGTCTGCTTTTTTTCCACCGATGTAACAGACCTGGAGCCAGCAAGACTCCGAGGGAAGGACTTAATCAAGTTTATGTGTCCTAAAGGTAGGAGCAGCAAGAGATTAGATTGAGCATCTTTCTGTTTGGGTGTTTTATTTAATTTTTTTTTTAAAAATCGCATTACTTTTCTAATCCACTTTTTGAATAATATGTGAAATTGAACATAAAGTGATGATCTTCTTGAAGCTGAAAATCTTGGACTTGCTTGGTTTAAATTTTTATTTCTTTTTTTTGAGCAAGGAAATAACTTTAATACACAGAAATATTTCAAGTTTTCAGATGGCAAGAAAGGCTTTGGAATATGGCTTTCTGAGCTCACTTTGGATTAAGATGCCTTTTGTTGTTCACTGCTGTTTAGATTCCTTTTGCTTGAGGGGGGCAGAAACAGTAAACTGTCTGGAATCCAGCTTTCAAACTTATATGAGAAGATTATTCTGGTTAAGAAGCTAGGTTGTTGTGTAATTAATTCCACTGTGAAACTTTATTCTTCAAAACATTCGGCAAGCATTGCTGAAAGCAGCATACAGCTGTAGTGCTTTTGAAACCGGAGGGTTTTTGTTGTTGGGGTTTTTTTTTTTGTTTTTTAAGGGAGGGGGTGGAGAAAAAGAAAGACAACTTTTGTCCCTAAGAGAATAGTTTGACCAGTTTCCTCATTTCTCTTTCAAATATATAGTTAAGAGATCTTTTATTTCAGCATAACAATAATTATTTGCAGGAGTTTCTGTGTTAGCGACTAATTTAGAACTTGTAGATTCGAGCTGCCTGAATTGGCCAGACAGCTGTAATCGCACTCCTCTATTCTTAATCTCTTTATCTGGGCAGCAGCTGCCATATGGCCACAGTCAGCTGGATCAGATGCTTGTAAGCTTCCTTCTTCGTCCCTCTCTGTCCTCTCAGCCTCCTAATTTGATCACGGCTACCTTGTGAGCTGCCCTCCAATCTTTATTTTTAGCCCTCTCCAGGATTAGGATTGATGTTAGCTGTGGGGCACTTAAAGTGATTGTATTGTAAATCTTGGTTTATTCTATTGGTGGTGTCTTTCAGAAGGTATCTGAGGTTAGGATGAAAGTTCCACTGTCTTAGCATCGTGTGGACAAGGAGGGAAGCCAATTCTGAATATTAACTCCATCTCCACCCCCAGATGCACTTGCTGAGGTGAATGGCTGGGAGCCTTGCTTCTGCTACAGGATGGGGAAGTGGGCTCTCTTTATCTTCAGCCATTACAGTTGAATTTTGACCGGATCTTTGCCTTCCCTCCTTCACCACCCTCCCTTGCCAGAAAACATGGCAAAGATGCATAATTGAAAGAACAGAGCTACTGGGAAAGCAAAATATATCAAGTTATTATTGAAACAAAGTATTTTCTGTTGGTGAGGTAAGGCAGAGCCAGGGCTGGAAAAAGTGTTTTGTTTTTCTAGAAAGGCTTTTAAAAAATACAAAATATTGAACTTATGAAGTTTTTGTACCTCATTTTATAGTGGGAAAAGTTCGATTAATTTTAATATGGAGTTTGTTTTGCCCTGTAGCAGATCAAAGTTTCGATGAGAATTTTCAGAGTTAACAGCCTCTCTAGTTGCTAATAATATTGTTCTACAAAGAAACAGCCCCCCCCATTCATTTTAAAAATGTTTGGATTTGTTCATAGTAAAGATGATCTTTCCCATCTGTCGGTGCAGTTCCGTCTGATCTCCTGCGTGTGCAGTACCTGCAAATCTTACGGCACCAACATCTGTTCTTATACACAGGGCTTTTGTTGTTGTAACACTCTGACTTTAAAAGTAAGTTGTTTGCTGATTTCTGGACTAATTATGCAATTTCATTTTTTTCCTCTCAGTTCAGCCAAATGTGTATATGTGTTCAGTCTGTGCTTTCTAAGTCGTCAGGTATGAAAAGTGATAAAATACAAAGAATGATTGGGCAGGTTTTCCTGACTCTTCCAGAATTTGTGTGGAACTTTGTTAGTTTCCGTTCTTTCCCTGTGAAGGCAAAGCTGTCTTGTAGGCTTTGTGGGTGTCATTTGATGAGTAGTTGGTTAAATTTCTTCTGGAAGTGGTCTGAATTCTTGTTCTCAGTAATAGGCTGTAGCTAAAGGAAGTCTTTAAACTTGACCAGGAGTTCTGAGAAGGGCGAGGGAGTCCTTGGCAAGTACATTTAGGTTGCCTCTGTGACTTGGGAGTCCTTTGGGGTGTGAGCCTGATTTAAAATTCATAGACATGGAACTCTCCACTACTAAGGTGGATTTTCTTAAAGTGGGGTCTAGAGGCTGAACTCCTAAGCAGGCTCTAATGAGAACCTCCTCTTTCCCCAGGTTATGAAGACAGCATGGAGTTTCCAGACCACAGCAGACATTTGCTGCAGTGTCTGAGCGAGCAGAGACATCAGGGCTTTCTTTGTGACTGCACCGTTCTGGTGGGAGATGCCCAGTTCCGGGCGCACCGAGCTGTACTGGCTTCATGCAGCATGTATTTCCACCTCTTTTACAAGGACCAGCTGGACAAAAGAGACATTGTTCATCTGAACAGCGACATTGTGACAGCCCCCGCTTTCGCTCTCCTGCTTGAATTCATGTATGAAGGGAAACTCCAGTTCAAAGACTTGCCCATTGAGGACGTGCTAGCAGCTGCCAGTTATCTCCACATGTATGACATTGTCAAAGTCTGCAAAAAGAAGCTGAAAGAGAAAGCCACCACAGAGGCAGACAGCACCAAAAAAGAAGAAGACGCTTCAAGTTGTTCGGACAAAGTCGAGAGCCTCTCAGACGGCAGCAGCCACATGGCAGGTGACCTGCCCAGTGATGAAGATGAAGGTGAAGATGAGAAATTGAACATTCTACCCAGCAAAAGGGACTTGGCAGCTGAGCCTGGGAACATGTGGATGCGATTGCCCTCAGACTCAGCAGGCATCCCCCAGGCTGGCGGAGAGGCCGAGCCACACGCCACAGCAGCTGGAAAAACAGTAGCCAGCCCCTGCAGCTCAACAGAGTCTTTGTCCCAGAGGTCTGTCACCTCCGTGAGGGATTCGGCAGATGTTGACTGTGTGCTGGACCTGTCTGTCAAGTCCAGCCTTTCAGGAGTTGAAAATCTGAACAGCTCTTATTTCTCTTCACAGGACGTGCTGAGAAGCAACCTGGTGCAGGTGAAGGTGGAGAAAGAGGCGTCCTGTGATGACAGTGATGTTGGCACTAATGACTATGACATGGAACATAGCACTGTGAAAGAGAGTGTGAGCACTAACAACAGGGTACAGTATGAGCCGGCCCACCTGGCTCCGCTGAGGGAGGATTCGGTCTTGAGGGAGCTGGATCGGGAGGACAAAGCCAGCGACGATGAGATGATGACCCCAGAGAGCGAGCGGGTCCAGGTGGAAGGGGGCATGGAGAGCAGTCTGCTTCCCTATGTCTCCAATATCCTGAGCCCCGCGGGCCAGATCTTCATGTGCCCCCTGTGCAACAAAGTCTTCCCCAGCCCCCACATCCTGCAGATCCACCTGAGCACGCACTTCCGCGAGCAGGATGGCATCCGCAGCAAGCCTGCCGCCGATGTCAATGTGCCCACGTGCTCCCTGTGTGGGAAGACTTTCTCCTGCATGTACACCCTCAAGCGCCACGAGAGGACTCACTCGGGGGAGAAGCCCTACACGTGCACCCAGTGCGGCAAGAGTTTCCAGTACTCGCACAACCTGAGCCGCCACGCCGTGGTGCACACCCGCGAGAAGCCCCACGCCTGCAAGTGGTGTGAGCGCAGGTTCACGCAGTCGGGAGACCTGTACAGACACATCCGCAAGTTCCACTGTGAGTTGGTGAACTCCTTGTCGGTCAAAAGTGAAGCACTGAGCTTGCCCACTGTCAGAGACTGGACCTTAGAAGATAGCTCTCAAGAACTTTGGAAATAATTTTATATATATATATAAATAATATATATATATATATACATATATATACATAGATATCTATATAGTTGTGGTACGGTCTAAAAGCAGTCTTGTTTCCTGGAACTGAAAAGTTGGGATCTTAACTTGTTTTTGCACTTTAGAATAATAGCATGAGAATCTCACTAATTTAGCATTCTGATAAAAGAAACTTTAGAGCAAGTCAGAAGTAGAGAGGTGTCTTTCCTTTGAGGGGTAGGCCAAGTCAGCCAATAAATCCTCCTCAACAAATGGTTCTGTCTCAAAATGCTTTCATATGGCTTAATTTTGTAAACACTGCATTGTCTTGAGCGCTTTTCTTGTGCCCCACATTGTTTTGTTTTGTTTTCAAAGTAGAAATTCCCTCCAGTTTTATTAGCTTCTTTATATGTCTCAAATTGCATGAATATTTTCTGGCTGTTGGAAACCTGAATGCTTTTAGACCCAAATGGAAAATTTCTGAAATGCTGGATTATCTATTTTTAAACAAGCAGTTGACTTAAAACTTTCTGTGGCAACTTCTGGTTTTCTGACAGTTCCCAGTGAGAGAAATTCTGACAGTACACTGGGTCACTGGGACTGTCTCTGTGAAGGTTTGCTTGAGACGAAAAAGGATATTGCAGCTTCAGCAGTGTTGAACTGTGTGTTTAAAATGTGAATTACTGTTCTTGTATACTGTAATTGATTACACGGGCTGGGGGGGGTCAAAGAACTTGACAGGTTGTGTTGATGCTCTTAGTTGAGTCTTGAAAAGTAAATATTAACGCTACAGAAATGCATGAGTTTCAATATATTTTTGTCTTTGTTTGCATTGTATAACTTTAACGAGTGAGTTTAAAATTATTTAATTTCCTTAGAAAAATAGCACCATTTGGGGAAAAAACTGGTGTTACGAAGAACGTAAATGCACTGTTTTTATTTTTATTTTATATAATTTAAATTGACTTTTCCCACTGTCTTTAAGTTGAAACTGTTAAGCTGAATAAAAACTTAAGCTGCAAATTGATAACTTCGCTACATTACAAGGAACATATAAATGTTTACAAACAGCTTAAAGATTTGCATGTGCAGTGTGCATTTATAACACACTTGGAATTGCACAGAACCCATGCCAGCTCAGAGTTTAGGTGTGCACATGTACCCATCTGAGCGTTTTTAGAATAACTACTGCACAAATTGACAATAGATCATAGGTCATTCTCTCTCTCTCTCTCCTTTTTGCTTCCCTTTTCTTTTTCTCCCCTATTTCCTTTTCTTCCCCTTACCCCCTAACTCATGAAAAGATTCTATGGACTGAAAAAGCCCCAGGCTGAAAGGACTGAACTGCCTTGATTGACGTGGGGAAGGGGGTCAGTAGACTATGTGTATCGGCAGCAGAGGCTGCAGCCCACCGTGTGGTTTTACTGACCAGCACGCAGGGGAGAAGCATTTTGCACAGTGTTTGTTTTCCTGTCTTGCACTTACAAATAAGGTCTATGGGAGTAGCATGGAAAATGTGTTGTTTTTCCCTTTTTCTTTTTTAATTGCTTTTGTTTAAAATTTGATCGCCTTAACTACTGTAAACATAGCCTATTTTTGTGCTTAAGATACTGAATGGAAAACTCCATTGTGTGTTGCTGGACTGTTTTGGAAATATTTGGTCAAATGTATGTTAATTTGGCTGTAATGGCATTTAAAGCAAACAAACAAACAAAAAAGCTGTGAAAATGGCCTTGGAGCATTATCTTTAGTTACTTGAAGAGTTTCTAGGTTTTTTTTTTAAATACAGTTTATGTTAAAATAATCTTTATTAATTTAGAGAAGACAATCAATGTCTGTGAGAGAACGGACTTTTTTGGAATTTTTTTGTGGTCATTGTGAGTGATTGCTTTTTCTTTTTCTTAGTTTCATATTCTTCCTTTGTTCTAAATCTTAGACTGACATCTAGCTTTGACAATCATAGTATGTTTTATTTCCTGAGGGGGAATAACTTATAATGCTGTTTAGTTTTGTACTATTGGTGTGTTGGTGAATTTTTAAACTGTGTGCTAACTGCAATAAATTATATGAACTGAGAATTCTCTGTGTGGTTTTTGTATTATGATCGCATAACAGATTTTGAAGTCTGTGTAGTGCATGGCATCTTCATTTTAACATCAGTTTTATTCAGGTTATGAAGTTACTAGCATGCTTCAGGGTTGGTCCCCCAAACGGAAATGTGCATGGGCTCATCACTTACGGAGACACGAAGTGTGCATTTAAAAATATGATCCATTTCTACAGTGTAGAAAGACTGTTGAGGTAATTCCCTAGAAAACCAAGAATACAAAGAACTTGAAGTGGCAAGGTAGGTTTTTCATAATAAGTAACAACTATTAACCCATATACAGTGCAAGTCACTTTCCATGCATGGTTTTATCCTAAGTTGATTGGTCAAATCCATTCTCCCATGTTCTGGCTTAAGTGGAAAATTGAAGGAGACCGGATGTCTCAATTTGGAACACTGCTTGGCTAATGAGTGGAAGTCTAGGCAATTTAATTAGGAGGCATTCGATGGTTCAAGATTAGCTGCTTATGTCCGTTTTTCTTACCAGAACTCAAAAGATCTTAGTGTTTAAGTTCTAATTTTAAAACATTTAAGCAATGCATCATTAGAAAGAACTATTCCCTTCTCTTTGTCATTCCCCTACCCCAATTTGCCTGTCTTGTGGGTAAGGGCTGCTTGGCCTGCAGAATTGACAGAACACATGTGTATCTGGGACTTTGGGGGATTGTCACACTGGCCGTAGATTGCAGTGGGGCCCAGGTCCTGAAGTTGTATAAATACCAAATCTTAAACTGTCCATAACTCCCAATCTTAAAGACAAATATGGAAATAATAGTTTTACATAACTGCTGTCTGAGATATGATTACACCAAAAAGCTCATGGTAAGGTTAATATGGGGGATCCAGAGTGTGAAATGTGCTCTTTAGAAGGTCTTGGCTGTACATCCACAAAGATTTTATCATAAAATATGAGCCATAATTTGCAGTTTGGAGTTATTCAATTTTTAACTGAAAAAAATGTAACAACTCACAGTTGGTTTTAAACAACCAAATATCTCATACGAAGGGGACATTTTCATTTGGCCTCTACACAATCCCTTGAGCAGTTAGCAAGTGAGGAGAGATACCTTTCATTTTCCTGTACATTAAAAGCTTCCCGAAAATGCTGGGGGTTGGCATATCTTTCCGTTCCGTTGACTGTCTTAAGTGAGAACCACCTTAGTACATCCTTCACGGGATGCACTCCTCAACACAGCGTTCTGATTGTGATTTGGAAATAACTTCTTAAAATACCGTAGAGCGGTCACAGTGCTATTACACAAATGGTCACATTTGGCATGTGACATACAAGAATCTCTTGTTTATTCACTGCACTGAAGAAAGACAATTGTCATGTAATCCAGTTGGAAATCTGTAAAATCAGGCTCTCTTTGACATCTGGCTGTTCCCTAAATGCGTGGTAAAAATATGGTTTCACTTACTTTGGAAAACATCTGTTTCTTTCAGATAATCAATTATGCCCTGGATTGCTGTGGGCCCAGCATTGTGTGCTAGGTGTACCCTGGGGAATAGTCGACAAGTAGAAGATGCTAAGGATCCCTGTTGGGGATTTCCTTCCTAGTTAATTATGCTATCGGATTAATAGGTGAATCAAGTAGAGTTTACCCTTAACAGACTTTACATGAGTCTCTAAAAACAGCTTTCTGGAAGGTTAGAAAAAGGTGAATATTTGAACTCAAATTAATAATATTAAAAATGCTTGTTTTCCCAAGTAAATTTTATTTTTGAAATACTATAAAAGAAATAGCTGGGTTTTTTTTTTAATCTAATAAGCAAGTCTACTTTAAAAGTCTTGAACCTCCTAGTCTTACAGATAAAACACATATAAAATACATTTAAAAAAAAAACTTGGGAAACCCCATTTTTTAAAAATCCAATATAAATTTTCTAAATATCTTAAAATCTCAAAATTTCCTGCACTGTTTGACTATTTCATTCCTGAAAAGTTTAGAAATTTGAGTTCTAACCTAACAATGGAAATCGCACATACCTCTGGGTAGAAAATTTTTAATTGTAGATAATGATCTAAACTTTGATTATTATTTATTGCAATGTTTGAGGGTGCTGGTCAGGTTAGGGAAAGAAGTATGAGTTTTGAAGTTAGGGACAAAAAAGGTGTCATTTTCATTAAAGTCCTTTGCCATTAAAAACTGGAGATAATGTCATCTTAAGAATAAAGCAGTGGTTTTATTTTTTAAAAGCAAATGGCTTTTAGGAATTTTATTTTGGCTAGAGTCCAACTTTATTACACTGACAGGATTTTGTCCCTTATGTTAGATTTTTTTTTCTACCTTTTGCCTGTGGAATCCTGGCAAAATCTATGTGATCCCTTAGTCTAGACATGCAGTCACTTATTGGACGTATTCAGTTTAGCTCAGTTAGAGATGTTTTCTGTCTCTAGCCGTCCCCACCTTGCTCATCAGCCTTATCGAATGACATCTTAGGGACAACATTGAGAGCTTTCAGAAATTCATTTTAAGAGAAACTTAAGAAATTAAGCTTTTGGCATTTTTGCAAACCAATACCTTTAAAATAAAAATCCTCACCTATTGATTTTGTGATTTCTTGTGGAAGAAACTGAACTCCAAATTTGTGTGCTACTTTAAACAGGAAGGTTGGCTATGTAGAAATAGATCAACAAATAGCAATAGTTTGAACAGTTTTCTTTAAAAATCCAAATTCTTTATCATGTCTCTGCTTATGCTAAATAAGTTGTAATTAATTCTCCACGTAATTCAGACATACAGAACAGTTTTCTTAGGACATTCAAGCCCTTGAAAGAGATCAGTTTTTTTTTTGTTGTTGTTGTTGTTGTTTGTTTGTTTGTTTGTTTGGTTGGTTGATTGGTTTTGAACCTGGAAGAGGGGCTGGGGGAGAGGGACGGAGTATCCTGTTACCTTTCCTAATTCTATTCTGATATTTATAATTTCATTTCAGTTTCTAGCCTTATGTGGGATGATACTTTTGTTAGAAGGATAGCCTTAACAATATCTTTTAAAACCAAGGATTGTCTTGAATTTGTGGTCACTTATTCCCCCAACAAGCTATGTCCTTCTCTAAGCTTTAGGCATGAATTTACTATTAGGTTCTAGGAAATTGTCTCTTTTGGAATGGAGACGGCAAAACAAAACAAAAACAGAAACCATTTGGCTTTAAAATGTAGCACATTCAGGCAGGAATAGTTTGAATAAGTGTGTGCAGGGTGGCTTTGAGAGTCTCTGGTCACTCAGAGAATCCGTTCACTGAAACCACCCGCATACAGTTTGTTATGATCTTTGTAGTTAATCATTAAATCAGGTGGCCTTTGTTAAGTGTCAGTGTGCATGCTTTAAAAGTCGTTGTCCCAGATATTCAAGTTTGTCCAAAGTGTACTTGTTCTTCATATGACATGGAGCATGGGAGAATGTATTTTAATATTGGCAAACGTGTGCGAGTAGATTAAATCTTTTTTAATATAGAAAATGTGTAGATTCCATTGAACTTGAAGGAGTTATTTATGTGTCATGCCAAACCAGAGCTAACTTTTGATATGCAACAGAATTTGCAAGATATGTATCAATCATGCATGTATGAATACATTTACTCAAACCTATAAAAAGGATATATACATTTCATTGAAATGCAGGTCACCTTAAAATCTGAGATTATTAATGACTCAAACATTTTGTGTTTCTGATGATCTGAGATGAGCTTTGATCAGAGTAAAAACATTTAAACTCTTCTTTCAAATCTCTTTAAAAATTTTTAAGAGATTGAAAATATACATGTACTTTTTTTTGAAACCATAGCACATATGTGGCTTGGTAATACTGAAACAACTGCATGTTTACTAGACAGCAATGCCTCTTAAGCAGGTCACTGTGGACTATTTTGGAAAAAGCACAATAGTACAATAATTAAAATACTGAAGGAATTTAAAATCTATGGCCGGTGAGCTGAAGCTGAAGCAGCCATAGAAGTTACTGATATCTATGTGTATTTAGTTAAAAAAAAAAGCCACTTTCTAATTTACAGTAATTTCTCTGTCACTTAAAATTCTTTTCAAATAGAAGAAATCGGAGAAAAAAGAAAGAAGAACAAACCATATCTCAAGAAAGTCAGATTTGTAAAGTTATTTCTACCTGGCTTTGACAAAAAAGGTTCTAGATTCAAGTATGGCAGGAGGGAGAAACAGCATAGGTTTATAGCCAATGTACAGTCACAGGACAGGAGTCTCATATGTAAAATTTAAGATCTCTTCCAAATCCCCAAGATTTTGCAAGTGAATAATCTAAGAGAAACTGATGTCTGCTGGGTGGGTGTTTCCTCAGGGCTGGCTGTTGCTGAAGAACAAACTGAAATTCTTACCTTGTATTCTGCTTTTTAGTTTTCTCCGTGTCCTTTTATTTACTACAAGAGGATCAAGTTTATTCACTGAGTGATTTTGACACCATGATACAACTGAATTTTCCAGCCAAGTTGTTTTCATGTCTTTTTACCATTTTGGGAAAAGAAAGAAAGAAAGAAATTTGAAATGAAAACTCCAATTTAAATTGGCCTATTTACCACCCTGGGTACCAGTTAGCTATGTGTTAATATACCCAGGCAGGGGGCCTGAGCCTGAAGAGAAGGGAGCTGAGGCATTTCTGGGGCTCCTTACAAGAAATGACATCAAACTGGATGAAAACCCTCTGCAAAAGGCAGAGAAATTAGAGGATACGTTGGGGCACAAAGAACTTTTGCTTTTCATAGTACGTGTGAAGTCTAGAAAAATGTGGTGATTTCTCACGTTCTATTTATATGTTATTTTCCTTGAGGGATGCCTTGAAGTGGTGCTAGAACCACTTCTGTGCAAAGGGGGAGGGAGGGGAAGCTTGTCTTCCTTTGTTCAGTTTGTTATGCAAAGGTGCTTATCTTGCAGGAAAAATAATGCTGTAGTGAAGATATGACAGGCGTTCTGTAGGCTTGACCAGTGTGGCAGGGTTTTAAATGATTGATGTGCTGCTTAAAAGTCAGTCAAATGAGACCCTCAAAGAATGAAGCCATCAATCCTCACGTTGTTTTTATTTATTACTACATATATTTTTAATCTCTCCAAAAATAACAATTAAGCTTTATAAGCAAGAAACAAATCAAAACTTAAATCTGCCCTCTAGGCTGAATATTTGCATTCTGGATTGATTGTCTTTAAAATAATAAATGAGTTTTGTTGTTCAAATTAAGAAAACCTAAGGACTGAATGGCTCAGAAATTCTCCATGCTGTCAAGGTCTGTGGTGTTTGTCTGATAGTCTCTCCTCACAGGTTGCTGCCCTGAGTAGGGACTAACCTAGAATCATCAACATTTGAAGCTGGCAGAGACAGAAGTGACTTCCAAGTCATTCACTCTGATGAGAAACAGGCCCAGGCAAGGCGGAGGAGAGAGAAGCAGATTTGTGTCTTTGCAAAATTCCTCACACATCTTTAGAGGCACGAGATGGTCAAATCCCTTGCTTTAGGTTTGTCTCAGATCAAGGCTGCATCTGAGTCTCCATCCTGGCTAGATCACCTCTGTGAACAAACGCCCACGGTAAGGTCCTCGCGGTTACTTTACACCCCTGGTCTGCTAGAAATACTTACTGTCGGAACCTAGACCGGAATGCTGTCTTTTCCTCCACTTTGGCCCACTCATTGCCTCTATACTGCAGGGTACCCTGCTGGGGTCTGAACGGAAACCTGACAGCATCCTCCCAACTCACACGTTCCCGTCATGTTCCTCCCAGCTAGGAAAGAGTTGCTTGAGTCCCCCCTCCCCCCAAAAAACATGTTATTTGTTTAGCCACAATGAGGCAGTGCTCAGTGCAGGCGGAACCAGGCAGGGAATGGCCAGAGTGCTCCTGGGCACGGGGAGGAGAAGGAGAAGCGTGGTCAGGTGCTGAGGTGCCAGCCTTCGGGAGCCTCAAAACTCCTCTTCTGCCCAAGTGGGAGCTCGGTGTTTCCCCTTACTGGCCCTATTTTCTCAGACTATCTCTCACCCCTTCTCATCATCATCTACTGGAAAGAAGCTTTGAAGGAAAATCAGAAAGACGTAGTCATGCCACAGGAGGGGGTCCCACTCCCCCACATTCGTTTCTTCATTTCTAAGAGCAGAGAGACAATACCCTATCACTTCTTCCCTGGCACAGTGTAAGCAGGAATGTACACGTCACTGAGCTCTCAGAGGGGAGACACGAGGTCAGTTTTAGGGAACAATACTACTATAAAAATAAGTTGTTTTTACGAAGGATTTTTTCTATCACAAAGCCTTCCTAGCAATGTGGGTATTTTTTTTAATGTAGATCTTTCTTTCTTCTTCCCTTTCTTTCTTTTTCTTTTTTCTTTTCTTCTTTTAATTTATTTCCAGACAGGGTTACTCTGGAACCTGGCTGTCCTGAAACTTGCTTTGTAGACCAGGCTGGCCTGAAACACCCAGAGATCCGCCTGCCTCTGCCTCCCAAGTGCTGGGGTTAAAGGTGTGCACCACCATCCGGCTCTAGATATTTTTTTAAAAAAATTTAAATTCATCAAGGACTAATAGTCTCGCCTTTATTTATGTTTTCCAGCATGCCTTCATGGAAAGCAATTTTTAAAGGCTGTGTGAAAATGGAAGGGTCATACTCGTGAAAAGCTTACACACTCTCAGGTAGGCTTGAGGGTGTGAGTGCACCCTCACTTCTCTCATTGATGCCACACTTTTGGCTCCTTCTGACAAATTTCTCTGTGCCCGTTTTGATGAATCCAGGCCATCCCATCCATATCACTTCCTTTGGGGATAAAGGGAGGATGAAGGCACAGCATCGTCGACTTCTCAGAGAAAATCTGCTGTGTCAAGCCTGCACTGGATACGGACCTCCCCTCATTCCTAATGATGAAGAAATCAAGATCAAAAAGCTATGACTGGTGTTTACTGGAGTATCGTTAAGTATAAAAACTGGAATGACGGATCTACAGAATGACAAAAGACAAGCACACGACTCCCTGTAACCAGGAGAAGGTGGCACATGCCGGGTCAGAGCCCAGAGCATCTCCGTGTCAGTCAGGTCTTGTGTCACCGTTGTGCCCCATGTGTTGTTACAGCCACACCGTGGTGCCATGCAAACGGGTGTGCGTCCGTCCACTGGGAGGACGATGCTTCTGGGAGAAGTCCACAGAACAGTGGATACAACTGCATGTTGTGTTTATCCAGACACTTTTAAATACTAAGATATGATCCAACGTGTGTGTGTGTGTGTGTGCGTGTGTAGCAGGGCCAAGTGCTGGATGGCTGCAGAGTCCCTATTCAACCTCTTTGATGCCATGCCACTCCACAAAAGCAGTTGGGCCACAGTCATCTATTTTTTTTCTTTCTTCCCCCTCTTGTTATCATGACACAATTTTTCTTTTTAATCTTATAATTTTCATCAGATTTTGTAAAAGGCAATGAGCATAATAATACGTGTTTGGTAAAAACAGTTATTTGTTACTATTTTTAATCATTTGCTTTTTAAAAAGAAAAAAAATGCAACCAAAAACAAACAAGCACACACACACACACACACACACACACACACACTCACACACATCCTGGGGGGGGAGAACAAACACAAAAAAAACCTTCCCTCTGCTTGATGCCATAGACAAGAGTCCAAAGGACATTAGCTGCTCCGTTGCACACATTGGAGAGAGAGTTCGCTGCAGGCTCTGTCTCTCTAATAGACTGGCGATTTGGTAAAAGGTTTTAGAGGGTTTTGTTTAACCATTTCTGCATGTGTTTTTAATGAGCTCATGATGCTTCGTAACAAAGGCCAGGTTGTGAGGTTTGCAGCCTTTTTTCGGACCTGATCCCTTCCCGCTGACCTGCAGAGTGAGCACCTGTGCTCCTTGCCTGGCTCACCTATGGGAGTCAAGGTGGTGGGGCCATCTCCGGGCCTGTCTTCATGCCAGGGATGAATCATGCGGTAGGCAGGGCGGAAGGAGTCTCTTTGTTGACAGCTCTCCATCTGGACTTTGGATATGGCCGGCCGTTCATGGAGAGCCTGGGTGAGCTGGAAAGGACTGCTCGAATCAGCCCCTCCATGAAGGCCCGGGGCAGTAAAACACCTGCAAAGGGACTGCCTGGCATTTCAGTTGCAAAAACAGAGGAGCGTCCTCCCCAGTTCCAGGTACACAGGCTTGTGAATGTGTACGACTCCTGCTCGGACAAGTGGGTATTTAATAGTCAATAGGATCATTTACAGCCTCCTTCAGATAATCCGACTGGAGTACACCTGAATAAATACATCAATCTCAGGTGGCTGAGCACTAACCCCTTGGAGTTTAATAATTAAAATAAACAGAACTATTGAGATGAGTTCCAGTTTTGTCATGTGTAAATGTAAGCTATCCTACACAGGATGGTGTTTCGTGATTCATACAGGAATATGATGGATAGATGATACATTTTCCATAGCTTTTTAAGAAAAAAGAGATTATCTTAGTCATGGGGTAAAGTTATATGATACATTGTACCATTCAGTCTGATTCCGGGCCAGTACAGATTTTTTTTCTGTCTTTTTTTTTTCTTTTTTTCTTTCTTCTTTTTTTTTTTGTGTGAAAGATTACTTCTTGGCAAACTAGATATGCAAACGCCAGAATACAGTAAAACCACATTTAATTGGACCTACTTGCCAACTTCTTGAACACAGCTTGGATTATCCCACTGGAGGCTGCTTCTGTTAAAAGCTGGGGGAGGAGGAAGTGGCATACTGACAAGGCCTCAGATAATTTTTTTTCACTCGAAGTACAATTATGCAATGAGCCAAGTTTGGAAGTATTTTACTATGTTTAATAATTATTATTAAAGATATTGTAAAACATATGCATTTGTTAAGTGGAGTGTAATGGGAGTAAAACTCATGTCATAAATTCCACTTTGGATTTATTTTTCTATTTTGTGTTTTATTTGACAGCCTTCCAACTTGAGTCTAGCCCAAAGCCTGCACTCTAATACATATCATACTTGATATTAAAGTGAGAAGAGGGTGATTTATAGGAGCTGCTGGAGAACCATGTTCTTCTCAGGGCCAGCCTATGTGGAATCGAAACCTCTGTTCAGGTACCAGTCGTGGAAACCAGTCGCAGGGAGAATGGCGGGGACGGAGAGAGCCTTGCCATGCGCTTCCAACAGCAGCTCTGAGCCCGCATGTCCTGTGCATGCCTAATGTTCAAAAGGAGATGGAGCAGAGGGCAGGGTGCCTATCTCTTCATGTGCCTGTGACTCTTGGAGGAGCCATGGTGTGATGCCACTACGAGTGGCGGTGCCAATCCCAGTCCCTTACCTGGGAAGCTGGCATTGGTCTGTTGTACTTCTTGAGCTTAAAGCAAATTTGTATTATCTGCACAGTGTCTTTAAAAAAAAAAGGAAAAGAAAATGCCCCTGAAACCCCACTTATTGACATTGTACAGAGGTGCCATCTCTAATGATTAGCAAGACGCTCTGGGTTGTTTGTGCCCGAACTCCACCTGCGCTGTGAAATCCCCATGATTTTTCTCACATTCCCACTCAAGCTGCCAAGCAACTGGGCCTTCTCTTCTACGTGTGGCTGTGTCGGTGTGACTTCTGTGCGCCATGCTACTTGGTTGTTTCCTCATGCCCCACCACAACCAATGATGGGGTGTGGGAGGAAGTTG
Source organism: Ondatra zibethicus (assembly GCA_004026605.1). NCBI lineage: Eukaryota > Metazoa > Chordata > Mammalia > Rodentia > Cricetidae > Ondatra > Ondatra zibethicus. The sequence continues at coordinate 193,091 of PVIU01000545.1, read as the reverse complement.
GCAGGGCACAGGAGGGCAGGATCCCTGCATCCATCCCCCTACCATTCAGCGGGCTGCCTTTTTTCCCAGTGGGGTGACACCCTCTGCTCCGTTTTCTTAGGTATCCTTTAAACGTAACCCCCAGGGCTCCTGAACCCCTCCTGCAGCTCTGCTGTCGCGTGGCGGAACTGCGGCAATACGAGGCTTACGTGTGCAAAGAGAACGTGAGGACTTCTGGACCGCATCCCTGAAAGCAGAGCTCCTTTACAACCCCGCAGCTCTGGCCCCCAAAGTGCCCTGCAACTTTCTCTGGAGGGGCGCCCTTGATTTCTAGAGCATCCACAGCCTTGCCTCAGGCAGGACTGACCAGGAGCTGAAAGAAGGCTTGGAAGCTTTCTGGAAAGGTCTTGCTTCTAAAAACCAGAAACCGGGAGGGAGGAAGTTGACGAGAAATCTGCCCTCTTGTTCTTTGCTGACTAAACCGTGTTGTCTTGTACAAGTGACTTTATCCTTTCATCTTTAAAATAAACCTTTTGAGCCAGATATACCTCTGAGGTTCTTTCCAGTTCCAATATCTTGGGCATCTTTTACCTATTTATCTGAAATGCTGATTGAACTTGAACAGGGAAATATTTTCCAATTAGAGTAGAGAGGGTGGCTAACATACTGTTAGGCTTCTGAGGCTCGTGTGATCAAAGGCGTGCTTGCTCCGATAAGGGCGGGCAGGCGGAGGGTTGGGGAGAGTTTCTCCTGGCTGCTGGGGTTTTAATATCTAACTGCACTCACGTTTACACATGTCAGCCATGTGCTAAGCATATGCTTTCTGGTCTGTGGTCAAGCTCAGTGGGTTTAGGGTTAATTTTTATTTTTTAACAGGCAAACCTCTAGAGATTCTAAATAAATACACAGCAAGAACTTATTTCGTGGTTTGTTTTATCTTGTTGACACTAAGTATCCAACGCTTAAGAAAGTGGATGGAGACAGAATCGGCCATGTTGTACATTTCGGTATCGGTTATTTTAAGGATCACAGATCACATAGAGTGTTCGCCTAGCTAAGCGGTTCTCCCTGTTCGTTCTACAAAGGAATTTTCTGTCTCAGTTTCTCCGCAGAGCTTTCTTTGCACAGCTCTCTGCCACCTTGCATCACAGGGCCTTGCCTAGGAAAAGGCTAATTCTGATCCTTAAGCAGCTGTCAAAGGAAAGCATGCAAAAGATTACTGCCCCTCCGCTATGGCTTGTGGGACTTCAACAAGTGCCAAAGGGACTCCTGTAGATCTAGAGGTCAGAGGCCACATTAAATCAGAGAGATTATCAAAAGAGAACATACTATTCTCGCCAATAAGCTTTAAAATTAGAGAAAAGCAGATTCTCCTCTCTCTCTCTCTCTCTCTCTCTCTCTCTCTCTCTCTCTCTCTGTGTGTGTGTGTGTGTGTGTGTGTGTGTGTGAGAGAGAGAGAGAGAGAGAGAGAGAGAGAGAGAGAGAGAGAGAGGTATGTTCATGCAGGCCATATATCAACCTGGGTGTTATTTCTCAGGAGCCGTCCACCTTGCTTTAGTTTCTTTTGTTGTTGTTCTGGGAGACGGGCTATCCTGGAACTCACTACTGGTGCATGCTGGCTGGCCTCAAACTTATAGCAATTCACCTGCCTCAATCTTCTAAATGCTAGGATTACAGGTCGGGTGGAGGGGTAGGCGGGTCTCTTACTAGGAGCTGGGCTTGCTGGTTAAGTTACAGGCTGGCCTCAGGGATCCACCTTCCTGTCTCTACTTTCCCAGGGCTGGAAAGGGCTTGTTATCATGCTGGATTTTTTTTTTTAATGTGGATTCTGGGATTAAACTCGGGTCCTCATGCTTCTTCAGCGTGACTTTATTCACCGATCTATCTCTCCAACCAGATCCTAAGAAGACTAAATTTTTAGTGAAGAATCTCACGGCACACCCATATTTCTAGTGTTATTAATCCACTCCAGGTGGAAGAAAATTCTCCGGGAGTTTTCTGTGTAGAAACCATCCAGGAGAATGAGTGCAGATTAACTTGTGTGGGAGTCTAATTAAAATATTTTCATTTTTCTCTTTTCCATTCTGAAGTCACCAAGTAAAATGATTCAGAAATTCAAGCTTGACGCGGAAGCAAGACTGAAGCAGGGATGTGTCCTCCTAGTAGTTAAAACTCTTGGGATGGCAAAGGAGAGAAATCCAACTTAAGGTAGTTGAAGCCAAAAAGGAATTTTTGTCAGAAGGCTACGTGGATTCGGCGGGATCCAAGAGTGGAATATGGCTGGGCCTGGGGAGCAGCTAGACCGCGCAGCTCAGTGGCTGTCTGGATTCGCTCTCCTTCTCTTGCCTCTGCTTCTCTTTCTGCTGATTGGCATTTTCTATTCCTCAGTCCACATGGTGGAACAGGGCTGCCAACTGCTTCTGCATTTACGTGTCTTCATTTTCAGACCCTCAGGGGGAGAATGACTTCTTTTTGTCAGTTGCAGTTCCCAAATCTTGGGGGAGGGCTCTGATTGGTCAGCTCAGATCAGGTGCCCACCTCTCCACCAATGGCCAGGGCCAAGAGTGCATCCTATTGTGCCAACAGGCAGACTCCTGTGGTGCCATATGCATGTTGAGGGGCCTGCATGTTCAGGGGGCCGGGAGCAGAGGAATAGTTCCCAGGAGCCAGGGACACGGAATGAGGCCCAGAAATGAGGCCGATCTAGTCTGACAAAACAATAGGGGCCCATCATGTTTCTGGACTGAATTTAAAGGGAAACTATGAAAAGATATTTATTTGGAAGTGAGAATAATATGTTCTCCCTTGTGGTGTAACAGCAGTTAATTTCTAACCCACGGTCAAGCGCTAAGTGAAATAATGTATGTTTGATAAAGCACTGTGGAAAAATTAATTTTTGTGTCAACTCCCTCCCTTATCATTTCATAATTTTGGAGCATTTCCACGTGCATGCCTGCGACGTCCTTACCTGGCTCATTCTGCAGAGCCCATGGAACCCAACCGGAGGTATTGATCTCCTTCACTGAGCACTGACCGATGCGCCTTATGAACTCAGCGGTGGGTAGTCAGACAGTCAGAGTTGAGTAGAGAGAGGGCACATCCTCTCTGTTTGTCTGGGGCCCAGAAGAGAGGTTCTCTGTCCACAGAGCTCTGCCCTGGCACAGGTGAGAAAGGTGTGTTCTCCACCTAGGGACGCAGGGACCCAGGGAGGAGCTAGGAATTCTGAGGTTGAGCTAGTGCCAGCGAAGTCCTCGCTGTCTATGAGCACAGCACATTGATCACAGTCAGGATGTTAGCTACTGAGTTCAGTTGCTTATGAATAAACCCTCTTGTGGCTTTTCTGCCTCCTGGAAAGAAAGACCGAGCCCCGAGGAGACCCACTGTCCAGTGACCAGGAAAAAGAGCCACACAAATTGGAAGACAGGCAGGTGTACCAGTCCCTAGATGCATTTGGTCCTGCCTTAGGGCTTCTATTGCTGTGCAGAGACACCATGACCACACCAACTCTTATAAAGGAAAGCATTTAATTTGGTCTGGCTTATAGCTCAAGAGGTTCTAATCTATTGTCATCATGGAGGGGAGGATGGTAGAGCACAGGCAGACATTGGGCTAGACAGGTAGCTGAGAGTTCTACATCCAGACTGGCAGACAGCAGCAAGATACTGCCACACTGGGCTTGGTTGGAGCATCTAAGACCTCAAAGCTCACCCCCAGAAACACATTTCCTCCAACAAAGCCACACCTCCTAATAGAGCCACTCCCTATGAGCCTTTGGGGGCCATTTTCTTTCAAACCAACACAGGTCTGATCTCTAAAGATGCAAAAGGTGAGCCCTGAAAGTCAAGATGGAGAAGCAGTGACGTCAGCATTGCAAGTCTTGAAGTCTGGCTTCTAGGTTAAGACAGACATTCCAGCAGCTCCCTTCGAATGAATTGACACTGTTTAAATAGTGGGAGCATTGTCTCAGCTGAGACGCTTGCTGTCTCGGGTGACAGAAAATCGACTCAGACACGATTCAGGAAAGAACGGGATTTATTAACTCATGTAACTGAGGAGTCCAGAGGTGATGATGGTCTTGGTGGTAACCAGGATAGGGAGTGATACAGAAGACTTGGGTAAATGGCATTCCTCACATTCTCTCCTTCCTCCTTTCCCACATTTCTTGGGTTTATTCCCAAGAATTCCAGCTGAAAATAGGCTTTCTTTTTATGATGACATGATCAAACATGGACAAAGATAGCCATACCCCAACAGGTAGGGGGTAGTACCCTCTGAATGTCTGTGTTTAACTCCTAAGGAAGAGCTATCTAGGCTTCCCTTAGACAGTGTGCTCCCTGGTTATCTGAGAAGGGGACCCATGCTTAGGCCAGCTTGGGGACCACACATAAGCTTTAGTTCAGGTCTTCTAGAGGTAGAAGTTGAACTGGAAAGTTCTGAAGGTCGGAACAGAGAAGATTTTACAAGGAAGTCTCGCTGAGATCTTCCTCTAGGAAAGGAACTTTGGGTGTAGGAAGATAGGAGCAAGGGGGAGGTAGTAGAAAGCATGGGTGTTTTGCTTTGCTTCAAGACGGGGTCTCATGAACCCCAGGTTGGCCTCAAACATTCCCAGGATCTGGGTGCTAAGATGAAGATGTGTCTTTTAGTGAGCTACCATCCAACCCATGACAGAGGGGCAAATAGGGAGTGTGTTCTGGATTGTTGGACAGGGTCAGCTCTTAGGGTCTCTGGAGTCAGGAAATCAGAATTATTCACATGTACATTCCAGAAGAAATACACGCTATCTTGTGGAAGTAGATAGTAAGGTGACAACAAGATATCTATGCTGCTGGAGATCACGGCTGGGGTCCAGGGCAGAGGGGAGGGAGCTGGCTATGGTCTCACCAGAGCAAGGGCTGGACAAAAGCGGTTAGCTCATAGGTCTGCTCAATCAACAGACCTGGGATAGTGGGGCAGCAGGTGGCTGACATGGTGGAGGCATGGGAATTGTAGAGAGAAAGTACCATTCTGATCTGAATCCCCATACTGCTTTTCTTGAGAAGACAGCCCTGGGAGATGGGAAGAAGGTTGGAAAAATCTGGGTTCAAGTCCCAGGGCTTCCATGTCACAGATCTCTTGGAAGAACTAAATGACAATAGGACTAGGATATGGGTCTCTGACTTGGCACCTTGTGGGCACCCAGATGTGCTAGCTCCCCCTCCTTCCTCTTGCTTGGCCTGTCCCCTTTCCGGCTGGTACTTCCCCAGGGCTCAACTGTGCCCAGCACTTGCTTCTCTTTCCCACTCCACCTGCAGCCTCCGTCTCTTGGGACCTGTCCTCAGAGGACCCTCTCCACTGACCTGGAACCTTCAGCAAATGTCTCCTTTTGGTGCCTCGTAACTGGCATGACTGGCTGTAAAGGCAGCTAGCTGTGAGGTGGGTGGTCACCTAGACTTTGAGTACTTGCTTAGCTTGTCCCTGCGGTGGTGGCTTCAGCCTCTCTTTTTCCTACATCTCTCACCCAGCAAACATCCCAAGGCTGCTGGCGCTGTCTAGCTCTGGAAAAGGCAAGCTGAACTGTGGTTTCCTCTTGATACATTTCATTCATTCCTCTTTGTAGCCTGCTCCCCTTGGTAACACATCCCCCTTCCACTGGTTAAATGTCCCCACCATATAGTTCTTTTTTTAAAGTTATTTTATTATTATTATTATTATTATTATTATTATTATTATTATTATTATTATTTTATGTTCATTGGTGTGAGGGTAAGATACCCTGGAACTGGATTTACAGACAGTTGTGAGCTGCCATGTGGGTCCTGGGAATTGAACCCAGGTCCTCTGGAAGAGCAGCCAGTGCTCTTACCCGCTGAGCCATCTCTCCAGCCCCACCATATAGTTCTTTTAATTATGATTATGATTATTTTATGTGAATTGGTGCAAGGGTCAGATCCCCTGGAACTGGAGTTACAGACAGTTGTGAGCTGCCATGTGGGTGCTGGGAATTGAACCCAGGTCCTCTGGAAGAGCAGCCAGTGCTCCTAACCACTGAGCCATTTCTCCAGTCCCAATCCCACCATATAGCTCTTAACTGGCTGACTTTCGCCCACAATCTCACAAATATGCTAACTTATTGTATAAATCCTTGCCACGATGTTTGACGCTTCATCTAGAAGAAACTTTGAACCAACCAAATTTTGCCTCGATTTGATGGCCCAGAAAATTCAGATTGAAATGCCCAAAGGGGGTCTTGAAAAACACAAAGAAGGGTTTCAACTCAGTTAAACCTCTTTTTATACCAATAAGGAAAATGAAGCTCAGAGAGGTGGTGACTGGCCCAGAACTGCACAGCTGGGTTGTAGTGAAGATAGGAGACTTGTTTTCTTCCCCACGTACTTCCGGCCTCTTGGTGCTGCTCAGAGTGGTAAAGGAGATGGTTGCACCTGCATCACCCATGGCTCAGCTCATCTCCAGCTCGTGCTGGATGGAGAAAACTACACTATAGTTCTTCTGACTGTGCGTACGCCCTGGGGTACCTATGCCTTCTAGTAGGAGCTAGGCTTCCCCGGTGCCACATGGACAAAACCTGGCCAGCGGCTCAGCCCCACTGCATCCCCACTTTGCACTGAGGACTCAGTTTACATTTAATTGACATCCTGAGCTAGGGGTACGGGGTGCTTGCTCTCCTTGGCAATGTGGATCTGAGGTTCCTGGAGTAGGTTCCTGTCTAAGAAGGAAACAGCCTCTTACTCACTGGAGCTTTTCTGGACTGTGTGTCAGGCTCTATGCATTTACCATGGACTTGGTTGTTCTCAGAAGCACATATTTGCACAGATCTCAATGAGGTGGGCCTGGTGGTGGGGATCAGGCATCTACCACGCAGGCTTCCAATCTCTAGGAGGGCACTCACAGGCCTAGATGCTGTAGCAGAACCCCCCACCTCTCCATCCCCCTTTCTTGGAGTTGAGGAGGAGGTGAGAAGGGGCTTGGCTCTGTGCCTGGCACACAGCGATCCTCCGGGAAGGTGCCAGCTATTACTACAGCTACTGTTGGTATTACTGTCACAGCTTCCACACCTTCTGCACCACCCACAGGCTGCTTCCTGCCAGCGCTGCGACCTGGAGGGAAGGGAGTGAGATGGGAGCTAGGAGCCATGGAGTGTGGCGGTCACTGGCATCCCAGGCCTGTCCTGTCCTCCCCAGCCTCCCTTGTTCCCTCTGGGCAATCATTCCCACACACATGGCATTTATTGCCTGGACCCTGAGTGTCTGTCCTCACTCGCTCTGGGTCTGTGAGAACTACTGCCGCCTGGGCATTTGACACTGACTCTTAAATTCCTACATCAGCTTCAGGACCTTGGTGGTCCCCAAGAACTGTGATACAGAACAAGCAAGACTCTAAGGGTGAAGTGACATGCCCAAGGTCACCACAAAGTGATGGGCTGAGTTCTGTCCAGTCTCAAAGCTGGTACTGTGTATGTTTGCTTAGGAATGCTTGTTGCCTGTCACCAGACACAGTCACCAATACTTTGCCATCTTTAGGGGAGTGGATGTTTTTACTTTGCGATTCTTAGATTCTGGGCTTTCCAGATACTTTCCGATAAGCCTGCATTACTTCTGTAAGTGGAAATAGTGTCAGTGGTCACTAACAGTGTACTAGCTGTCTTAGGGTTTCTATTTCTGTGAAGAGACACCATGACCATGGCAAGCCCCCTCTCCCCCCGAGACTGAGTTTCTCTGCAGCTTTGCAACCTGTTCTGGAAATTGCTTTGTAAACAAGGCTGGCCTCAAACTCACAGAGATCCGCCTGTCTCTGCCTCCTGAGTGCTGGGATTAAAGGTGTGCACCACCACCACCGGCAACAACTCTTGAAAAGGAAAACCATTTAATTGGGGTGGCTTACAGTCCATTATCATCATGGTGCAACATGGTGACTTGCAGGCAGACATGGTGCTGGAGCAGCATGGGTGTCCTATATCTTGACTTGTGAACAACAAGAAGTGGTCTGTCTCAGTGGGTGTGGCTTTAGCATATATGAGACCTCAAAGCCTGCCTCCACAGTGACATACTTCATCCAACACTGCACCTACTCCAACAAGGCCATTTATACTCTGTGTAACCATGGGTAAGGCTTCTATACAGGTACTGCCCTCTCTTGGGTTTTCTTCCTCTTTTTCCTGCACCCTCCCCTGCCTTGCTCTTCTTTTCCTCCACTTATTTTGTTTATTCTTTTGAGACATGGCAAGTTATATGTAGCTCTGGCTGGCCTAGAACTCATGACAATCCTCCTGTCTCTGATTTTATAATCTAGCCCCATCTCCTGTTCTTCCTCTGCTTCCTGACTGTTGATAAAATATGACCAGGAAGTCCCCTGCTCATGCCACCATTCTTCGTCCACCAGAAGGCAGCCCTGCCAATTGTGAACCTGAATTTGCCGGTCCTTTCTCAAGGTGTTTTACTACAGTAACAGGAGAAGTGACTAAGAGAGAGAAGGCCATGCACCCAAGACTGCCTTTAACAGGATTAAGGTGGGTCCCTTAGGAGTGGGACTTAGTAGGAAGAAGTGAGCCACTGTGGGTGCAACCTTGAATGGGGACCGTGGGAGCCTAGCTCCTTTCCTAGTCCCTCCACTGTCTCCCAGTTATTTGAGTAGCCAAGCATTCCTGCCATGATGTGCTGACCCCCCACAGGTGCCAAAACCATGGGACTACAAACTGGAGATTTCAAAACTGTGAGCCAAAACAACAATGACAACCTTTCCTTCATAGAAGCTGATGATCTCAGTGTTCTTGTTACAGGGCTAGAAAGCTGATAGGACTCCCAGTGGGTGTCCACCCTTTTGCATTTAATTGCTTGCACACATCCCTGACCTCTTTCTCATTGTTCTTTATAATTATATATATAATTTATATATCTAAATATATATATATTTATATTCCACCTCCAAATGCAAAGATGTATCCTGATCACATGAGGTCTGGAGGTTACCTGATTTAGAACAAAAGAATGCAAAAAAAAGTACTTGGGGAATCCCCACAAAAATAGTTGGAGATGTGAATTCATCTCTGTGATCCCTCCTAGGACCTTGGCAAGGTGTGGAGCCCTGAAGGCTCACCTGCACAGGCCAGTGAGTACGCCCTCTCCAGTGTTGCAAGTCGATCCAAAGGTCAGTTTGATCAATACCAGGAAATAAAATCAAACAAAGGCAAAAAGCTCAACCAAATCGAAAACTCCTTCCATGAAGCCTCTTGGGTCAAGAGGCAGAGAGGAAAGCTCTGACTTCTATGATGTGAAGGCAAGAGCCTCTATTGCCAGGCTGGGAGGAGTCAGTAAGTAATGTGGACACCCTGGCCTCATCCCTTCCTCTTAACTGCTGAGGAAACGAAAAGATGCATGGACCTTTAGAGTCTTCTACAAAATGCTCGAGTCTTGTATACAACGGGGCATTCCACAGTTTGCTGACTGAATGGGTGGGTGGATGAGTCATTTTGTCAAGAAGGAAGTTCATCCTTGGAAGATGGCTTGGGACTCTACCTAAATGAGTTTTCCAGTGGGGGCTGTCCATTCTTAGTCCTTCACTGGTGGCAGTTAACAAAAAGGCAGGAAAGAGGCGCATCTGGCTCAGGAAGCGGAGATCAGCTGAGGTGGTGGGAAACTGTAGGATGGAATGATCAGGGAAGCCCTGCTCGGGCTAGCTGTGGTATGTCAGCATGTGCCCAAACCAGACAAAGCCATCAAACAGTATGCAGGAAGCTATGTCTGATGACCATGTCATGTAATAATGGTGAAGCGCCCATGTTATTCTTGACTATATTGCTTCTTGGGGAGCAGTCATTTCGTGGGCCTAATCTTGGGTCAAAGGACTATTAAAAAGATTAAATGCAAAAGAAATTATGTAAAAACGTGTTGTCAGCCATAAACACATAAAGGTTGTACGTTATGGTCACTATTTTCACCATTTGGACTCATTCCTCTTCCTCTCCCCCTAGTGCTCCCCCCCACCCCCCACATTCTACTTTAGAGACTCTGTGTCCCACCAGCTCACCTGACATGTCATTACTCCTCAAACATATGTGCTCCTTGACCCCAGTGACCAGAGTGACCAAGGTTATCTGTACCATATGGTATCTGCCTATTCAGATCCTGGGCACCTCGGTCAGCTTTCTACTATTGTAACAAAACACCAGCACTAGCTTGAAAGAGGGAATGGTTTCTTTGAGCTCTTGAATTCAGAGGCTTCTGTCTCTTATGAGCTGGGCTCATTGCTCTTAGGGAAGTGTGTGGTATAAGGCAAGCCTGCTCCCGTTACTGCAATGGGAGGAAAGAGGTCCTTCAATCCCTACCTCCAAGCAGACCCCCCTCTTAAAGTTCCCACCACTCAGTAGTGTCTAGCTAGGGAACAATTCTAAACACCGAAAAAGGGTCTAGATACAAACTATGGCACCAAGATCTTTGGGAACAGAAAAAATAACAACCGACTTATTTTCATCCTGCAGTCTTGAGAATAATCCCTGTCATATAGTGGAGCTTGGAAAAGTGCTTGCTGGGTAAAGAATGCTCACTTGTGACAGAGAAACGGCTCTTGTTTCATTTTCTCTGTGTTCTTCAGCTGTACGGTCTTCTCGAGGGAGGCAAAGTTAGTCCTAAGCCACTAATGACTGTCCTTTATTCCTTCTAGGACAGCGAGGCCATGTGTATTTCTTGTTACTCAATAAATCTTGAAAAGAGTGACCCATTTCCCTCTGGCTTCCCTTCGAAGAAAAGAAAATTCCTATTTTTTATGTAGCCTTAGAGGTGCCCCAGCTATCACTTGATGCAGGAAGCAGGTTTAGACATCAATCAGATTTCTGAAGATATGACTGCGGGTCCACGTGGTACCTAGAGCACTTTCCTCTCTAGAATCTAGGTTGCTTTTCTATGTGTAGGATGACGATAATTGTTCTGTCCAGCCTCCTTAAGGGGTTGCAGTCAAGATCAGTAAAGTAAGGCTGTATTGCCCAGCCTTGCAAACTGAAGCTTCCTCATCATAGTGCTTTGGAGACAGGGTCCATGGTAGACACAGAAAGCATTTATTGATAAGTTTCAGTAAAAGGACCACAAAAGGCAGTTGTAGGAAAATGTGCAGTAGTAGCAGAGTTGGGCGGGAATGACTGTTGCAATGAGTGTTGTTGTAGTGATAGTACATGGGATCATTCATGTAGCACGATGGGGCACAACATTAAGGAGGGAATTCCAGAACTTGTGCTACTAGGCTCATCCCTTCTTCCAGAGAAGCCAGAACGTCATGTCGTGTCCCATGGCTCTAGGCTCATTGCCTCCATATTCAACAGCCCCCTGGAAACGGTGTCCTTTCTCCCTCCGGATGTGCTCACTCCCACCTTAAGCAAAGCAGACAAAAACCTCCCTCGACCCATCAAGCCATGCCTCTGTCTACTTCTTCCTTTTATAGTTCAGCAGCTTCTTTGTTTGTTTTGTTTTTTAGTTTTGTTTTTTGAGACAGGGTTTCTCTTTTTAACAGCTCTAGCTGTACTGGAACTAGCTCTGTAGACCAGGCCGGCCTTGAACCTTGAACTCACAGAGCTCTGCCTGCCTCTGCCTCTCAAGTGCTGGGATTAAAGGTGTGCGCCACCACAGGCCGGCACAATTCAGCATCTTGATGGAGCTGGGTCTGCACTGTCTCCAGGACCTCATGTCTGTCCTTGCCCATGTCATCTCTATCTCTGTTATCTCTGATCTATCTTTCTTCATTTCTTTGCTTGTTTGTTTCCCTTCCTTCCTTTCTTCCTTCCTCCCTCTCTCCCTCCCTCCCTCCCTCCCTTCCTCCCTCCCTCCCTCCCTCCTTCCCCTCTCCCCCACTTTCTATTTCATCTCTTAGAAGAACCATGGTGTCCACATTTCTAAGTACCACCAGCGTATTTCCATCTTCCTCTTATTTATGACAACCACACGTTTCTTCTTAAAATGTGTCAATGGGCGAGTCCTTGGAGTACATGTGACAAGACAGTCGCTTGCTTCATTCCTAAAACGACAGACTTGAGTCAGGCTACCTGACAACACGAACCCATTTGGAAATGGAAGGTTTACGGATATAATCCAGTTAAAATGGGGTCACGCTGGTCCAACGTCTGTAAGAAGAGGGACATTTGGGGGTCCTGATGATGGAGGCAGTGGCTAGTGGAGCCCCCAGAATCCAGGCAGAGGCAAAGCAGGGTCCTGTCCAGAGTGAGTAGGGAAAGGACCCTCACGACTCCAGCTGGGTTTCAGACTCCCTGCTTCTCTAACTGTGGGAGAACAAATTTCTCTCGTGTAAGGCCCCAAGTTTGTGGTAATTTTTTAAACTGGCCTTGGATAGAGTCTCCTCCCAGGGTCAGCTGACAGTGGATGTGGATTGTCACAGGCTATGTTGGTTTGTGAAGGGTTCATTTTGATCTACAGTGTCAGAGGGTTCAGTTTCTGAACAGTGGTGAGGGACCCTGCATCATACAACCAGACTGCCCATCTCATGGTCCTCAGGAACCAGAGAGAGGGAGGGGGAGAAGAAGGAGCCAAGGCAAGGACCAAGGGCATGCCCCCAGTAACCTATATCCTCCAAATAGACCCCATCTCCCCAGTTTTCCAGTACCTCACAATATAATGCCACCAAGGCTTCAGCTCTCGAGCCAGGAGGGCACGTTCCGGTCAAATGGCTGCACCTAATGTTTTTCTGCACACCTTCCTCATAGGTGACTCTCTCCACCTGCCCTCCAGAAGCAGCTTCTCTCAAGGGCAAATCCCATCCTAGACCCATTTAGACCTTCCCCACAGGGAAGGCTTCTGTATCCCTCCCTCTCAGCCCCCTCCTTCCCAGGCCAGCTTCTAATTGTAAGCTCTTATCCTCTGTTCTAGAACTTTCTCTGGCTGCAGTAAGTAGTTTGGGGTCAGGCCAGAATGCTGTAGATTTAATGCTGCCAGGAGCAGCCCTGTTAAGATAGTGGAGTTGGAGACATATGACCCAGCGTCCTTGCCCTTCCTATGGCCTTAGCCGTCTTCTGGAGGTTCTGGACCAGACCTCACTTGCCTGTCCTACCCTGCTCACTAACTGACTCCATAGTGACCTTTTCTTCCTATCTCACACCCGACTCTTTTACCATGCTCCCCAATCAAGATTACCTGTCCAGAGTCTGCTTGCACCAATCTCTGTATCTTGGGGTCTGTTCGGAATAGGGGAGGGTGCATTTAAATACTTCATCTCATCCAAGTTGCTAGACTGTGGTGGGCTCTCCAATGATTCTTTCCAATAGAACACAAGACTCAGTCACTCAGACACAAGGGCAGCTGGTACACATTCTTGTGTGGTTATTACCCGTCGGTGGTGTTAGAACAAGGGTCAGCAAAGACAGCTTTCTGGCCAAATTCAGCCATGTCTGTCCTTCTTCATGTTGTCTGTGGCTCCTTGTTGGTGACAGCAGCAGAGTCAGATAGTTTCTAAAGAGGACTGATGGCGTACGGAGCTAAAACTGTCACCATCTGGCCCTTGACAGAAAAAGCTTATCAGCCCCAGTGTAGACTGAGAGCTTGTATCAGTTAGCTTTGGCTGCATAAGAAACATCCCCCAATACTTAATTGTTTAGAACAACTACAATCTTTTGAGCTTACAATTCTATGAGTTGGTGTGATATATTTTCAGATCTAGGCCTAGTTAGCCAGCGTCTGTAGGATCTCTGATGTATCTGGTAGATCAGCTAGTAGTGATTTTTTTTTTTATTTTTCCTTTGAGACAGGGTCTTTCTGTGTAGCACTAGATGTCCTGGGACTCACAACTCACTATGTAGATCAGGTTGTCCTCAATCTCATAAAGATCTGCCTCCTGCCTCTTATCTCCCAGAGTGCTGGGATTAAAGGTGTGTGCCACCATGCTTGGTAGTTAGTGTCTTAATGAAAATAGTCTTGCTTGTTCTTTTAAATCTATCTATCTATCTATCTATCTATCTATCTATCTATCTATCTATCTATCTATCTATCTATCTATCTATTGAAGTTGATGGTTGTTGGTCAATGAAACAGTAGCAATCAGACCATGGGCTAGCTTGGCTTTCTCATGTGATCTTGGTGGCTTTGTGAGCAGCCAGACATGCAGCATGCTTCAAGTCTGTATACATTGTGTCGATCAGAGTCAGGGTGATGGCTGATTTCATGTTGGGGTGAGGTGGGGAGGTAGAGGGAAGCATTGGCAGGGGACGCAGGATGTGGATTCTGGGAGAAGAGCCTGTGGCTCACTTTCCAAGTTCAGTGGGAGTATAGTTGTGCTTGCTTACCTTTCTATGGAGAAGTGGGCAGCATAGTGCCTGACCCAGAGGCTCTGGACCCCCTGCAACTGGAATCACAGGAGGTTGTGAAACAGACATCCACTGTGGGTTCTGGGAGCTGAAACCAGATCATCTACAAGACCAGTACCCTCTTCCAACTGCTGAGCCGTTTCTTCAGCCCTTATATTTTAAAAAGGATTTATTATTTGATTTTTAATTATGCATATGTGTGGGAGGATTGTAGCACATGAGTGCATGTGCTTGCAGAGGTCAGAAAAAGGCACCAGGTCCCCTAGAGTCGGAGTTATAGGAAATTATAAGCTGCCAGCGTGAGTTCTGGGAACCAAACTTAACTGCTGAGCCATCTCCACACACCCAGCTGTGTGCCTTTAATTGTTTGAGTGCAAGCATCTTCGACTGAACCTTTGTTACACAATTGGCCTACCTGAGTGAAGTCACGTGCAGTCTCTGATGCTTGCCTTGTTGCTGTATGTTGTGGTCTGGAACTGAATGTCCCTTCACATGCCTGTGTGTTAAAGGTTGGGTCCCCAGGATGCTATTCCTGGGAGGTGGTGAATACTCTAGGAAGTGGGGTCTCATGGGCAGTGACAGGTCATTGGGGGTGTTCCCTGAGGGGTTTATGGAACAATGGCCTTTTCCTTTTGGTCTTTTGTGTCCTAGCCATGAGGGGATGCTGTAGACAAGCCCCAAAGTAAGGGAGCCAATGACTGCAGACTGAACCCACAAACTGTGAGCCAAAACAAAGCTTTTGTTTTACAAACTGGATTCACTTCAGATATTTGTTATAGCAATGAAAAGGGAATAGATTATTTGCAGTAGATTTTATCAAGACCATCAAGAGGGAAACTCTTCCTGTGTGTCAGATGAAGTGAGAGGGTTGAGGTCGGGACTGAAGTGAACTTGGGAGACTCCCAAGTCTGGGCTGCCCACTGCTCTACAATGTTGTAGTTTGGGTTTTACTAAAGCCTTCATGTTTTGTAGTTTCAAAAGTCACCCTTTATTTTGCCATTAAAACTTTTAAAGTGGAGCATCATGTTCCCTGTTTCTGCTAACCTCTTCCGCTCACCCTCCTTGGGGACCCAGAGGTCCTGTTAACACCTCATAACAAATCCCCCAATCCAGAACTAGGCACAGCTTTAGACTTCCATAGTCAGCTTGGGTGGCCGTCAACAGCCCCACACTTAAAATCACCGGTTGACCGAGCAGCCAAGTTGAGGGCCAGCACTGCACTCCAGAGGGCAATAAATCCAGCCCCACATGGGCTGCTGAAAAGTGGAGAAACCATTGTATTATCTTATCACCTGGACCATTCAGGTCTTGCATGAAGGAAACCCTGGACCAAAGTCAAAATTGTCTCCAGCCAGCGTGTCTTCTAAATACCCATTGTTTATTCAGAGTTTGATAATTAATCAGCTCCACAAACATTTATTTAGTACTTATAGTATTCCAGGCATTCGCTCTTCACAATGGGAGAACGTAGGTGAACAAGAGTCCCTGCTGTCAGAATGCCCAGCTAACCGGATAATTAATTATTTGACAATGTATTGAGTGCGCCAGTGGAGACATGCCCAACGAGTGCACAGCAAGGGCAAGGAGGCTGGGTGTGGTGACACACACCTGTAATCCTAGCCTTAGGAGGTGAAGACAGGAAGGCCAGGAGTCAAAGCCATCCTCAGCTACAAAGTAAGTTCAAGGCCAGTCTGGGCTCCTCGAGACCCTGCTTCAGTCCTTCCTTCTGCCAAAAGGACAATGACCTCAGTTTGACTGAGGATCCCCAGAGGGGACAGGGAAGCCTCTTGACACAACTTTTGGAGTCCAATTCAGGTTCAAACAAGATTATGCTTCTTGAACAGTACAACTCATCAGCTGAGGGGAACAGATAGACTGCTATTTCTGATACTCTGTAGTGACTTAGTATTTAGGATAGAAAAGTTTCCTATATCTTAATTTACTCTTTACAAAAATGGACTAAGAAAATCTCCCTTATAAAAATGTTTGTGAGGATCAATTAATAGACATACACATATGTATATATGTATGGATATATATATACACACATATAAACACATTATGCTTAATACAATTTTGGGCATGTAGTAAGTGTCTCACCGTTGACAGTTGGTTACTACAGGTTGAGGTTAGAGCAATATGTCAGAACCATTTCCTCACTACTTCACCCATTTGTTATATATTTGCTGAGTGTCTGCCATAGGTCAGACCCTATGGGGGGGGCACAAAATGACAAGTTATGACAAAGGCTGAGTTACTGTAAAGAGGACACACATATCAAGTCTGTGCTCCTGTCAGATTCAGTGAGCACTGATGGGGGGCCTGGGATGCTCCCTCATGCTCCACAAGGAATGTATCACCTCATGCTGGGCGTTCTCCTTCCTGGACCACTGGGTGTCTTTCTCATTTCTCTTTACCTTATTTTTGAGGTGGGGTTTCTCGTAGAACCTATGGCCCACAGATGTAGCTAGGGTGCCTGGCCAATAACTCCAGGGATCTGTGTGTCTCTGCTCCACCAGGCCTGGTGTCACAGACCTCTGCAGGCGTACCCAGCTTTGTATGTGGGTACTGAGAATTTAGACTCAGGTCCTTATGCTATGCAACCAGCATTTTAGACACTGAGACATCTCCCCAGCCCCCAGCCACATCTGTGTGCATGCATGTGTATTTGTAAGTTTATGTGGGTCACATGTGGGTAGTGCCTTTGGCAGTCAGATGAGGGTGTTAAATCTCCCGGAACCGGACATACAGGCAGTTCTCTGAGAGAGCAGTAAGTGCTCTTAACCACTGAGCAATCTTTTCAGCCCCACTGTCATTTTTACCTCGCACGCATTTTCACTTCTCATTTGCAGTCCTACTGTTGTTTCTTTGTCTCGGTGCCTGAGGCAACTCTTTCTATACTGACCAGTGGATTTCATTTGGAGTCAAGGTTAGTCATGTGATTTGAGGCCACCCTAAGTAAACATTTTACCTGATTTATCCTGAGAGGAAGTCTGGACCCAAATTCATGCTGATAGGTCAACTAGAAGGCAATAAAGCTAGAGATTTAAGAGACCTGGCATCTCTTAGATTTAAGGAGCTGGTGTGATGGCTCAATGGTTAAGAGCATTTGCTGTGTTCCAGAGGACCCGGGTTTGGTTCCCAGCACCTACATGGCAACTCACAGCTGTCTGTAACACCAGTTCCAGGGATCCAAGACCCTCCTCCAGTCTCCGCAGGCACTGCAGGCAAAACACTCATACACATCAAATAAAAATGAATAAATCTTGTTTAAAGAAGACTTCTCTGGGCAGTGGTGGCACGCACCTCTAATCCCAGCACTAGGGAGGCAGAGACAGGTGCATCTCTGTGAGTTCAAGGCCAGCATGATCTACAAAGCAAGTTCTAGGACAACCAGGGATGTTATACAGAGAAACCCTGTCTGAAAACAAAATAAAACAAAAAACAAAAGCATTGTGCACTTTTAATCTTGGCACTCAGGAGGTAGAAGCAGGAGAACCTCTGAGTTCAAGTGTAGCCTGGGCCACAAAACAAGTTCCAGGCCAACCAGAGCTATGTAGTAGTGAGACCTGTCTAAAAAAAAAAAAAAAAAGAAAGACAGAAAAAAGAAAGGAAAAAAACCTCTTCAAGGAGGAATAAGAAAGCGCTCAAGGGGAGCCAACCCGGGGCAGACATCTCCACAGGAGATGGGTGGGTGGAAAATAGTAGACCCTGTGGGTCATCCATTTCTGTGCCACCCAGAGCTCCTATTCACAGCCTCCTAACCGCCCTCATGTGTCTCTGTGTTACACACACTTCTTGCTAACATTTCCACAGAGCCTTCTGACTATAAGCTGACAGTGTCTAAAACTCCATCAATTCACTTATTAATTATAGGAAACTCGTTTCAATCGTGGGAAATTAGAAGCTAATTTTTCAATAAGCCTGGTCTCTGAGGACAGTTCACAGAATCGAAGAAGAAAATACCTGACCAATCTAATTTATTATCACAATCAAATAATGCTAACTGGCTATCTGTAGGATAAGCTTAAGCTAGGGGATGCTAGCGGCAGCTCTCATCATTAACTGATTATTTACTGACTGGCCAGTTTTAAATTGCCTCCAATTTTGAGGTTATAGGTCAAACTGAGAGTCGCAGCATCCTTCCTTAATTCACTCTGCCCTGAAACAAAACATATGGCGTTGTCAACCACTTGAGGCAAATTAGCCCCTTTCTCTTGGTCTTGAAGTTCTCATTTATGAGCGGAGAAAGTAATACTGGTTTTGTGGAACAGCAGCAAGGATTAAATGACATAGCACATTTGAAGGCACTGCCGATTAGTAAAAGCCAAGACGGGCTGACAACCGCCTAACAAATCCTGGGAACATATGAGTTCCTAGCACTCTAGGTTAGGTCCTAGTTAGCATTTAGTTTTCGTAAGGCCCTATGGAGCCAGGGTTTTGCTACCATTTTACAGATGAGAAGATTGAGGCATCATGACCTTTAATAATTGAATCGAAATTCTCAGTATTAATGAGCAGTACAACACACTTTGAGTTTCACTGTCTTGTTATCATTGGTGCCATTTGGGGATAGTCTGGCAAGTTTAGGAGGTGGGGCTTAGCCGGAGGAAGAAGTAGCTCATTGGTCTGGCTCCTCAGAGGGAAAGATATCTTGTTCTTAGCTCCTGCCTGTCTCCCTCTCTCTGCTTCCAGGTGAAGAATTCTACCACACACTTCTGCTACCCAGATGTCCTACCCAATAGACTAGGACTAAGCAACCGTCGACAGAAGCCCCTAAAACCATGAACCCAAACAAGTTTTTCCTCACTTAGATTGCGTCTGTCAGGCATTTGGTTCCGAAGACAAGAAAGGCCGACCTGGTGCTGGAGAGGTGGCTCAGCAGTTAAGAGTGCAGTTTCTGTGCTGCCCGCCTCACTGTTTTAGGCATGTGCACGTGGGATGCTCAGTAATCATAAATACAGCCAGCCCCAGGAGTCCTCAACAGATCTGTAAGCTCTCTTAAAGGCACATGGTGACCATTCACCTGAGCATCTGTCCTTCGTAGTTGACAACATCTGGGTTTAGTATAACAGGAAGTGCGTGTGTGTGTGTGTGTGTGTGTGTGCGTGTGTGTGTGCGTGTGTGTGTGTGTGTGTGTGTATGTGTATACATGTGTGCTTATGTGGAAGTGAGACTCAAGGAAGGATGGTAGTAAAAAAAAGAGAGAGACCAGCTCAAGATTTTGCTGCTAGAATCAGCAGGTCAGAGTCCAAGGATGCAATCCTTAGACAGCCTTTGTTGAGAAACAGTTTTTTCTAACAAGCTTTTTGTCAGTGATAGACTAAACTCCACTTGGCCAGCCCTGGTCTCAGAAATCAGGCCTGTACCCACTCTTTTTGGGAAATACTAGTAGGTAACAAAGAAACAAAGTCGGAACAGTTGGTGAGTTAATATCTGAAATGCAATTCAGATGTAGTCATGTGGGGACTCTGCCAATTTTCAATTGCTTCCAGCATCTTACACACCACACGCCAAACCCTTCCATCCACCTCGCTCACCACACACCTTCACCTCCCAGCCACTGCGCTCCAAACCCAATCTTTGAATCTCCACCTCCCCGAGTCCCCGGCCCCATCAGCTCAGTGCCCAAGACCACAGACCCAGCTTTCTTGGCCATGATTGAAGGCACCCACCTTTCCTCCGTGTTGTCTGCAGAGATTAAGCCTCCTCATGTTGAGCCTCTGCGCGGCCCTGCCTTTCTCTGATCATCTCTGTGCTGGGATGTTTTTATTTTCCTCACTGCAGCTCGAGGCACTGTGAGCCCCTGCTGAGGGAAGCCCAGTGGATCTCTGTTGTCTCCTGGCTTATGTACTCCTTTATCTCCAGTTCAAGAGGCTTTTATTGGACTTCACTGAGCAATCCAGGCTCTATTCTCTCTGCCCCTCCTATATGCACCTTCACACTCTGCCTTCCCACCCAAGAGTGCTCTGCACAGATCTCAACACTTGATGTTTCCTCCCTCCTGGTCCCTGAAGATGTGTGCTTCCTTCTCCTGGAGCTTCTTCGTGCCTAAAGACTCACCATTCATATATGATTTTTGCTAGGTGAACCTAAAGAAACGCGATCAAGGCCAAGGTGTTCCTTTAATTTCTTTCTCAGAAGAGATGGGGCCTAGACGTTACAATGGATGTCAGGACACACCAGTAGTTTCCTCCTTACTTGCTTTACCCTCATGTCTGCTTTATTAACAGGTTGTGGAATAGATCTAAGCTTTGCCATCTTAATGACAGGTCTGTCTCGATCTTATTTGTTTATTTAGCAGCCTGGGCTTGCTAGTTTTGAAGAAGGCCCCCTTGAAGAGTCTTGTCTGGCTATGAAAGGAAGGTCAAGAGTTGGGGAGGGGGATAATGGGAAGTGGGGTAGGGGAGGACCCATCGTATCCAGATGTCAGATGTCTCTCCTCTTGGCCCCTTTAGATGTATCTATGATTTTTTTTTAAGTGTGTAGATGTGTGCATGCACAAAGGCATTCATGTGTGTAAATGTGGGTGTGCGCGTACCACAGTGCAAGTGTGGCGGTCTGAGGCCATCTTGGGTGTTGATCCTCTCTTTGTATCTTGTTTGAGACAGGTCTCTTGTTAATCCTACCCCCCACCTCGCACCCCACACATGTGCCAGGCTAGTTGATCTAGAAGCTTTTAGGGATTTTCCTTTGTGTCCCCCCCATCCCACCCTCACCCTGGTCTCATCATAAGGATGCACTAAGGACTACATAGGACTACAGATGCATGCTACCACAACAGCTTTATGTGGTTTCCGGGATTCGAATTCAGGTTCTCATGCTTGCTGGGCAAGTGTATAGACCTGTTGAGTCATTTGCTCAGCCCCAATGTATGCAATATATGTGTTTTTCTTCAAGTACCTCGAATGGAGTGGCTAAGTTTGATTCCTTTCCTCCCAAAGAGGGTCATGGTGAGCCTGACTCAGCCAATAGAGAATGGATGATATTTATATTTAGAAAACTGCACTCAGTTATCACTCACCTATGAGAGAGTGGGATGGGTTTTGCCATCGGCTTGTTAGTAACTAACAAAAGCACTTCTTTCCTTCTATACTGTATAGATTCTAGGGCGCTCTCAGTCTGGGATGCAGCAAACCTAACTGCATTAAACACAAGCAATTACTTATTCCAGAAGTCTGCCATCCCTCTCCTGAGTGGTGGGTACATTCCTCACCACGATCTTTATCCCGGATAACCTTTAACAAATGCTTCATTTCAGAGGGACTATGAAACAAATCTCTCCCTTATCCAGGATTCCCAGTAAAATACAGACTTTTTAGTTGGCTAACCTCCCCTTTGGAATTCTATGATATCTTTTTCCTTAATACATATTCATCTAGGTTTTCAATTTTTGCCAGAGAACTGCAAAATTTTGGAGACCACTAGGCCATGGTCCTTTGCTGCTGTACTTTCTCATCTTATGGAGGAAAAGATGGAGTAGCTGAGATTCTTGCAGAGTAGAGTCAACTTGTGCAATTGCAGTATCACAAGTAGACTTTGACTATATAGAAAATAAGCAATGAGATCCAGCATCCAGAAGGAGCTCCTCCAGCATCTTCAGACCTCGTAAGTCAGCTGACTTTCTGTGATTACCAGTATGTTTCTAGCAATCAGCCAGGAGGCAGTGACAATGGTAAAATAAGATGATTAATAAAACCAGGTTTTATTAACCTCCTTCAAAAAGCGTTACAGGTAATTCTTGTGACAAGTGATAGTTATGTTTGGTAACTTGCTGTAAACATTGCAGTCAATGAGAACTGAGTAATTGTTCCAAGAAAGAAATGTCAGGTAATATTTCTCCAAACTTCTCACAGTTTTGCCAATTGATCATTATATTTTGTGATTATTCGCTTTCATTGTCAGCTTTGCACAACCTAGAGTCTCCTGGGAGAGATTCTCAAAGAGAGATTGTTTGCATTGGGGCATCCTGTGGGCATGTCTGTGGGGGGAGGGTTGTCATCATTAAGTTG
This sequence comes from Ondatra zibethicus, assembly GCA_004026605.1. Classification (NCBI taxonomy): domain Eukaryota; kingdom Metazoa; phylum Chordata; class Mammalia; order Rodentia; family Cricetidae; genus Ondatra; species Ondatra zibethicus. The sequence continues at coordinate 170,810 of PVIU01000545.1, read as the reverse complement.
ATTGGTGTGAGAATACCCAGCCCGCTGTGGGTGGTACAGTTCCCTAGATGAGGGATCCTGAACTGTCTAAGAGTGGGGAAATCAAGTTGGGCATAAGCAAGAAAGCTTATGAGCACATATGCATTCATGTTATTCTGCTCTTGAGTTTGGATATAATATGACCAGCTAACCCAAGCTCCTGTTGTTACAATGTCAGCACAGTGATGGATTACAGCCTAAAACTGTGAGCTGAAAGAAACCCTTTTCAGTAATGTACCTGTGGTCAGGGCGTCTTTTCACAGGAACAGAAAGGGCACCAGGACACATCCTTGTTGTAATGCTTTCATGTATATGCAAATTAATCCATATGTCTATATATAGTCATAAAATTATCAATTTGCTAACTTTGAGCTCGTGGCCAACAGTGCTTTAACTCATCTGGCTGAGCTGAAACTGAGTCTAGAACAGCTTTGTGGAAGCTGGAACTCTCTAGCAGGGTTTGGGAAAGTAGCTTCACTGAATGGGGAACGTGCTCTTCACATAATACCTGGTAGAGTCTGGATGTGTGCCAAGGACTCCAGAGTACAGATTTGTGTCCTTTCTTCTGGCCTGACCACTTGCCACTTGTATAATTACAGTATCACTAGTAGATTCTGACTGCATAGGAAATAAGCAGTGAGACGCGACTTCCAGAAGCAGCCATTCCAGCTTCTTCAGGCGCCAGGACAGGGGCTTCGCACGCATTCTCACATTTAATCACGGCTGTAGGGAACGCAACTACCCTCGCCCAAGTACACTTTATAGTAAAGGAAATTGTGCTGGCCAGTCTTTTGTCAACTTGACACAAATTAAGGCCATCTGGGAAGAAGAAACCTCACTTGGAACAATGACTCTATCACATTGGCTTGTAGGCAAGTCAGAAGGGGCATTTTCTTGATTGATGATTGATGTGGATGGGCCTAGCCCACTGTGGGAGGTGCTACCCCTACCCAGGCAGATAGTCTTGGGTTGTATAACAAAGGAGGGTGAGCAAAGTCTCAAAGAGAAAATAGGAAGTAGCATTTCTCCACGGTCTCTAATCCCATTCCTACCTCCAGGTTCCTGCCCTGGCTTCCCCCAGTGATGGACTGTAATGTGGAAGTGTAAACCAAATAAAACCCTTCCCCCAACCCCAAGTTGCTTTTGGTCATGGTGTTTTATCACAGCAATGGAAAGCAAAGTAAGACAGCAATGGCTATTGTGGGGATCAATAACTTATCCAACGTTGCATGGCAAGGGACAAAGAAAGGTTCTGAACGCCATCTCTGATCCCCCAAAATCCCATTTGATTTAATTTAATTATTTAATTTGAACCAGTCCATAGTTCTCTAATTCATATGAAATCAACTGCCCGATTCACCCATGGAGCCAAAGTCAACATTCTGATGGAAACAGGTTAGCAGACAACCATATCACATAAGACACGGAAGGGGTAGCCTGAGATGGAGGGGATGTGGATGTCCCTTGTGTTTGGCTGGCCCAGTGCTGTCACTTTATTGTCACAGGTCCTTGTAACAGCCCCGCAATCCCTCCCTGGAACTTACTAGTGGGAAACTCATTTTGAGGGAAGAGGAGTGACAGATCCCAGAGAGACAGGTGGTGGCCAATGAAGGCAGGGATGGGAACTTCCTCAAACCCCCAGCTCAGTGTTCTTTGGCCTTGGCATTTCAGCCATCCTCCAGGACCATTTTGGGGCAAAGCCAGTCGCCACTCTTGATCCACAGTTTCACTTTTGGTGGTTTTAGTTGCCCACAGCCAGCCACAGTCCAAAATAAATAAATAAATAAATAAATAAATAAATAAATAAATAAATAAATAAATAAATAAATGGGACGCTCCAGAAATAAACAATTCATAAGTCGTAAATGGCAAGCCATTTTGAGCAGCATGATAAAATCTCTAGACATGAGTGTCTTCCTTTGCTTCAGACTGTCCACACTGTACCCACTACCCACTTGCTAGTCACTCAGAAGCCATCTCTGTTATCAAGTCAACTGTTATGGTCACGTAGTCCTCAGGTAACCCTGTCATAGTCATTTCTGCCATAGCATGATACCTCTGTCATTTAGCTCACATCTCTTCACATAGCTGTCGTATCAAATCCCATCACAAGGAGGAGGATGGGTGTGTCTCATTAAGGTGTCTGGAGAGTGAGGAAGAGTATCTTCCCGTAAATGTAGCTTTTAATTATGGCATTTGTTCTATCTATGATTAATTAATATTTTTCCAGGCCTAATTCATGAACTACTTTTTCTATAGTTGTAGATATAGTCATGAGCAGCATACCTGAGATTTGGTGCCATCTGCAGTGTCTGCATCCACTGAGAAACTTACACCCTGTGTGTGTGTTTGCTTGTGCGTGTGTACATCTCTGCAGAAGTGATCGTCTGTCTCAATCTGCTTACTCTCCACCTGGTTCCCTTGAGACAGGTTCATCATTGAGCCTGGAGCTAGGTGGGCATTCAGCAAGCCCCAGAGGTCTCCCCATCTCTGTGCTCCAGCCACAATTCTAAGACTACAGGCTTGTGGTTTGTTTGCCTGTCTGTTTCACCAGTGCTGAGGATTTGAACTCAGGTCCTCATGCTCAAGTCCTTGCCTGCTGAACTACTTCTCCAGCCTGACTTTCATCCTTTGAAGCTTGAGTGTACAGGCATGCATTGGCCCCACCCTCTCCCCACTCCAAGCCTCCATGGACTTGCATGGGTTTGCTTAGCAAATGGGTACTCCTCTTAATTCTGCCCCTTTAATGGCAGGGTGGGCACACAGAGGGTTTGGAAATATAATTAATACTCTGAATGGCATACATGACAGGAATCTGCTGGCCGTTCGGGCTCAATTTGTGGGCTATTCAGCTGAGGGGATTTTCCAGCATCTCAGAACAGGTTAATTAAGCAAAGTTGCTGGAGGGGGCTCCCTTGGTATGGGGAAGGGGAGGGGGAGATCACAGCAGTGTTTGAAGGCTCCAGCACCGACTGGCACCCTTAACCAGCACTGGAAGGCTCTTTGGATCTGAACAAAAGGAGCTTTCCTTGCTTCTTGCAGCCTTGGCTCCGACCACCTCCCTCTGTCTCACAGCCAGAGCGCTGAGGCCCTCATGGGCCCCTGTCCTGCAGCGGACGTGAAGGGACACGGGGCTCCTTCTCCTTCCAGCAATAGTGGAAGGAGTCTGAGTAAGGCCCCTCCCAGTCCATGAAGAGCTGGCCTATTGGGGAGGGAAGGACTAGAACGAGATGCCAGCTCTGTTTCCCGGAATTAATGGTCGGCTTCTGCCGAGGCTATTTGCACTGTAAATGAAATTAAACAAAAAGCAGAGATGAAACAAAACAACTGAACTGCTCACAAAGCATTCTGGCGGTGGGTGTAAAACACGCTTCCTCGGTGATGCAAGCCCAAGTGTGTGTACCCATTGGAAGATGGCCGCGGAGCAGTACCCACGAGAGGTCATTTGTCAGGGAGACAGCAGGAGCACGCATTTAAAGAGGAGCCCGCCACTCCACGCACCAGGAGCTGTCACACATCCTAGTAGTATGGTGTGAGTTTTACATGGGAGAGACAGGACCGAATTTAAACTGTACATCACCGGAGATAGATCTGTGAGAATTATCGAAGGGTGTGAGTAAAAATCTGGCAATTTTATTCCATTAAGTAAGGGGCAATTCTTAGCATCCTTCCATCGCATCAAGCAGTTTTGTGGTAGACGCAGTCTATGGAAAGTTGTGTCTAGTTTTCCATCTGCTGGGGTAACCGCCATTAGTCAGGCTGCATGCTAACATCCCGTCTTGGGCTGGGACTTCTGTCAGTTCATCAGCACTGGGTCAGGTCAGCTCTAGGGAGGATGTACCTGAGGGGCTCTGAAGGATGACCTCCTTACACTGGGTGAGCCGACTCTGAGATGGTGAACTTCATATCCTAAAAGAAAGACCAAACAAAATCTACAAGCATCTTCTCACTTTTCTGACACCCTCCCTGCCCACATATGTTAATACTGAGGGCACCTAAGTCTCAGCTCTCATCAGCAGAGTTGACCATCACGGTCTGCACTGAGATTGGGCTTCTGTGGTCTCTTGAGCACACTGGTGTTCTTCTCAGGAACTCCAGAATCGTGTGAAGCCAATTTGTCTGACGTTGCTACAGCCAACTCTCTAGAGCCCTCTCGCTAAAGCCTTTTCTTTATTATTTTACTCTGGTTTGAGAAAGTAATTTAAGGCTCAGCAATGTTTTAAAAATGATTTGAAAGGGATCAGTTGATAAAGGGGCTTGCAACCAAGCCTAATAACCTGAGTTCAACTCCCAGAATTCACCTGATGGAAGGTGAGAACTGATTCTCACAAGTCCTCTGACCTACACACACACACAGAGAGAGAGAGAGAGACAGAGACAGAGACAGAGACACACAGAGAGAGAGACAAAGAGACAGAGACACACATGCACACAAATATATACACAGATACACACATGAACACACACACAGAGACATACACATATACACACACAGTAAAACACATACATAGGCACACACACAGAGACACACAGATACACACACACACAGGAGTACCACATACACATGTATGCACACACACAGAGAGAATAAATAAATACATTTAAAAAGAAAAGAATGATGTGAAGATTTTATGCACACATGTGCTGGACTAACTGATCTCATGGCACTATTGTAGAGAGAATTAGAACCCCAGTCCTGGAGGAAGGAAAACAGAGGTGGTAATAGACTTTCATTTTACGCTTAGGACAATGACAGGAAGTTTCTAAATGTGACTTAGAGGTGAACACATAATAATTTATCATATCAGAAACATCCACAAAATGATGAACTTTAATCCTATCTGCCTGGGATCCTCAATTGGTCTTCTACCTCTTCTCCTAATATGTTCTGTATCCAAGGCAGAGACAGTCGAGTCCAAGAAAGCAGACATATCATAGCTATGACATGGGAAATGTGTCCAAACTGACAAGTGCTTGCTTCCCGTCTCCTCATAAATAATAATGATGACACACTGCTGAGTGACTTACACCACTGCCTCTGACTAGCCTCATGGCAATCACACAGCTTTGTCATCGTTACTATTGTCTTCTGTGCGGATGAGTTTTAAGCAACTTTCTCAAAGACAAAGCCCAAGTTTGAACCCAGGTTGTATAGTCCCAGAACCCACATTCTGCCCTTCAGCACTACTCCCAACTACAGAAAGAAGTTTCTAGTAACAGGAGAGAGCTGAGAGTCAGGAGGACTGAGGACTTTAAGAAAAGCATTCAAAGGCTGGGAAGACAACTCAATTGGAATAGTTCAGTCTGGCAAGATGGCTCAGCATGTAGAGGAACTTGTTGCCAAGTCTCCATGTTCAATCCATGGAGTCCATCTGGTACAAGGAAAAACTGACCCCCCCCCCAGGCTGTCCTCTGACCTCTGAGTGAATATGATGGTATGTGTGTACTTAGACACACAGATGAGGAAAGAAAGGGAGGAAGGAAGGAAAGAAAGAAGGGAGGGAAGAGGGAGAAAGGGAGGGAGGGAAGGAGAGACAGAGGGAGGGAGAAAAGGAAGGAAGGAAGAAAGAAGTGTAATTAAAAAAAGAAAAGCATTCATTATATTCATTTATCTGGGCAGTCTGAGGTTTCCAGGCTAACTTTGACTTACTCATGATATGGCCAAATAATTCAGATTTATTAACACACACTCCTTTTGTCATCCCTTTTCTAGTGTCCCCTTAAATCTTAAGTATCCAGCTGGGCATCAAGATTACCCTTTCCGATGGGGTCTGGTTGTTCTTTTGACTTTTGCCACCCTGAAATTTTTGTTGTCATTCTTTCCATGGTTATCCAGAACATCTTGGTGCATCCTCACTTAGAGAACTGTTCCTTCACATTTAAAAAAGAAAAAAAAAACCTCTTTAAAAAATTTTTTCCTCACTAAACCAACAATTTTTCCCAAGAAGACAATATGGCCTTTTGTCTGTTTTTTTTTTTTTTTGCTATTGTTTTGACCCTTTTCTCTCCCTGTACCTCTCCTGCCTTCATTCATCTTATTCCTTTCCCCTCCACTCCTAAATGTTTTAAGCAAGCCTCTGAGGAAGGGAGCCCCCAGTTCTGGCTGTGCTTGCTAAGTCGCTAATTCAGCATGGCTGCAAGAGATGAGACAGCACACATCAAACTAGCTGGTCGGTTAGAACAAGCTTGTAAAATGGAGGAGAACTGTGAGGCCCCTGAGTTTTGTGGGCGAGGGCTAGTCACCTCTGGGAGGCAGAGTGCTACTGATAAGGGAATTGATGGCACTCCCTTTTTCTTATGGCTTTCTAGGCTCTGTTCTGTTACCTTAGACACCAAGCTGAGCATGGCGTGCCTGTGGGGGAGGCTGCTGCTCCTGCTGTGACTGCCCTGGCACAGCTATGACCCTTCTCTCCGTATCATCATCAAAAGGATGTGGCTATTCCATGTGCCCAGCAAAGTCTTCCACCCCACCTCTTAGAGCTCCAGGATGCCCCCAGATCTCTGTTCACCATAGAAATGGAGGTTGATAGAAGTAAACGCAGGAACACATCTATGCATCCCCCCCATCTTGTTTTTGGTGCGGGAAGTGGAACCCCTGGCCTTGTGGCATGATTTCTTCCAGCGCCATCTTCGGCTCTGGTGAGATTTCTTTTATGTGGAATTTCCTTTTGCTGACTATATAGTTTCAAATTCTAATGTTAATGTAACTAATTCCTGGCAGATGATGGATTTTTTTAAGCACAATTAAATTAAAGCAGATTTTCTTTGGTAAACTATTTTTAGTAAAATGCATAGGATTAAAAAAAAAACCTTCCCAGTGCTAACAATATGCTCAATCTGGATGTGAAGGCATGCTGCTAAGTAAGATCCTTGACACATTTTGTTAACTTCGTTTAAGTCATGTACTGGGGTATTAATCTGAAGACAATTTAACCTTGTATAAATAAGTATGGCTGGCTTCTTGATAGATATGCCAGTTAAAGACTTCAAACTGTTAAAAATGTGAACAGACATTAAATAGTAGATACACTATTTAATTCATGTAAAAATATTATGCAAGGGGTCAATATAGAACAGAAAAGCGATGTCTTGATAGAGATGCTGAATCATTCAGGCTCAGAAGACACTGGAGTGCCGGGTGCACACTTCGCCTTCATCTTTGGGTGGGGAGCAGTGCTGGGCAATGGTCCCCTCCTCCAGAGTCTGCTCGACCACCACACTGATCCTCCAGCCCTTTTATTTTTCCCAGAAGAGATGGAGTCTTGATATATTGCCCAGGCTGGCTTCTGAATCCTGAGCTCAAGCAATCTTCCTATCTCTGCTTTCTCAGTAGCTGGAACCACAGGTTCAAAGTCACTTTTAAGTTACATGAACTTCTAGGCCCACACATCCCAACGCAGTGTGACTGGGACGTCACGTGCCTAACTGCACGCTTAGCAAAGAATAGTAAGAAGGTCCTTCCTTACAAGGTGCCCATAAAATAGGCTCTCTTTCCTCCTCTTTTTCTCTTCTCTCTCTCTCTCTCTCTCTCTCTCTCTCTCTCTCTCTCTCTCTCTCCCACTGAAGAGAATTATGAGTGAGAAAATGCAACCCACTGAGAAGCAAGTCCTCACTGTAAAATGCAATGGTTGGCATTCTTGACTTGATTGATTATACTGACGTCCTCCCTTCTCCCTGCCAGAAGCATCCTCGCCCTGCTTAGGACCACAGGGCCATCTCTTCTGAGCTGCTCGCCAGACCCACTATCCATTATCCCATCCTCTCAACAGCTGTTTCTTGCTTGCACTCCACACACCATGAGGTTTTTTTAAATTTTATTTTAAGCCTTAAAAAAGGAGACGTTTATACAGTTTTTATGATTTCATTTTGGGACTAACGAAGCGGTTGTTCTCATTACTTTATTTGACACTGCAAGTCTAAGAATCTGGCTGTCTCAGGGTAGATAGCTCGGCGAGCTGGACAGGTAGAGCCGGGCCACTGAGGCTGACGAGGACACAACCCTCTCAGCCCTGGCCGTCGTGCCGGCTCCGTGGTCAGCGTCGTAACAGCTCCGTGGTCAGCATCGTGCCGGGTCCTTGCTAGAAAGTGGGATATACAAAGCACATGTCTGGAGCCATGTGGAAAGCAGGCTGCTGTCTTTCTTTCCTTCCAGACCTCTCCAAAAAGGGAACCAGTCGGTTCTTAAAGGAGAATAAACAGCAAAGAGTTGCATGTGCTTCCTGTTTCAAAAGACTGGACACCCTACACAGAGAACCAGAGTCGCCATTGAACAGAGACAGAACAGAAAGCTTCCATGTCTGTGCCAGTGTCCCTTCTAGGGAAAGAGAGTCTCACGGGGTTTTAAATAGATTACTAGCACTTGTAAAAAGCACTCTGACTTTCGAAAAATTTATTCCAAAGTTTATCCAAAGGACATATATATGGTTCTGGCAACTTGTTTTCTGTCTACTAACTTTGGGAGACACAGAACAAGCTTGCTATTCCATCAGCAGTCAGCACACAGGATTGAATTCTAAGTGGATTGGTGACCCAGATCTACCTATCCCAGCTGCTTGTGAGCTGAGGCAGGAGGGTCCTCTGAACACAGAAGTTTTTCTATGAATTTGCAAAATGCAAATGTACTGGACATTATGAATGTAATTCTTACCTGATAATCATTCTTATTGTCGAAAGTTTTATTATGTTAGAGTTAAAACCTTTTCTTTTTATTTAGACCAAAAGGGGAAAATGTTGTGGAATAATCTTTCTGTACACTGTGGAAAGTTAAGTCACTGTGATTGGTTTAATAGAAAACTAAACGGCCAATAGCTAGGCAGGAGGTATAGGTGGGACTTCTGCACAGAGAGAGCTCTGGGAAAAAGGAAGGAGTTGTCAGCCAGATGCAGAGGAAGCAGGATGGGCAGTACAGAGTAAAGATAGCTGAGCCATGCAAAAACAAACAAACAAAAACCCACACAGATTAAACAATATAGGCTAATTTAACTTATAAGGACTAGTTAGGAATAAACCTAAGGTAAGGCTGAATTTTTAAATTAATAATAAGTCTCCATCTTATTTTTTGTGGGCTGGTAGCCTAAAGAAAAAGCCCGTTGCATAGTTTGGGCCACATAGTGAGACCCTGTATCCAACATAAGTCGATCAATAAGTACATAAATATACAAATAAATGATAGAGAAAATGAATTAGGATTGGAAGGTGATTCCTTCCACATTCTCCACTTTGATGATGCCTGATGAGCCCTGTGGGCACTAATGCTTCGTAGCCTAGGAAGCATGAGTAATGCTGCCTGCAATTCCCCAGCCTTGTATATCTTTCCATAGATTCTGAGGTCCTTTCTTGAGCAGTTTGCCACCAGATGTGTGAGGTTAGACCATTTTCCTCTATTTTCTTCTGACCTAGACATCAGATGTATAACCCAGACAATGTTTTGCTACTTTGGGAAATGATTTTTTTAAAGTTGTCCTTGCAAACACACAAAAACAAACCCAAAGCCCTTGAATATGTGTAATACATGTAGTGTAGGGATTGCATACTGAAGTGTCAAAAACCAAATCCTATCCCTGCCTGCTTGACAGATTTTACAGCTGTCGGAAGGTTTACAGATCATCGGAGCCAATAAGTTGATTTGGTAAGAGGAAAATGCTAATGAGCCTTTGATCTGTGCAGAGGCCGGTGAGCTAGGAGCATGGCCTCGCCTCCACCCCTCACCCTGCCAGCTGTCTCACAAATGCTTGCCATTGGTCACAGGGGGGACCGGGCAATCTGGGAGTGGAGATGGATCAGCTCAAATCCATCATCTCTCTGCATGCATCACTCAGGCGCTGGCCCTGATCGTGGCAAAGCCAGCAGCATCCACTTCCTAGCAGAGAGGCACACACTGCAATGAAGTTTGTTATTTTGTAAAATTTTGTGTTCGTTTTTTTTAAAGGAGACTTTTTCTTGTCCTGAACATAAACATAGACTGGTATTTACTTCATGGCTTGGGGTTTCTGAAGGGCATATGTGTGTATGAACACAGGTGGTGTTTATGGGATACTGTTGTTAAAGCGGATAAGTATCAAGTTTCAGGGAATGCTTGCAGGTTCTAAGACCTGATGGGACAGATGAAGGATGCCGGGCACACAAGGGCAGCGTAGAGCAGCTGGGCTCCAGTGGGGAGGCAGATACAGTCGCAGCAGCTGGACAAATGCAAGAGGTCAAGAAGTGTTTGTGGACTCTGACTTCTTCTATTCGTCTCTGAACCATGGGTGCCATCAAAGCCCTGCACCCAGGAAGGATGCCCAGGGCAGTGTCTGTATGTAACACTTCCCACTCCAGAGGTGCTGTTCCTGTTCCACATCCAGGATGGAGCCACCTTCTAATGCGAGCTATTTTTAGAAGTAGGTTTTGATGCAGGAGAAATCAGCCCACATTCCAATCATATCAAAAATGTAAAATGTAAGAAGTTTTCTTAGCTGTCCGCTTTCTTTTCTTCTGTTGACAATGCCTTTTAACATTCGTGAGATTTTGCTTAGGTGCCTACAGTATGTCAGGTATGAAGCGCAAGGGTGACAATACAGACTCTTATGTGGGTTGGGTTCTTAAAGATTTCCATGTGGATTCCATATTATATGCCCCTTTCCTTATGACTACTTATTTTGATACTATTTCAGAATATATAAATTGGCATGTATTTACTAACTGGAGACCTATTATAAGGATAATCAGGAAAACAGTGTTAAAGAAAGTCTAGGGGCTAAAATGATTGCTTTTTTTTTCAAATTTCTGATTGTCCATATGGATGGTAATAATGGAGATACACAGGATAGTAGGTAGAGACAAGCACCCAGGGACACAAGAGCAAGGATTAAAAGCAATATTCCAGTGTTGTGAGCAAAGGACTTGAACCCAAGATAAGTCAGCAAGTTCTGGCCGGTTGTATAATTGAACCCAGTTTTCAATGAGCTGGGCTCCAAAACCTGGTTTGGAAATCTGTTGTGTAGAATTTGGGATGCTTTGCCTCACATTGTCAGGGCTTCTCTGACAATACCTGAGGATGCCTTCTTCCTCTCTAGCATGGCCTCAGAACCCCATGCTCCACCTCACATACCCTTTGTCTGCTGTCCCCTAGCTCAAGTTGCCCCACGCTGACTCGATGTCTCATAGTCTCACCAGGCTGTTTCCATCTCAGGGCTTTGTCCTCAGCCCCATGCCTTTGGTGTGAGCGCCTCTTCCCCCCTCAAAAAGATTTTCACTGGACACAGCTTACCTTAGCTCTGACATCACCTCCGGTCACCTCCTTTCCACTGAGGCTGTTTCTCTTCTTGTCACCACCCTAGACACTGTCTCTGTGTGTTGCTGGTCTCTCCCACCAGAAGCAGGCTCCTATGGCAGGGGCACTGCTCTGCTGTATTCTCTGCTTGCTCTCGGCACATAGAATGGTGTGCGACATGAAGTGAAGGTCCAGCAAATAATGTTGAATAGATCTGTCTTGAAAAATATATCTTAAGCAAAACTTGGAGCCCGAAAATCCACCTGTGTGGCCCTGAGCAAATGGCTCTTCCCACATCTGTTCTGTCCCTGGGGAAGCAGGCGTTTTCAGCCAGCCACAAAATCTGCTGAGATGAACAAGCGGAGTCTGTTTGTAAAATGCCTTGACACGTTCCCTCTCCAAGCCATGGGTCTTCATCTGTAAAACAGGAGCATCGTGTTAGCTTCTTCAAGGTTGCCTAGTGCTATTTACGCCGCGGTAATGGTGGGGACAGAATGAGAGCCTCTCCCCTGTTGCCTGGCACTAGCTATAACGACAGGTGATGGGTTGAGTGGTATTTTTACCCAGAGGTCTCCACTTCTGTACCCTACAGGCGTTAGGGCCCTTGCTTGTGTTTTTCTGGGGTCCTCCCCACTTCCTGTGTTCCCGTGCACACAAGCCAGTATATATAATGGTTGAATATAGGCTTCTGCCAGGCTCAAGTCTCCCCTGGATACACTGGAGTAGGGCCGGGGCACTGGGAAGGATGGAGGCCTTCTGCCATCTACTGCTTCAACAGAGTTCCTCTACGGGTAGAGATGAGGCTAGATGTATTAACAATGGACTCTCCAAAGATGAGGAAGGAGTTGCAGTAGAGAACAATGGGCTACCTAACTAACTGTCCATAGCTTCAAAGCGAACTTGTGCCTACCAGCCTCGATCATGAATATTCCCTTTGAGCTCCTCCGCTGTGGTGACTGACCCCTCAGCCAAAAGTCCCACCTCTCCCAGTCACCTGGAATGGCCTCGGGGGGGGGGGGCCACCCAGGCTGCTCACCAGCCCCGACATCTCAGCTTCCACGTTCATCTTGTAGCCCAAGCATACACGGAAATTTAAATTCCTAAGATTTATTTTAGCTTTTCTTTTTATATGTCAAGCAGACTTCCCCTTATAAATCCTGAAATCACCTTTGAAATTTCAGACAAGGGCAGATGTCACTTAGTGTGGCCGGCAAATGTTCCACACGCCATTTGTTGTGTGTGCTCGTTGTTATTCCTTTTGCTTCTTTTTCCCTGTTTTTCTCTCTTCTTTTTTTTTTTTTAAATAGCCATCACACTATAAAACCAATTAAAACAAACTTTGCAAAGATTCTCATTTCTGGCTACGATATTCCAACCTCTGACTTTTTCTGAAACACGAGATAAGACTTTCTGATTAACTGGGGGTGGGATGTTTATCCAATCTGTTCATTTTATACATTATGGATACTGCTTTTTTTAAATTTTTATGCCATGCCAGTGGCATATACTTTCTGAAATTAATAAATACAATACATACTATCAATGTGTGAAATTAAAAAAAAACCCACAGATTTCCATAGTTTGACATACAAAAAATGTACTCACACACTTTTGAAATCTACTGTCAAATCATTTCACATCTGCACCTAAAGCAAACAGACATAATGCTAACAGCTTGTTCGAATTCAGAAATGCCACCCGCTAATCAGCCCACCTGTAGCATTCTCGGGCCATCTTGCAAGCTGCATAGCCGGCTGCCAAGAAGCTTGACAAGAAAATGTATATTAAATTATTGAATAAGATTGGAAATGTTGTACAGTGTGGGATAAAGAGAGTGCACGGCGTGTGGCCAATGAACACACTGTACCCTTTCGCTCTAATGTCTGCTTGGAGGTGACCTAGCTCCGTCCCTGGACGCAAAGCTAGCAGCGAGGCCTTTTGGTTTCATCATTCCTGGGGGCGGTGGTGGGGCGTGGGTGGCAGGTGACTGGCATTGGGTAAAACAGAAAGTAAGGGGAAACGCAGAAAACAAATTCCGAACTGAGTTGCATAGAAATCATCCATCTTCACGAAGAAAGAAACCTCCTTGCACAGTAAAGACACGAAAACAAAGGTTTTCACCATCCTGACAATTTTAGAAGTCAGAGCCACGAGACTGCCAACCAAATCCAACCATTTTAGATATTATTTAGAATCCTAGAAGAAAATGGCCTTTTGATGTTTCTTGTGCGTGCGCGGCGTCGGGGTGTGGGGGTGCGGTGCAAATAAATGTAAAAGTGAAATAAAGCTGCTGGGATGCTTGGAGCAAAACGGGGGCATCAGGACCACCAAACAGACCACGGGGACCCCACTGACCACACCCGGAAGCTTGTGAAGTTGGCTTGTGAACGTGACATTGCACAAACCCGTTACATTTTAACACATGATTAGTTTCACTACTATGGACTGAGAGTGCTCTCCGGAATGATCTCTGGGGGTCTGTGGGTAAGAAACGTTAGTTTAGCATCTGTTCTTTTAAGGCTGTTTGCTCTGGGAAGGCAGTGTGTTTTGCCATAAATTTAGGTCATTAATTTGTATCTGTTCTTTGTTTATTTAAGAAACAGGACAAAAGGGCAGCTGCTGAAACATTTGGCTGTGCCGAGGGGTAGTGGGCTGACATGCTGGAATTCCGCACATGACCAGCTTGAGTTTGTATCCACAGCTACAGGACGGAACTTTACGGAAGCACTTTGCCAAGCCATGTGGTGCTCTGCTTCCCTCTGCATCAATACCCTTTTAATTACCTGATCCGGGGTGGGGGTGGGGGTGGAGTTAGAGAAGGTATCTGAGGGAGAGCCTGGGACCTTCAGAAAGTCAGAGTTTTCTCACTTCTAATAAAAAAAAAAACCACTGTGATCAAGTAATTATTCTACAGAACGCTAATATAAATTCTGCAACTAGCCGGCAAAGGTAACACCGTGACCTCTATAATTTGATATTTATAAACGGAAGCACAGTGATATCCAGTCAATTGATTGTTAACAACGTTTAATGTTCTGAAATTGGCCATTAAGCGCAGAGTCGTTTGAAAGGCGTTCCTGCTATTATGAGGTATTGCAGAGGTTTTATTTATTATCATAAACTTAATGGATGCAGTAAATTGGGTGTATTTAGAAAGGTCATTTGGTGCTTGTTGATACTGAATTCTGAGCACTCTAATTCAGATGAACAGTGAAATGAAGCAGTGTTTTTCAAGGCTGATGCCACTATGACTGAACACCATGGAAGCTCAGAGCCTTGAACTTAAAATTATTATTATTAATAATAATAATAGCAACTATCACAATTTGGTAAGAACAGTAGGACTGTTGAAAGTCTGTATTTCAAAATGATAAGTTTTTAATCCAAAACTATGTTTTAAAAACAAAAGAAACAAGCAGGATTCACCTTGAAGGAATTCTATATGACAAAGGAATCTGAGCCCAGAGCCCTGCTTCTCGTGAAGAAAATGTCATGTCCTTCTTCTCTTACAGGCTTCCTAGGAAACCCCTCACAAGAGGGTATAGTCCCTCTGCCACTCTCAGGCTGTTTGTGTCACTTGGGAACACTTCACACAAGCCACTTGTGGTGTTGGGTTTGCAAAGGCCTGTGGGAACTCAAATACTCGATGAGCTGAGAGATGTGTATTCTTTCTGTTGAATATTTCTTTTTGTGTAAGGAGAAATGGTTTTGGATTTTTTTAAAAAAAGGTATCCTGCATGAGAAAATTGTAAATGAAAATTTGGTTAGAAATGAGGACTGCTCTTCCAGAGCAAAAATCATCTTCCAGGCCAGTGTGTGGAACTCTCTGGAAGCTGGCGGAGCTTGAAGGCATTTGTGGTGAAGAGCCTCTGGGCCACTGCAGGCAGCCGTGTGTATTCAGACATGAGGCTGTGAGATTCACACCTCAGCGAGACCCAACTTTTATTTCTTCTCCCTCCGTCTTTGGACTCAGCTTGGAAAGAATGTTCGCTAGTTCAGAGGGAGAATGTGTTCTTTGCTATCATTGCATTGCTTTGTGCTCAGGTGGAAGAGACGAAGATCTAAGTGTCAAACTGCGTTATTCTCAGGAAGAACTGAAAAGATTCTTTTCAAGGTGGGTGAAAGAAAGGAAGGAAAAAAACTGCAATCAGATGTGAGATCTGACTGGGTTTCCTTCTCAGGATTCTGGGTGCTCTGAGACGGTGTGAGGAGGAGAAAACCCAGCAAGATGCTCCCTGGGTTTGTGTAAATAGACCACATGTTCTCACGTGGGTGCTAGGTTAAGTCCTTTAGCAAAGAGTTGAATGGCATCCAAATCAGTGGCTAGCTCTTCAGCACCTACTAGGTGAAGAAATATACTACATACTGTAAGATCCATTGACATATGAGTAATAAGATAATTTTATAATTTTATAACTTTGGGGCACTGAGAATATCTAGACTTTGGTGGCATGGTGGTAGAGGTGGTGGAGGTGGTGGAGGTGGTGGAGGTGGAGGGGGTGGAGGTGGTGGAGGTGGAGGGGTGGTGGGGTGGTGTTGATCTAGACTTTTCCAGAACAACGAGAAATGGGTGCACACACCATCACTCCCAGTTACTGTGGGGGCTGAAGCAGGAAGCTCCGTTAAGTCCAGGAATGGAGATCAGCCAGGACAACATCATGAGGCTTAGCTCAATAAGTAACTAAATAGCGAGTAAATTACTATTTTAAATGTTTCACAAAAAAGAAACTAACTCTGAGGAGATCAGAATGCATCTGCCTTAAAGAAACTGCTCACCCTTCTTCACTGAGTTGGGCACAGAATTCTTGGTGCTTGGTCCATCAGCATTTCAAGTTTATCCCTTTTTGCTGCTTTTATCTTGGCCTAACCCCATCTAGACTCTTGTTCTCCTACACAGGCCTCTGCTTCCCAATGACTTAATGAATTTAAAAGGCAAACACACATGGAAAGACACTGGAAACCACCCCCCCGCCCTGCAGCCTAGGCAAAAGGCATCTATTTAGTTCTTTATGGGCCTCTCAATGGCTATAAAAAGGTATTTTACACATACAAAAATAATATAATATTGATAGAGCTATCGATCAGGCTTCTCTCTTGATGTCTAGTTTTCCTTTTTGTCATCTGTGTCCCCCGACTGCTCTGCTTCTCCGTTCTTCTCATGGGGCTTCCTTCCTTAACCAGCTCACATGCCCTCTGCACGTGATCATCTCCCCCAGGGTGGCTGTGGCCTTTGAGATGTCGTGTAGGTGTGAAAGGAATGATTATTCATTGTGATCTCCAAGCACAGAAGCCCTCCTCTTTCCATGGAGGCCTCACTCCCAAGAGAGCATCTTGGCAGCAATTTTCTCAAAGTGGAATAAAAATGCAACACACACACACACACACACACACACACACACACACACACACACACATTCCTCTCAGGAGATTTTTGATGCAGGTTCCATTTCTGTCAAGAGAAGAGGTAACTACATTGTAGGGGGAAAAAGGGCATTGAACCATGATCCCTTCCTGACTTTGCTCATTAATTACTGGGCATCATCCACAAGTCCCTTAACCCTTTCGATGTCTCAGGTTCCCAGCACAAAACTAGATGTCAGGCCCCATGAGCACCAAGATCCTCCCTGCTCTGATCCACCCTGAAGTTGAGAAACAGGATCCTGAGCCTTTCAAGGAAAACTTTTGCCCAGGGTTTGCTGGTAGTGAGCAAACGACCCAGGTTCTCCCTTCTTGATATCCTGCCCTGAAGTTGCAGCAATTTGTCCCCCTGTCATGATGTCATAGATAGGAAGAGCATCTATTCACAAGTGTAATTTCCCTGAAGAAACTGGTGGTTTTGAGTTTGAAATCAATACTGCTCCTTTTATTGCAATGCCTCTGCCGTGAGGAGTGATAGAGAAGAGAAAAATGGGCAGCCTTGTAATTGTATCTGCTTGACTGGAGCATACTATATGAGTGAGGCTTACTCTGAGAAACCGTGTGTGTGTGTGTGTGTGTGTGTGCGTGTGTGTGTGCATGCGCACTCATGTGTGAGCATTGCATATGTGTGTACTTGCTTGTGTGTGTGCACTGTACATGTGGGTATGTAAATACATGTGCACACTTTCATGCTGAGCTCAGAGGTCAGCCCCGGTGTCTTCATCATTCACTACCTACCTTATTTTTTGAGGCAGAATCTCTCACGGAACCTGGACTCACAGATTATGCTCCAATGGCTGGCCACCAAGCCCCAGTGATCCTTTTGTCTCCAACTCCCCAGCACTGAGTTTGCAGCACACACAGCCATGTCCAGCTTTATTATGTGGGTGCTGGGAATCGGGGATCCAAACGATCCTCACACTCCTGCAGCGAGCACTTCACCAACTAAGCCAGCTCTCCAGCCCCAGAAAGCAGGTGTAAAAAGGAAAATGTTTTCTTTCTGATTCCACAGCTACAGTTGGATCAACTGACAATCCCTCCTATGCATCTATGAACACACTTATATATACAAGGATTATACTATTTAAAATATAATTAAATTTCTTTCTCATTTTGTTTCAATAACTACCTCATTCAATACTTTGCGTTGGTAAGTTTTTATCCTGGGCATGAATTTCAAATCTGCTTCTGGAACTGTAAAGGGTCTAGAACAAAAGAGCAAAACCGCAAGGTCTTTTGCAGAAGTGGGGAGGAGATGGGGAGGAGGAGTCAATGACACGGTAAGGAGAGGCAGGGATGCATTTTTGCTAGGTCTTAGCGCACATGTACAGTCGTGAGTAAGATCATGGTACCTGTGTCTGAGGCATCTCCATTACAGGGCTGAAGCCGGTTATGCAGAAACTTCAGCGATATGGGAAGCTAGGTACTTCCCGAGCACACTGAGAACATTGTGCCGGTTATGTGATGTAACCTAGAAGGCCCTCAAATGTCCTCTGATCCTTAGCACCTTGGAAAGGAGAGGAACAGCAGGGAGCGTGTTCCCGACTCCTGCTTAACACGACTGAGCATACCGCGAAGCCTTCTGAAACGGGTGCTGGACACTCTGCTCAGCACAAAGGCTGCCTGTGAGTATGCTCCCGAGGTGCCCAGCCCCCCGCTCCCCCCCACTCATCACTCCACATTTCAGAGTATCCATATCAACTGCAAGTCGAGCTGCTCCCTACACCTCGGTCTCCCCTTCTTCTCGGGCTCTCCCTCAAGGCCACAGCATCCTTTTTCTGTCACCTGGCATGCAGGGCTCTGTCCTAATGAGGCTCCTCTCCCAAAGTCCTGGGGTTATTTCTCCCTCTGTTTGTGTGAACCTTGCCAAAGCCCCAGGGTACTGTTGGGGCTTCTATACTACAGGGAATGACGCAGGCACCAAACAAAATCCATCAGACTTCACACGAACCAGTGTCACATAGAACCTCACATGGTTTTGAGGGTACATTTAACAAAGGCCAGTTCTCTGAACTATCTATTCCCCAAATTGATCATAGCTCAAAGTCTAAATCTATGGGTATTGACTAACATGTACCAAGTGTAGACTGTGCATAGACAGAGAATTAAATATTTTCTGTGCACTATAAAACTGAATTTTCTCAACTATTTCTTTCTCAAACAGGACTTTAGTATGTAGCTCTGGCTGCCATTAAACCCAGAATCCTGTCTCTATTTCCTGGGTGCTGGGTGATGGGATTATAGGTGTCCCCGGCCACAATCAGCTTTTTCAACAGATTTCTGAGGGAGGTGTTAGGAGTTTCCCCCCATAGGGTGCAGCTGGCTCCTGATCACATGTCCAGAAAAGTCATGGCTAGAGAACGGACCAGAGCTGTGACACCTCTGATCCCCACATGAGACATGGCAATATTGAATTCAGATTCTTTTAAAAAATATATATTTGTGTGTGTGTTTGCTTGTGTGTGCACGTGTGAACATATAGGCCAGAGGAGGACATAGAGTATCGTGCTCTAACACTCTCCTTATTCCCTGAGACAGGGTCTCTCATTGAACCTGGAGCCAGGCTAGCAGTCAGCAATCCCTAGCAATCCACCTGTCTCTGCTCTCTAAGTGCTGGGGTCATGGTACTTGCTGCCACATTAAGTGGATGCTGAAGATTTGAACGCAGGCCCTCATGCATACATGGCAAACCCTCACCATCTTCTCAACTTCCAAACTCAGATTCTTCATGTAGCAAATGTCTCTAATGGAAGCATTTGTGCAGGATGGTGGGGGACGAGGAAGCGTGGGAAGAAAGGGCGGAGGGCTAATTGATTCTGTTCTCAGAACCAACCGTGCTGTGCAGAGGGTAGCCACACACTACTCACGAACTGTTCCAAGAGCTGATCACATCGGCAATATGGAGGATTTTAGTTCCATCTACAAAATACTTCTCCAACATAGGGAACCATGAGACCATCTTGCAGAAGTTCATTTTAGAAAACAGCACAGGTTTTCCTTTAAACAGAAGTGGAGTAGGTCCATGGGAAAGGCCCAAGACCTGATCCCTCTAAGACTGTGTCATTATCGTCCTTTGTGAATTGTCCCCTGGCATTATGATCCTGTAGGAGTAAGTCATTCGAGCTCAATCATGGGAGCCACACATCTGCAGACTTCTGGGAGCCAAATGCGGGTCTCATTCCATTACTTTCAACTGGACGAGCACAGTCCAGAGACAGATCACGGCCAGGGAAGGCTGTGAACAAGCAAGAGGTCTCTGGCTTTCATATCTGCTAATTAAGAACAGTCTCTTTTCTAGTCCCAACGTATAAGACTAGTGACTCCTCTGTGAAACCACTGGGGTAAACAATTTTCATTGAATCTGGAGGAAATTGTAATTAGTTGTCTGTCTGCTCCCCCGCACCCCCGTGTGTGTGTGTGTGTGTGTGTGTGTGTGTGTGTGTGTGTATTGCATTCATCATAGCTTGCACATGGAGGTCAAAAGACAATGTCCAGGAGTCACCCCTCTCCTTCCATCATGTGGGTCTCAGTGATTAAATGCAGGTCATCAGGCTTGAGCACCAGCAAGCACCTTTACCACTGAGCCATCTTGCTGGTTCACATTAAGTCTCACTCCCTCACGGGCTCTTACATTGGTAACTCACTTCTGTTTCGAAGGCTAAGAAATTAGATTTGGGAAATAAGGAAGCTTTTAAAATGTTGCTTCCTAAAGCAGTTTTCCTGTCAATCAAAGAAATACCTCTACGCACACATCAGTTTCATCAGGGATTCAAGATCTGCTCTAGCTAGTGATTTCTTGTGTCTGAATTCTTTGGGGAGACAGAAGAGTCTGGGGGTATCACCTCTGATATGCCAGGTTAAAAGGTCTATGTAGGAAGTGGGAGTTTGGGTAGGACTTGGGAGGCTGATCTACAGAATTTCTCTTTGGTAGCTCGTTAAGGTTCTCCTGGCCTACTGCTATTAGAGACGTCATTACTTTGACACTTAAATATGTGGAATGGCCCGAGAAAACACTGCAGGATGGAAATTGCTTGTATGGTGAAGCTCTAGTTTTGAAACAAATGTATTGGAGAAGACCATCATTTTCTTTTTTCCTTTACTTTCAATCATAGGAAACACTATTCTACACGACAGGGACCACAATAGTTTTATCTTTTTAATTAACAATAAAAAACAATTACTCAATACCTCAAACATATTTAAATACACTGGGAGAATTAGACATGAGCTATAGATCTGCACAAATCCCACTTTGGATCCAGATTATAAGTTCAATAGCTTGGTTATAACTCAGTGGTAACACGCTAGTTGGGCCTGTACAAAGCCTTAGAATTAATCCCTACTGCTAAATAAATAAAATTAAAACAAATAAGTCACCTCAAGATCAGGTTGAAAGCATTTGGCTTTGCATTGTTCCTCCTGCCTTCTGCTCCTGGACTCTCTCAGAGGTTCAGATTTAGAAGAACCTTCCACATCGTTTCTGTCCTTTTGACTAATTTTTAATCTTTTAATTTGGAACCCGAGACTGGTTATCCAGCTTTTTGTACAGCAGCACATTTTCCCCCTCTCTGTTTAACACATCGCAGAGAACTGGGTGTCAGGTTTCTATCTCATATGCTCCACCATTCTGTGTTCTGGTGGGATGCCGGCAGAACCAGTGTAATTTGAGACAAACACTAATCTTTCCAAGTTCCATAAAACAAATGCTTATAATTTATAGGGCTTAGAAATGCAAATACCGAGAGGCCCTGGACTAGCACGTGGCTACCTTTTCAAAGGCATGGGAACTGAACTGACCTGGCCTCTCTCAGAACTGCAGCTCACATTCTCGATTGTGCGAGAATAAAAGGAACGATTCCTCTCAGAAAGGAGATAGAGAAAGAGAAAACACCATCACCCTGACACATCATCCATTTCGAGTCTGGGAAGAGGCACACAAGGTTCTCAGAGCCATGCCCTTTCCGTATGCCCGCGGAGTATCACAAAGTGAGGCGGCATCTAGGTGAGTATAGGCGTTGATCTGCCAGTTGGGAAGGTCTCTACTGTTGATGCCAACTGTGTTTTCCCAAATGTCTTCAAAAATCTGTTTAAATAAAAATGTCAAGCACTCATGGTTTCTAAAGTTGTGCAGGGCATCTGAGGTGATTTCCATCCCAAAGACAACATCTTAAGAATCTTTTCATCCCCCTTGATGCCTGGTGCAGCATTTGGTTCAATAATTATGTGCTCAACCTTGGACTAAAATGGATGAACCGAGTTTCAGGGACGCCACAGGGCAAGTATCTCACCTTTACTAGTCTTACTTACTAGTCCTCTAGCTAATCTCCGTCTATGATGGTTTACCTCCAAGGGCTCCAGGGCCACCCCTGCCCCGCCTTCACCCCCATCCCCTAGTGTAGCCAAAGTTTGTCTGCCTCTAGCTGTCACCCAGCGCTCCTGGTCCCTACATGCAGAAAGCGTTCTCTTCTCTTTAACTTGACACAGCCCAGTGAATGTTTTCTGTTAGTTGCTGTGTCTTTCTTTAGGCGTCTTCAGGATGGCTCTTCCCAGACCTTCTACTATTGCTTGTAGGGGAGACTTCACTAAAAATGAATGAGACTTCACTAAAAATGAATGAGTTTCTAGACTGAATGCTTAGCATACATCTGTGTCTTGCCTTTAATTATTATAAATTATGTGACCTTCAGTGAATCCCTTGATCACAATGTTCATTTGTAGAGCCATAAGACGACATGCTAACATTCATCCCTGGTAGTACTTTTGGGTGAGTCAACCCTCTAAGAATTATCAGTTTTTATACAATAAGGCTGGTGGGGGTTGGGGTAATAGATCTGGAAGAAGTTATGGGGAGGACTGGGGTTGGACATGATCAAAATGCATTATATGTGGAATTCTCAAAGAATTACTAAAAAATATCTCATAACAGCAAAAAAATAGTATTATTATGAGACATAGTTTCCGGCTAACTCATCAGGCTAATGCCCTCTCTCTACCAGTTTCTACAGTTGGTCCAGTCCTCCTAGTGCATAGTGTCCAGCGTTAAATTTGCTGCTCACCCACCCATTGTTGGCCTAATGCCACATACAGTCGGAAGGAAAAGGAGACGCATAAGTACGCTATAGAGCACAGCATGAGTCAGATCCTTCTTCCTTTCTTCACTGCATTACTATAGTAACCCCAAGGCTAGGCATGCATTTAGGTGGTGAAGTCAAAAGCAAAACAAACACACAAAAAACTCTGACATTTCAAACCATTGGCTCATATCACCCGTGTCAAAGGACTCTTGCTCTTTCGGCTGCATCAGGTTCCCAGTGATTTCTATTCTTCCCACGAACGGTGGGCTCTGCTTCTACAACGGGAGCGTGAGAGGGTGACATCTCCCCTGGGGAGCAGGATGCCAAGCCATATTAAACCCACAGCAGTTCAGGGCTTGAGCTCATCCCTCTTGTTCTGTTTCCCATTCCTCTCGTATACTCACGGCAGGTGTAAGAGACCTGAATTCAAGATCTGTGCCAAGCTTGAAGTGATCCAACATTATTCACACCCTCTGTCTGCTTAATAATTCATTCACCATCTTCATATGGAATAAACATCAGGGTTACATTTTTTTCATCTTTCCTATATCTTGTTATCCCTCTTATAAAAATGGAGACATTTGTTTATCTATCTTCCCATAATTCCCTTATTCTCATTTTTTCTTCTCTTTCTGTTTCCCTTCCTCCTAATTCCCCTAAAAGGATTAACAAATATAAAGCACTCAAAAAAGTGCTTGGCACAATCAAGTACCCAAAACACTGACTCTGAGCATTCATTTAACAGACACCAGAGAAGTATTTCCTATATTCCAAGGATTGTGGCAGGTGCTTGGGTATATGTTGGTGACAAAAAGAAAAGAGTGCATAACCTATGGATTTGCAGCAGTGTGTGTGTGTGTGTGTGTGTGTGTGTGTGTGTGTGTGTGTGTTAAACCTCAGGGTGATCAGTTTCTCCACGGAGTGATGTTAAAGCCACAGAATGAAGAACGAAGACTCATACAATGAATAAGGTTTTGGTTTTTTCTAGTAGTCTTGAGATTATATTTGCCACCTCTTTGAGAGCCTGACACACAGATCTGGATTAAGCACCACACACATCAATAAACCCACACATGGCCCAATGCACATAGAGCAGCTCCTCACTCAACTTTGTCTTTATTAGTTAATGGAATTTGTTAACCATTTTAAGTAGGAAGGCAGTTCTTCCTCCTGGAGAAATTGGAAGCAGTCAGAAGTAATTTGTTTCACCTTTTTCCACCCCTAAGACATAAGCCAGGCTCTTCTTTGTTCATCGTGTCTGTCTCTAAATATGTCCAGCTGCTGTGTCTGTTATCCTGAATCTCAGCTCCTACAGTAGAAAAAATAAGGTTCATGGGAGCATCAAGTCTTAACCTCCGGAGCCTATGCGCATTACATATGTGGGGAATGGATACAATAAGGACATGGGATTGTCCTGGTGGGCCCCAACTGTAATCCCACTCATCCTTGTAAAAGGGAGGCAGAAGAAGGTCTAACGCTGATGGAAGAGGGTGAGGCATTGGATACCCAAGGCAGGCTGGAGAGACACAACTACAAGACAATGAGTGCCAGGGAAGGAGAGTCCTTTTGTCCCTTGGAGAATGTGGACAGTGGCTGACACCCTGATTTCAGCCTAAGGAGTCTTGTCCTGCAGTAGTAAGCCATTAAATCATTGGACAATTTGCAGCCACAGGTAACTAATGCACTCCCTTCCGTCTTCTTCAAACTGATGGAGCGGTTTTGTCATCTTCTTGGATTGAAACTTCACTCTCCCCCCCCTTTATTTTTCTTTCTGAATGTTATTTATGTTTTTATAAAATACATTCCATATGTGTTCTTGTAACATTTGAGCTCACCACACTATTATCCCTGCTTCACGCTGGTTTCCTTAAACATTGTTGTTTGGGGGTCAGAAGATATAGGGCATCATTTGGAGAAGTAGATAACAATTTTCAAAAGCCTTTCTGGGCTTTTCAGATATTGATAGTGTAAGAATGGTCTTCTGTTACTTTTTAACGTAGGCGATCTTTCATCCAGTAAACATAATGCTTGTGCTAGATTTCTGTTGATGACAGTACATTCAACAAGCTGATGCTGCAAGGAAGGCCCTTGCTAGGAGAAGACAGAGCCAACCAGTGACCCAGGGGAGCCTCCTCTGCATCCCATCATCCTTCATGGCCCTAGGGTATTTCACCTCCTTTTTTAAAAAAGCATTTGTTGGGCCAGGTGGTGGTGGCTCAGGTCTTTAACCCCAGCACCCAGGAGTCAGAGGGAGGTGGATCTCTGTCAGTTTGAGGCCAGCCTGGTCTACAAGAGCAAGTTCCAGGACAGGTTCCAAAGCTACAGAGAAACCCTGCATTTGTTGTGTTTTTAATTGTGTGTATGTGTATACACATGCATGCGCGTGCGTGCGTGCGTGCGTGCGTGCGTGCGTGTGTGTGTGTGTGTGTGTGTGTGTGTGTGTGTGTGTGAAGTGCATATGCCCGGGGAAGATAGAGACATCAGATTTTCCTGGAGTTGGAGTTACAAGTGGTTGTGAGCTGCCCGACGTGGGTGCTGGAGATCACAGTTGGGTCCTCTACAAAACCAGTACTTGCTCTTCCCTGCTGATCCACCCCTCTAGATCCTTAACTATCCCGTCATCATCTGTAATTCTCCTGTCAGAATAGGGTAGCTGAGTGAGTCCCAGCGCAGCACTCAGATGCCATGACTTCTATGTCTCTCTTGTTGGAAATGTGTATTTGGTAGCTTTCTCTCTCTGTGCTAAAACAGAGAGAGACAGAGGGAGAGAAGGAGGGAATGAGGGAGGAAGGGAGGAAGGAAGGAAAGGAGGGAGGGACGGAGGGAGGGAGGGAGGGAGGGAAGGAGGGAGGGAGGGAGGAAGGGAGGAAGGAAGGAAGGAAAAACACCTGACAGAATCATCTTCAAAGACGGAAAGGGCTTGTTCTGGGTTTTGGTTTTAGTCTGAGGTCTCTTGGCCTTGTTACTTTGTACCTCTGGCTTCACAGAAAAGCTTGGTGGGTTCATATGTGAAAAGAGGCCATCTTTCATGGTGGCCAGAAAGAAAGAGAGACCTCAAAGAAACAGGAATGGGCTGGGGTCCCACAGTTCCCTTCATGGAAACACCCTAAATCACCCAGTGACCTCCCACTGAGCCCCATCTTCTAAAGGTTTCATCAGCTCTGGAGAGCATCACTCTGGGGATCAGCTTTTGAACAAATGGGCTCCTGGGACACTCAGGATCCCTGATATACTGAAAGTATATTTCTTATTGACCCATTTAGCATTCAAAGTAACCAAATCTCAGAGAAATTATTGCATCTTAGAAGAAAGCCTATGTATAAAGTATGAGTTTGTTCTACACAAAAAGCATATACACAGAAACTGTCTAGCAGGGTATACACACAGGGGAATAATTTATTGGCACAACATTAGCTTCATATTTACTCTTGTGCTGTGAAGGCTGTTGTTCATCTTAGGGACAAAGAGGGGGTTTCAGGTGGGAAAGGATAAAGAAGTGGCTGGAAGGGGGGTGAGTGAGGAAGGAGAGAGAAAAGGACATAGAGGAGAAAGAAAGCAGGTTTGACCCAGATTCCCAGCTGCCCACTCTCTGGACATCAGAACTCAGTGTAGTGCTACCAGGGAGGAGCAGAGACCGGAACTTCCAGAAGCCTGAAGTCCAAGGGTCCAAATGCTTGACCCACTCATTTTCCAGGTGGTATCAGCAGGTCCTGTTCAGTTCCTAAAGAGCTGCCTTTGGGCTCACATCTGCCTGTCTTTCTACAGGGTGTATGACCATCCTCTAGAAAGATGAAATTAATTTATTCTGCCACATGCCTCAGGAAGACTGAACCTTGTTATCTGATAGCTGTGTGTTTCACACTAAGGGAGGAGGAACGGTACCCACTCTTTTTCATCATGAAAAGGTAGAGGGTGTGAACAGAGAGGGTCTTCCACAGCGACATAGGGCAGTGGTGCAGGCGGCTGTTCAGCACAAGTCAAGGGCTCCATAGACTTACCTCCAAGTCACCACTGACCTGTCCAATGTCCTTTGATCTTCCTCTCTATGTACTTGCCAGATCTTCGCATAGCTGATGTTTATTTGCAGACTATTTCCCATGCTTGCTAAGTGAGTGCTCAGCTACAGTCTCAGCTGCACCCAAAGCAAAACTAAGAGCACAATAATGTAAGGATATTTGGTTTGTTTCTCTGTATCTCTAACACTGGCCAGCTATTACTACATCTTGCTGCCTTTGCGTAGGTTTACATCCACCCAGCTCTGTGTTCTGGAATGATTGTGGATCTTTATTGAGCATCCACTGGTTGGAGGGCTCCCTTCCCTCTTCTGTAGAGAGTAGCATGAGAGTCCTGGTTCTGGAGAGGATCAAACAGCACAAGCCTACAGAGGCCAGAGATAGCCTGTGGCAAAGACCCGACAGGACACTCCACAGCAGACAAGTGCGAGATTGGTACTGAAAGTGGATTTCAAGGGTGCGGTCCATATGGAGTTCCCAGCCGCTCCTCCCGAGAGAAGAGGAACAAAAGGAGAGGAAGTTACAGAGGAGAGCTAAGGAGGCAGGAACCCCTGGGCTCCTGTGCCAGACTCGCAGAGGGCACCAAAATCCTCAGGCATCAAGAAAAGGATTATTTGAATGCAGCAGTTTTTAAATTACAGCTAAAATAATAATAATGAGTTAAATGCCACAATGTTAAAGAAAGACACAATTAGTATTCTGATTTTTCCGTTTCCCCCCCAGGCTCCCCTGAGAGTCTGTGAGTGGGAGGAAAAGACTATGGCGTCGATGGCAGCGGTAGCTGGGAAGATGCTAACAAAATATGAAAATGCAGACAATCCTGTTGGGGAGATGGGCCATGCTGAAAGATGAAGGTGTTTGGGCATGGAGGCTCATGCCGTTAATCCCAAACTGCGGAGGCAATTGTATGGAGAGTTCCAGGGTAGGCTGGATTACAGAGTGAGACCCGTCCCCCACCTCAGGAAAAGTAAAAGTAAAATAAGAAAGAATAAGAAGCAATGTTCCTACCCTTTAAAAATTAACATTTTGGTCTCACATTCTCTCTCTCTCCTTTCCTCCCTCCTCGTCTCTGTCCATCTGTCTGTCTCTCTGTCTGCCTGTCTCTCTCCCTATCTCTGTATCTCTGTTTCTGTCTCTCTGTGTGTGTGTGTGTATGTGTCTCTCTGTGTGTTGTTTTTGAAATAAGATATCACACTGTATCCCAGGCTAGTCCAGAACTTACTGTGTAGCCCAGGCTGACTTCAAGCTTGTGGCAAATCCTCCTGCCTCAGACTTGTTGACACTTGTATTTTGAGGCCATTGTCTCAGTCAGGATCACTGTTTTACTTACTGGGTTTGGACGGTGCTGTTTGATCTTGGGAGCTTCAGAGGGTAAACAATGGGAAGCCAGGCAAGCAGGGGTAGCAGCTGCTTGTCTAACAGTTTTCAGTCCTGGTGGTTGCTTTAGTCCTGAGGGGACCAGGCTCCACACAGGCCAACTGATAGAATCTGGGTGTCCATCACCATAAAGCTCCTCCATGATTCTGATGCAGTTATCAGGAGCCACGGTTGCAAACTGAGGCCTGTGTTCAGCTTGGCGTCATGGAAGGCGTCTTCATTTCATGCTCAGCAATGGATTCAGATACAGTGGGTGATGAAGTCTAGAAGCATTGACACAGTTGGTTAGATGTTTAGTATCAAAACAGTAGCATCAAAAAAGTCCAAAAGCCTGTGCTCAGCACGACCAGACAGCCATCACCCTGGTCTTGTTCCCTTCTTCCCTCCAGACGCCATCCTTAGACATGGCAACTACACCCCACCAGGACTCCTCTCTCTCTCTCTCTCTCTCTCTCTCTCTCTCTCTCTCTCTCTCTCTCTGTTTTTTTGAGACAGGATTTCTCTGTGTAACAGCCCTAGCTGTCCTGGAACTCAGTTTGTAGATCAGACTGGCCTCAAACTCACTGAGACCCACCTGCTTCTGCCTCCCAAGTGCTGGGAATAAAGGCGTGCACCACCACCGCCCAGCTGCCAGGACTCATCTCCTGGCCACTGAGGCTGACTCAGGATTCTATCATCACAAAGCATTGTCTAAGTGGGAACAGGTGCATAGCAAGTCCTGTCAAGCCTGGCCTAGGCCTGGCTCTGCCGGTTGGTTATCTGTATGTAATCCCAGCACCGTGGAGGTCGAAGCAGCACGGTTGTAGTTAGTTAGGTATCAGCCTTGGGGTAGTGAGGCCTTGTGTCAAAAACACTGAAGGATAAACCACAACCGACAAAATGGATGAAAAGCAAACTGTGGGGAAGATAGGGAGATCATTGAGGATGGGAGGAAGGGTCACAATGACAAGCAATAGGCAGGCAGGATTGGCCCTGTGGATCCCCAGGAAGGGGATGGTTCCACTGAGTGAAAGGCACATGGCAGAGAGGCGTCCAGTGGGGAAGGCCATCAGGACAGGCATAACCCTCCAAAGGTGTCTGCCGAGGACCTGCTGTGACCCTGACAAAGAAACCAGTCCCAAAGACGCTGTAGGTGCACAGAACTGCAGAGCCCAAGCTCTCCGGTACATAAATGAGAAAGGACAAACAGAAGATGACAGTCACCAGGCTTCTGGGTGAATGTCTGTGGGAATTGTCTATCAGGACTCCTTTGGCAGCAACCAGCATGATGGGTCAGGAGAGCACTAAAGGAGGAGATCAAACAGATGTCCGGATGGGGAAGGAGGCTGCCTTGTGAATATGTAGGAGACTCAGCCCCGATGGAAGCAAGGGGCTCAAGGCTGTTTCTCAGGAGTGTGGTGCTGTTTGCATTTTTGCCATAGCAAGCATCCATCTGTGTTCCCATAGAACAGTTTCGGCTCTTGCTCCTCTCCCCGCCTCCACCTCCCTCTGCTCCCCATTAAATGCCAGTGGTACTTTCCAGCCACAGGGAGAACTGGAAAAGGTCACATTTAGAGACAAACTGCCCTGGATGTGGCTGTAAATCTTCTAACCCAAGTCCCCAGATCCTAGTAAGACATCATGCCCCAGACCCTTGTGAGATACCATGCCCCAGATCCTTGTGAGACACCATGTCCCAGAATCTTGTGAGACACTATACTCCAGATCCTTGTGAGACACCATGCCCCAGATCCTTGTGAGACACTATACTCCAGATCCTTGTGAGACACCATGCCCCAGATCCTTGTGAGACACTATACTCCAGATCCTTGTGAGACACCATGCCCCAGATCCTTGTGAGACACTATACCCCAGATCCTTGTGAGACACCATGCCCCAGATCCTTGTGAGACACTATACTCCAGATCCTTGTGAGACACCATGCCCCAGACCCTTGTGAGACATCATGTCCCAGATCTTTGTGAGACACCATGTCCCAGATCCTTGTGAGACACCCTGCCCCAGATTCTTGTGAGACACCATACCCCCAGATCCTTGTGAGACACCCTGCCCCAGATCCTTGTAAGACACCATGCCCCAGATCCTTGTAAGACACCCTGTCTCACAAAACAAAGAAGACAGCTCCTAAGAAAAAACACCCAAGTTTGACATTGGACCTTCACACGAATATGCATGCACACCCACCCTGATATGAATATAAGTACAAGCGTGCACACGCAATGCACATACACACACACACGTTTATCAATAAACAAACTCATTTTGAATTTTGAAATTTTGCATCTTGTCATCTTGCAGATAGCTTCACAGACGGCAACTTTGTTGCTTGTAAAACCACTCTTCCTATAAATCAGTCCATGTACACGTACAAATATACATGCATAATGTGCACAGTAATGAGCTAGACTCTCAGACGGCAGCACTTTGCAAACAGGCATTTAACATTGAACTGTAACGAGGGCCCTGCCTAAGGACAATACAGCTGGCTGATCACTGCCCATACAGGACAGCAGTAGCTGCTTCAGAATAACCAGAGGTGGAACACCTGTCCAATTGCCTTCTCTTTCCCAGGGTGTCATCACTTGCTGGCCTTCTTTTATACATTTGCCACCAGTGATCTTCCCTCAGGGACCCTTTTGCCTTGGGTCAGATCTTCTGCCACATGGGGACCTCTTGGCACGGCTTCAATTCCTCTTTCCATGAATCCAATCCTGGGTGTTGTTTCTTAGGAACCGTCTTTGTTTTGTGAGACAGGGTGTCTTCAGGAGGGTCAAGGGCTTGCTGATGTGACTAGGCTGGCTGGCCAGGGACCTCCAGGGAACTGCCTGCCTCTACCTTCCCAATGTTGGGTTTATAAACATTGCAACCATGCACAGCTTTTTACGAAGGTTTAGGAAAATCAAACTCAGGTCCTCATGCTTGTGGGCAACAAGCACTTTGCCAACTGAACAATTTCACCAGCTCTTTAAACGGTGATTTTGAACAAGCCACTGCAGCTAACAAGCGACGCCAGACTCTCTCATTAGTTACGCGCCTTTAAATGTGTCCGAGCTCTGCCTTGCATTGCTCTGTGCTCATTGCATTTGTTCTTAGAAATGAAGAACATTCTGGAAGCTGGTGATGGTTTGTCCTTTACAAAAATGCTCTCTGGGAAGTGAACTCAGGAGCATGCTTCATATATGTGGTTTCTCATTGTGTGTGGCTTCATCTTTCAGTTGGGCATTAATTTGGCATATGGTCTTTGGAATGCTCAGAGAGGCCCATTTCCACTGAGTTCTGCTGGTTGTGTTGAATCAAATGAGATCAAATGTGAATGTCTACTGAGATTTCTATCAAAAATGTCCCTCAACTGTTAGTTTTGGAACACCATGCCCCTCCCTTGGTAGGAGCTACAATTGTCCCCTCGATTAAAAAACAAGCTACAGAATAACATCTCTAAACATTAAATAAACACTACCTTTAAAGGGTCTTAATTCCTCTTTCTGAATCTGCACCATCGACAGGGGTCTTTTTTTCTTTCTTTCTCATAATGTTCAAAATGATCTGGCCTTTTATGAATGCCTTGAGACTATCGCACAAAGCTAACAGGGGAGGGAGCAGATGCCTCATTCAATTCCAAATAGAAGGAAATCTGTTGTCTCAAATAATCCCTAAATTCAGACACTTTCAGACAGCTATTACCAAGAGACCACATTCTAAGAGCAGATGTGTTATTAAGGCTGAGAAATGTTTTGAGGACTTCGTGATCTGACAAATGATTTCAATCTCTCCAACATTCCAACATTTCATCTTTTAATAAATTAGAGATTAAAATATCCATTCTGGGGAGACAAGTTGTGTTAGGTAGCTGCAAACCGGCGCTGTCACGGGCTCCTCATTTCCATGCACAACTCTGCCTCAGTGATGTGTGCAGGTCCCAGTTAGATACAAAGTCTGCTTGCTTGACTAAAGCAAATGGGATGTATTTTACCCTTTGTATTCAGTCCCATGGCTCCTTTGCACAGATATTGCACTGGTTATTATTAACTTGACATGAATCAGTCACCTGGGAAGAGGGAACCTCAACTGAAGAATTACTTCCATCAGAATGGGTCACATGGGAAGAGGGAACCTCAATTGAAGAGTTGCCTTCAACAGAAAGGGTAACCTCAAGTGAAGAATTGCCTCTATCAGAATGGGTCACATGGGAATCTCAGAGGCAGCAAACAGCTAAAATGGCTCTGGCACTTTTCAGAGGTCTGGCTATGAAGCATTTAAATGGGATTTGTGACCAGAGTGCTACAGCTTGCTTAATAGTAACATATACTGTCTGTGTGCCTAAAAATGGGGCTGTGAGCATGGTTCTCAGAAGCAGCAAACAGCTCCACCATGTCAGATTGAGTGGAGCAAGCGTGTTTCCCCTAGCAATGGTGCAGCTTAAGTTTTAAGAAATGCTTAGCATTTTAAGAAGTGCTCCTGGACAGTGAAGAATTACAGATACACAATAGGACAGATTCAGACATAAAAGACCTCTAAATAAGTCACAATGTTGGCTAAATGTACATAGGCTTGGGAGGGAAAAGAGAAAGAATATAGACAATTATAAAAAGAAGTAAATGGTTTTAAAAACTGAATCAAAGTCTTTAAAGAGACAGAGTACAGACAGTCATAGATTAAAGGAGTAAAGAAAAACAAGCCACATAAAGATGAAATACTTACAGAGAGTCTGGATTATGTATATTATTGTTTTTTTTTTTTAAATTTTTTGACTGCAGAGAGACATTTGATTCTAGGGACTACTTAAGATAAACCAACTTATATGTTTTAAAGGTATCTTGACTTCAAAATATGGGTCTAAGGATATGTTGCTTTGGAAAAGATGTTCTTTTGTTTCCACAGAGGATGAGAACCTGTACATTCATTCTAGGCTAATGTGGCTTGATGAACCAAGACCCCCCTAAAAGGTTACCTTGAACACCCCTCAAAAATTACTTTGCCCAATAAACAGCAGGAAGAAGTTTGGATAGAACTACACACATATTTCCAAATATTGTTTATAAATGTTTGTTTACATTTAAAGGGGGATATGATATAGAGATTTGCATTGGTATGGATCTTGGTCTATTGATACAAATTTAAGGTCAATTCTACTATATGTATATTTCTGCTCTTAAGGTATTGTGTGTGCAGCTCATTTAAAAATGTAATGTATAATTAAGAAATATAGGTTAATAGATAATCATCTATAATGGTCAAGCTTGTAGTCATGTTAGTTAGATTTTCTAAATGGACAGAGATATACTTCAATTAGATAGGTATTCTTCAAATATTTCAAAGACCTACAGAATATGGTATTTAAATGTTTTAAGAACTTAGGCCTTTTCATGACAATGAGACACATCTTTTCCTGGCAGCACAAGCTACTTCAATAGGAAAATGGGCATTGAAGAGGTTCCTTATGGAGTTTGTTAGCCATTTGGGCAAGAAACTGCTTTTGCCTGGACTGCTTGATGATATGCTGTGCAAATTAGACATGCTGGACCCATAGAGAGATAACTGCTGAACTTGCCTAAAGGTGAGATGATCCTTCGGGGTTCCTACATGAAAGAGTCTGCCAGACATTCTGCAGGACATAGAAGAAAGTGACTGACAAACTGCCAATATAGGCAAAACAGTCTTTGAAATTTCCTGCTTCATGGAAAAGTCTGCTGGGTACTATGGGCCTGTAGACTGAAGATGGATGCTTTAATGGTACAGAAGAACTTTGAGTGACTGTCCAGGCAGCAAGATGTCTCTGTCAATTCTAGAGTTTTGAAAGTTGCTTACAATGCACTTCCTGTTTACTTAGGTAATATTATATCCTTCTGGAATCTTTGATGAAGTTGAAGAATAGATACTAATAATATAGTTTTCTTTAGTTATGATAAAAGATAAAATAGATATAGCTGTAATTCTTGCTTAATAACTGTTTTATGTAATTTTACTATGTTAAAGTTAAAACCTTCCTTTTTTATTTAAACAGAAAACAGGAGGTGATGTGGAATTTCCCTCTGTATGCTGTGATTACCATTGATAAATAAAGGAACTTCTTTGGGACTATAGTAGAGCTATAGGGGAACAGAGCTAGGGGAAAACTAAGCTGAATGCTGGGAGAGAGAAGGCAGAGTCAGAGAGAAGTCATGTAGCCCCGCAGGAGACAGACGCCAGGACTTTAGCTGGTAAGCCACAGCCACGTGGCATTACACAGATGAATAGAAATGGGTTAAATTAATATGTAAGAGTCAGCCAATAAGAAGCTAGAGCTAATGAGCCAAGCAGTGATTTAAATAAATAGTTTCTATGTGGTTATTTTGGTTCTGAGCAGCCGGGAACCAACAAGTGGCCTCCTCCACCAACAAGAGAAAACCTCAGCTGAAGGATTCCTCCATCAGAATGGGTCACATGGGAAGAGGGAACCTCAGTTGAAGAACTGCCTTATCAGATTGATCTGCGGGCATGTCTATGGAGCACTTTCTTAATTACAGATTGGCGTGAGAAGTCACAGTCTACAGTGGGCAGTGCCAACCCCAGGAAGGTGGTCCTAGGTTATGTAAGAAAGCAAGTCAAACAAGCATGAAGAGCAAGTAGCTTCCCTCAAAGATTCCTTCCTCTGTTTCTGTTTGAACTGCTTCTGTGACATCCTTCAATGGTGCAATGGGGATGGTATGCCACATTCCTCCCCAAGCTGTTTGGTCAGTATTTTATCACAGAACAAAATGCAAATACATCCAACTTTAATTTGTGCCCTTCTCTGTGCCTCATTGCTCTGTACATCTTTAAGTCTACCTTTACATGCTTACAGTTCCCATGAGGTTTGCTGGAAAATTCTGCTGGAGGATAATGCCCTCCTTTCCTTATTTGAGCATGGTAATCTGTGGTGGCTACTGAGCCTCTTTAAGGTACACAAGACTCTTTGGGGTCTGAGTGATTGTTTTCTCCAACTC
Source organism: Ondatra zibethicus (assembly GCA_004026605.1). Taxonomy (NCBI): domain Eukaryota; kingdom Metazoa; phylum Chordata; class Mammalia; order Rodentia; family Cricetidae; genus Ondatra; species Ondatra zibethicus. The sequence continues at coordinate 135,697 of PVIU01000545.1, read as the reverse complement.
TATTAAGAACCACAGTGTGCCCTGCAATGATCAAGTATGCACCCCTCAACACTTTCAAACTCGGGGGGGGTTGTGCATTGAGCTGAAGATGCCTGTGGTGCCTGGAGATTTCAGTATCATCCTATCATTGTCAAATTAAATAACACTGAGCTTGTAGGAAAGCATCAACTACTGCACATCTCATAAAGAACAAGACAGGAACCTGAGCTCTCCTCAGCAGAACTGTTCCCAGCTGGATGCGTATTAGAATTTATACCCCATGTCATCCTAAACAAAGGAAACGATGGAATGTGGTGGTTTTTTTTTCTAGTTTTCCTTAATCATCTGGATTTGGTCCCCTGACTCAATGAATTGCTTCCTGGGGTGAAACTTTGGGAATGCAAAGAAAATATCTAGTAGACCGGAAAAAGGTTTAGCTTTGACCATTAGAATCAGAACTTGAGAGCTAGAATTTGAGAACAAATGATGTTTACATTATAATCTAAAAAAACATATTAATTTGCCAGAATCCTAAACATGAAAATGAAACCCAATAAAGAGAATGCTAAGGGCCGGGACAACCAGGAAGTGCTTGCCTTGAGATGTGACTACCTGAGATCACCACAGAATCCACACAAAAATGCATGCTTATAATCCCTGGGGGCTGGGGATGTAGAGGTACCGAGAGAGAGAGAGAGAGAGAGAGAGAGAGAGAGAGAGAGAGAGAGAGAGAGACAGAGAGACAGAGATGACAGGGAGAATAGGATTATGGAGCCAGATTGTTGAGGTGAGAAATCTCTGCTCCTCCCAGATCTCCAGTCCCGATGTCTGGAGCGGGGTCTATATGCTGGGTTGCTGGGACTGCAGTGCTGCCAGGGAGCTGACTTCTGTGGGCTGGGGCTTTAGTTCAGTGGAAATGCTTTTGCCTGGCATGAATGAGGCCCTGAGCTCCATACCCAGAACTGGAAAACAAATATGTTTCTTCTAGCCCAAACACTTCAAATTCTCCTCCTCCTTCCCTTCCCCCTTCCCTCCTCTCCCTCCACTCCTTCCTCCCCTCCTCCTCCTCTTTCTTTTCCTCTCCTTTTACCTTCAGTTTCGTGCGCATGAGTGTGTGTGTGTGTGTGTGTGTGTGTGTGTGTGTGTAAAACAGGATTTTTGTTGTTGTTCTGTAGCCTAGGCTGGGGACTGGAATTTGCTTCAAGTAAATCCCAGGATGGATTGGAACTTGCTTCCTGCCTATGTCAGACTTCTGAGGACTGGGCCTGTGGCTGTGTGCCACCACACTTAGGAAAAACTTCAGATTTTTACCCTAACGAATTCAAGCTTTCTGGATGACATCTCCCAAAATATACTCACTCATCCAATGTTGATTTAGCTCCTACTATGTACAACATGAACTACGTGTGCTTAAAATGCCTTCAGAAAACTGGTACCCAAAGGGGCTTGCTACAGACAATAAAAATGGTATTATTGGGACCGAACTGAAAAAAATTAGAGAATACAGGATTGTGTATAGGAGTTAAAAGGATGTTAAAATGAATGGCAAAGTGGACAGTTGGGGCCTTGTGGTTTAGAAACCATCATGGAGACTTTTGTGATACAGTTTTGTCACCAGTATGAAAATAGCGACGCCCACAGAAATGCAGCTTACACAGCTGCATGCGCCTGACACAGATTCCAACCTTCCTTGGTTCCCAGGAGGTAAGAGCGGTCTATGGGCTTACAGCACAGAAGAGAACGAGGTGAAGAAGGGGTGCAGATGCTACCAGAGCTGAGGACTACTTGTGTTTGGATTATGACAAAGGAAAATACATTTGATTTGGGTCTTAAATGGAGGGCAGGATTTGGAGGTATAGAAATAAGCAGAATTATACCCCAGGTAGATGGAGCAAGAGGGAGGACACACGGGAGAGGGATGAAGCATAGAGGTTCACATGAACGTCCAGGATCTTTGCGAGGCCTGGGTGTTGCCTTCCTGGCTATTTTGTTGTTGCTTGTTGCCTACCTGATTTTTGTGAACTGCGCTCTTTGTTACCAACAAGATCATGGAGAGCTTCGGTTGCTCTCAAACTCTACCCGTAACTGAGACTGACCTTGAACTCCCAATCCTGCTGCCTCTACCTTCCAAGTATTGGAATTACAGGCGTGTACCACCGTGCCTGGCATTGCCAAACTCTTAGTCTCAGTTCAGTCTCTAAAAGAATAATTCATTCAAAGAGAGGTCCTAAAGGTGTGCTAGGAGAGAGGCAGGAAAATAGCTGCATCGGGTCCTGTATCAGATGAGAGCCAGGGGAAAAGGTGAGGTGTGCACAGGGCTGCGGTGGCTAACTTTAGCTAAGGGCACCCAAATCCTCTGTGACAGGTTGTCACCTGCTGAATTAAGAAAGCTGGAGGGATGAGACTGACAAAAAAACTGATGAAGATTTAGAAGCTCGGCGAGGTGCTTGGGAAGGATGGGAGAATAGGGAAAGGGCCAATTCTGGTGATGGAGACAGATCACAGAGCAGCTTAAAGCAGGGGTCACGAATGCATATTGGAGCCAGACAGGATGGGGACTTCCTTGGAGAATCCAACCAAGAGAAGATGTAGGAGACAGAGACAGTAAGAGAGAGGAAGCTTGCTGCAGGGCAGATGGAGAGGGGATCAGTGGTGAAACAGCGCATGAAAGCGATGAGCCTAATAGCACTTGAGCAAGGCACTAGAGAATTACATGGATATGATTCCTCCAGGCTTATGGTACTGGGAATTTAATTATGTCTGGCCCAATTAAAAATGGAAACTAAGTACATTTTCACTGACTTTTTAAAGTGAATGTGAAAGTATCCATGTAAACCTTTTTGTTCTCCTGTATAAACGTAGGTGCATTTTTAATGAAATCAAAACTTGGAAAAATCACCTAACTTGGGGAAGATGAACAGATTTAAATCAACTAACCAACTCCTTTTGCCTGGTGGAGGTTACCTAGAGTTCCATGCGTTGAAAACTGGGGATCAATGTGAGACACTGCCGTGATGGGTTTGGTCCACAGGCAAGGGCACAGAAGACGCTGGCTCTGCATGCCACACGGTCAACCAGAAGGTCTGTTCTTTTCTCAGTTACACCATCAAGGCAGTGTACCACATTTATAAATCAGTGTCTTAGCAGACCAGTTCGAATCTGGAAAGTCAGAGTGCTCCGAAATGTAAAGATTCACAGGCTTGCATCCTGTGTTTTAGGTCTCCTGTTTGCAATCTCACTTAATCCTCAAGGCAGTCCTATACAATGGGGGACTCAAGCTGTTGAGATGGCTCAGCAGGCAGCGGGCCTTGCAGCCAAGGACTGAGGAATCTAAGTTTGATCCCCTGAACCCAGAGTGGAAAGAGAGAACCAATTTCTGAAAGTTGTCACCTAACCGCTCTCCCTCCCATAACCATCATCATAATAAATTAAAACAATGTTTTTTTGTTTTTTTTTTTTTTTAGAAAGGATGGAGAACTTGGTGAGGCTGGAATGTAGAGGGACATACCTCCAAGGAGAGAGGAGAGAGGAAGACACCAGGGTCCTACCACTGACTTGGGCACACCTTCACCTGACCTAAAGGTGTCCTCCTAGACCCTACCCCAACATCCACCATCTCACAGAAGGCCAGGCTGAGGACCAAGCCTCAGTACAGGGGCCTTGGCAGAGGGCTAGGGCGTTTAAGACCCAAGCTACATCAGTTATTTAATGCCAATGTGTGCTCTAAAAGTCAGGAGGTTGGAGTCATAGCTCAGTGGTGGAGAACGTACCTATTGTGTGCCAGACCTTGGGCCCAGTCCCCAGTACCACAAATACATGAACTCACAAACACACACCATGAAGGAGGGTGAGGCTGTGAGTGGATGTTATCCGCTACTGTGGGAAGTGGAATGTGTGCGCAAGAGCTGAGCAGCCCCTTGGCAACACTCAGACAGTCCCATTCTGTTCCTTTTAGTTTCAGAGTTCATACTTTGTCCCTTAACATCTTGATTAAATAAGACATCAGCCCAGGAAAGCTGGGGCCACTGAACCAGATGGATGCAAGCAATAAGCAGCGTTGATCCTCTGAAACCCCAGGGGCACTACCAGCGTGGAACCTGCAGAGTGTGTTTCCAGGGTCCACATCTAAATTGCTTTAACTCAAAAAGGAAACCTAACATATTAAGTGCTTCATTGAAGGCCCCAATTACGTCTAGAATTTTTGCAGGGAGTTTATTTTCACACACATCCTGAAAAGCTGGTGGTCCAAATTTTCCCATAGACTTATACACAACGAGAATCTGTCTTTTTATATTTAGCTGCAGGCCACCTAACAAGTTCTTAGGCGAAACACATTATTTTGCTAGCAGCAGAAGAATAAATACTGTATTTGGAAAGTTCCAGTGTTCTTCTTTAAAATATCGTCGTTTCCATAGCAATAACATAATGTACTAAAGAGTAGAATAGGGTTTCTTTAGAAACCACGTGTATGGATGTGTGTTCCCAGGAGGGGTTTTGAAGCGCCTCACCTGCGTGTGGTCCAGAAATGGAACAATGGTAATGCATCTTAGAAAAAGTAACATAGCAAGTATTTATCTGTCCACTTAAATGAGGCCAGCTTTCTGCCTTGGGGCACTGTATGATATCTTCTTGAGATCTGTGATCTTAGTGGATGAACAACAAAGATCTCCTCACTCATTAAGTTGAAAACTTACCAAGAACTTTTTATATGCAGGGCCAGTTCAGGGGAGGCTTCAGTGGCAGAGTAGAGGTGACATTCTGGTGGGGGAAAATGTCTCTCTAAACAATAGGAGATGTCATATCACTCAGTGCAAGGCCTTCTCAATGAGGTTAATGCTGATTTAAATTTTCCTCAAGAATAGAACATGAAAGAGTATCGAGGCAGGGATAAAGGACAGAGGTAGCGGGCAATGGACAGGAGAGAATGAGAGGGACATTCCCAGGTTGCTCTGCCAAATATGGTGACGGGAAGCCCAGAATGAGTCTTGCTGTTATAATAGCAGAAGAGGTCTTAGGGGTCTGGATAATTAAGGAATCACATAAAAATATAAAGGCTGGGAGATGGACAGAATGTGCGTAAATGCTCTTCAGGAAAATGAGGCATCCCCTTGGGCACTCGCAATGATCTTTAAAAACTCCCACTAGACAGAAAGCCTCTTTGAATGCGTGCCTCCTCCTCATTCTGTCTTAGAGTTGATGCTTCTGCCTTGCTGTGCTTTCCCAAATTTGTTCTGTGAGCTTATTGTGCCTCCACTGAGCTGCACCTTGCTCTGCGACTCCAGCTCTGAGGCCCAAAGCCTCCTCAGGGGGAGTGAACGGGTGGCGGAATGTCACTGGAAAGGTCGCTTCTCTGGTTAACTAATGGCCGTCTGGCATCTGGCAAGGGGGATGGAGGTCACAAATGTCTCCATGCTGGGCCCGTCACTATTCAGCAAGAGGACAGTGAAAGGATCAGACTGTCCCTACCCCCTCCCCAAGCCCACACATCTTTGTCTCCCACACAAGGCTCCTCTTGTACTTCCAGGAACAAAACCTTGAAACCTTTCAAGTCTTGAGAAACTCATGTCTCTCTGCCCACCTCCGAAGTCCTTTGTGCGATCTCACTGGTGCCCTGATCACGGGCGGCAGCAACCTCCCAGACGCTGAAAGGCGGGGCTCCGAGTCCTTGGAGTTCTTAAGAGCTTGTGGTGGCAGACACTTCCCAAGCTGCCCAGAACTCAGAAAGTGTTTGACTGGGGCAGATGTGGGTTCAAAGGGTCAGAAAGGCTCTCAGTGCAACCACTCTGTCCTGAGAGTCTGATGACCGACTGACCACCCCAGACGCCCTCAGGGACTCCGGTAATAACTCAGAGAAGCAGTAGACACAGGGGTGCTGAAACACAGGTACTGGTTTTTCAAGGCATGAATTTCAAAGTTTTACTTTCTCTCCCGTGGGGCCAAAGGTCTCAGAAGGGGCAAAAGCTTATTCTATCATAGAGGTGAATTTGGGATTGCCGCCTCCCCTCTGGAGGAAAAAAACCACCCCTGATTCCACCCAGATGTTTTTTTTTCTTAAATGCAAAGGCATCATTTTCTTGCCAGAATTGGAATGATTGATCAGCCTCCTTTAAAACATTTTATCCTATCCTTTCCCATCTGAGGGAACAGAAAGTCGCATTAATATTAATATTCCTACCGTGTCCCTGGAGAGAAGAATGCTCCCTTAACTCCCCTCCCAATTACTGCCAACACCACAGGGATATGAAGTTGGAGGAAGCTACTGAGGCAGGGGCTGCAGTTGTTTTATTAGCAACAGCTGGTGGCAGTCCCTCCCCCAAGCCTTCACTGCTAGGCTTGTCAGCCCCAGCTTCTTGAGACTGCGAGGCAAAGGGTGAGACAGGAACAGGGCACACTTCAGCTTTTGCATGCAGAAAAGCGGCCGTGTGCTGGAGAAGGTGCAGGCAACCTCCAGGAGGGGGACGAAGGGACTTTACAGAAGATTATGCGCACTCCATACCATTCAGGTAACATCTGAGCAATTAGACATACAGATTGAGTAACTAGAACCACCTGTGGGGTTGCAAAAATGAAATACCGTCTTTCCCTCTCATTCACCGGAGATGCTTTAAGAAAGTGGGAAATGTGGGCTGCACATGTCGGACAATTATCCCTACTGTGACTTTGAATGCATCCATGATCAAGGGCAGAGTTTGCGGACACTGGGTCTCTTTCTGTGTTGGCAACAAGTCTACCATCAAAAGGAATTCTGTGCCATTTGCCCAGCAGAGAAATAAATCTTCCTTTACTCACTTTAGTCTTGACTCCTCTCTAAGGAGCCCAAAAGGACCCTGTTTCCTCTCATTTCAAGTTTGGAATGCCAGGTAGCCTTCCCAGGTGTATTAAATTCACATGTGGAATGCCTTGGTTAGCAGAAGCTTCTGACCAATTAAACACGTGCCCTTGGCAATGGTAGCGATTTTGTTTGCGCCTAGCTTTTCCTCTGATCAATACAGGGTGAATCTCACAGTGGTTTTAAACTGTGGAGCAGAGTCCACACTGTCAGAGCTTCGCAAGCATCCCAGTTCTATGGAATCCCAATCATAAACTATGAAATTGAGAAGACGAGAGTTTCAGGCTGGGGTACCGCTCAGTGGCACAGTGGTTGCCTGGATGCATGATGCCCTAGGTTCAAGCCCTTGTAACTGCTGAAAAAGGGAAGAAGAAAGGAGGAGGAGAAGGAAGCAAAGAATGAGAGAAGGATGGGAGGGAGAAAGGGAAGATTTGAATAAAAAAATGTATTACAGGGTTTAGAGAATATTTTTCTTGTTGTTTAGTTTTAAAAGCATGGTTTTAAAATGTTCTGCTTGCAAAAATCTAAAAACCAATGAACACTGGGCAGAAAATGGTTAACAGAATCCAAAATGTGGATCCATGAAGCATCTGCCTCTTGGGAGGAGAAACTAGAATAATGTCAAAAGGAAAGAAGTCTTGGCTGCCCTTTGGTTCTTTTCAAGTGTAGCAAATTTAGGACATACATTTCTTCCCCAAGGAGCAAATATTCTTAAAAATAAAGCTTCCCAAATGCAACAGTAACTTTACAGGGACTAATGCTAAATACCTCATGGAACCTTAAAATAGCAGTAGCGGGCGCTCTGGGAAACGCACGATTCCTGCCAGCCAGAGCTTGCTCATGGGCTGTGGATTCCCTGGCTTTTTTATGGTCAGGTTATTAGGAAGGACATGGCCAGGGAGGTAGTCCAACCAGGTACTGCTGGTTGTCATGTCTGTCTACTCAATATTCTGGGTACAGTTTTGAGGAAATTCACTTGATTCCCGTAACTGACAAAATATCATTTTATCAGGAGGAAGAATTCACCATGGTGCTGCTTTGGGACAGTGGGGATCAAACTGAGGACCCTGCATCTACTGTCTAAGTTTCCTACCATCCCAGGCCTAGGAACATAACTTTTTACATAGTCCCAAGGCTATTTCGACAAACAGAATGAATGTTTGTCTGCATCCTAATATCCGTGGACATGTGACCTTATAAGTCAAGGGAGACTCTGTAGATGTGACAGTCTTGTAATGGACAAATGGCCTGATAGAATAATCATGAGAGTTCTTAGAACTGAGGGGAAGGCTGAAAAAGAGCAAGAGGGAGGGGGAACAATAGACAGGGGATATAACATGAAAGGATCCCAATTCAAGTTCTTGGCTTTGAAAATGGAGGAAGGGAACCATAAGCAAGGGCTGCAGAGACCTTTGAAAACCGTAAAAGGGCAGAAAAGCAGCTTTCGGACTGCAGGAATAAATGCAGCCCTTTTGGACACTAAGATGTTAGCCCAGCAAGATGCACCCCAGGCTCCCATCTGTCACAACAGGAAGATAACAAATGTGTTTTAAGAGGCTAAGTCTGAGGTCATTTGTTTCAGAAGCAGTAAGTGACATCCACTTGCAGTACCTGTGACTTCTGATATCTGAGGATTCTATTTGGAATCAGTGACTGACTCTGGGACACACAGATAATGGGAAAACCCTCCGAAATCCAAAGCAAGATGGAGAAGGAAATGGCCATGGAAGAATGAAGGTACAGGCTCAAAGAGTAAGTGAAACAGACTGCTTCTTAGCACGTCAGTCTTTCTTCCCAAGAGTCCCTCAATTCTGCTTGAAAAGACGAAGCAGAAAGATCATGACTTCAAGCCCAGCCTAGGCTGCACAACAAAAGCTTGTCTCAAAAAAAAAAAAAGGCAGATGTTCTACCTTAGGTTTCTAATACAAACTTTTGATTTTCTTTAGAATTTAAAGAGTATGATAATATTCTTTCACATTTAATAACTTAGTCAACCTGAACTTTAGTACCTTCATTTTTCACCAATATATTGATCTCACAACACACTAAATCGACAACAGCAAGAAACCAAGAGTGGGGAAGACACCCCAAATCATAAATTCACGGTCGCAAGTTAATGCCGACTATTCCCTGCTGATTAATAAAAGGAAGGAAGCTGTAAAGCCAGACTAATCCGAAAACTTTCCAGTCACATATAGAGATTAAAAAAAATTTACTTCACATCTAGACAAAATTTGTATTTTACATTTAAAACTTGTGTCTGTGAAATCCTGACCCTAAATCTTAATCTCAGTGACTCTAGGCCAATTCTACCTCTAACTGAGGATCAGGCTGACTTAGACAACCTTGAAGTAGGCAGGAATTTCCCACAATGCTGTTCATGAGATGAGAAAGTCCCTAAGTGTGGCTAGTCGATATGGTTGTCTCTTGTTTTGCCCCAGCACCTTGGCATGATGCTCTGGTTTTTTTTTTCTATTGGGAGCTGCTGACCTCATAAATGGTGTTCCTCTTGAATGGCGATATACCTTTATAGAGTACAGTTAGAATGGAAGCATGGGGATGGGGAAATGCCTCGGTCTTTAAAGTGTGAGGAGATGAGTTCGAATGCCAGCATCCACACAAAAGCTGGGTGTGGTGGCAAACCCTGGTCATCCCAGTGCAGAGGAGGCTGAGATGAGCGAATCCCTGGAGCTCACTGCATAGCCAGCCTAGCCTAGTTGGCAACTTGTAGGTCAGTGCAAGACCTTGTGCGGTGGTTCGAATAAGAAATGTTCCTAATAGGCTCAATTATTCAAACACTTGGTCCAGTTAGTACAACTGTTTGGAGGGGATCATGGGACCTTTAGACAGTGGGGCCTTGCTGGAGGTGGCCTCTGAGAGTTCATAGATTGTCCCTACTTCTAGTTTACTCTCTCTGCATCCTGTTTGCAGTTGAAGATGTGACCTCTTAGCTTCTTGCTATAGCCATCTGCTGCCATGTCTCCCTGCAGATTATGAATTCTCTCCAGAACCATAAGCCCAAATAAACTTTTTCTTCCATGCGTTACTTTCAGTAGGAGTGGGATATGGCTGTGGAGAACCTGACCATGTGGCTTTTATGCTTTGGGCTGTTTTGTGGGAGGGAAATGGAAGAGTTGGGAGCTCTGAGCTGCAAAAGCCATTGTCTGCACTCGCGGCAGGTAATCTTGGTTGTCAGTTTGATACACCTGGAAAGAGGAAGCCTCAACTGAAGAATTGCCTCCATCAGACTGTCCTGCACATACGTCTGTGGGGACATTATCTTGATTAATGATTGATGTGGGAGTGCCAAGCACACTATTGGCAATGCCACCCCTGAGCAGGTGATCTTGGATCGGATGAGAAAACTAGATGACAGCAAACAGAGGAAGCAAGTTAGTAAGTAGAGTTTCTCTGAGGTCTCTGCTTTGGTTTCTGCCTCCAGGTTTGGCCTCAAGTTCCTGCCTTGACTTTCTCTGCTGATGGGCTGTAAACTGCAAGCTGAAATAGGCCCTTTCCTCCCCAAGCTGATTTTGTCACTGTTGTATCACAGTGGCAGAAAGCACACTAGGACACCCAGTCTTAAAAGATAAAGGCTGGGGTCAGTGAGCTTGCTCGGTAGGTAAAGGCGCTTGCTGCCAAGCATGATGACTTCAGTTCAAGTCCTAGAACCCACATGATGGAAGAAGAGAACTGACTCCTACAAATAGTCCAGCCTCCATACACCATGACACATGCATGAGTGCACACACACACACACCACATTTGCACTTACATACACACCCACACATGCATGCACACACATGTGCATGAACAAATATGTGAACATGTCCACAAGCACACAAAAAATTTTAAGCAAGAAAGAAATGGAAACTACTAAAGATCAACATAAATGGATATGACTATGTACTGAATTAAATATCTATGAAATGATTATATAGGTATCTTAGGAGTTTGACTGTTGTCAACAACACAAGAAACTGTTTTCCTTCAAAGATTTAAATCGGGTTTGGCACTTTTAACTTCAACCTACTAAGTAGAATATTTACTCAACTGACTGCCTTCTTTCGGAGGGACAACACCCATGATCATGATGATCGGACTTTGATCCGAAAGACTGACATTATCATAACAGAGTAAAACATGGTGCCCATGACAGACGTATGATTGGTAGACTCTCCTGTGATTTGGGGGATGTCCATGGCCTTTGGGGCTCTCCAAAGGAGTTTATGAAGTAGGAAATCTCTGATAGTGTTAGTGTCTGAGCCTCTGAAACTGTGAATCAAAACAGACCTTTCTTCTTCTTAAGCTGAGCGGCTCAGGTGTTTTGCCACAGCAGAAGGCTGGGCTTAGCATAGTGTTGTGTTCTGGGAAAAAAACTTTCTTTTTTCCTCCATGCCTTTTGCAAATGACAACAAAATGCTGTCTTTTGTGAGTTTGGGTGAATGTGTGTTTGTGCACATGTTCAGGAGTGTAAGTGATGCTCATGTGTATACACGCTTGTGCAGGCCAAAGGGCGGCCTCGGGTGTCATTCCTCAGTTCTTGTCCATGTTTTTTTGAGATGGGGTTTCTTAATGACCTAGAGCCTAGTAAGTAGGCTAGACTGACTGATCAGAGAGCCCCAGTGATCCATCTGTCTCTACCTCCTCAGAACTGGGATTACAAACTGATGCCACTGTGCCCAGCTTATTATTTTGGGTTGTGAGGATTGAATTCAAGTCCTTATGCATGCGCACACTTTACCAACTGAACCATTTCCCCACCTCCAAATGCTTTCTGTCTGAAGTTCAAACTTTAAACTTACCCTGTAGAAAGTCATTATACTAACAAGGATGGATAAAGAATATAATACTCTCTTTTGTGCCATGAATAAAAGTCTCCTAGCTAGTTAATGGATAACTCAAAGCTTTGGTGCTGATGAAATTAACAGATGTTAAGCAGCAACAGACATAATCCCAAAATTGTTGGTCATGTCTCAGAGGTGATCACATGCTGGCATCAAGGGTAATTGAACATGATGGTGTATTGTGCCTCTTTATTTACCAAGAAAATAAACCAGATACATCAAAGCTAAATGTAGCATATACTTTGTATATCAGTGAGTATTAAGGTTTTATACCTATGTAAGATGTCTGATTAGTACAGTCTACTATGGTTTTGGAGATGCCCATAGCCTTTGATCTCTCCAAAAGGAATTTCTTATAGTATCAGTGTGCATCTGATGAGTAAAAACTAAAGCCTAGATGCGTTGGAAGGTGTCCATAATCATCTTCAAGGAAAATGACTTGTGAGCCAACCCCTGCATGACCTTCACCCACGGGCAGAAAGACCATGTGTGTGTGATCTTGGAGTGGGCGGCTATGGTTGATAGAGATGCTATTTTAATACTTCTTCTCCAATCCAAGCTATAAATCTTTTGACTCTTTTCCAAGACATGTGGTTTCAACATTGTGTGTGGATTCCTTTCCTGAGGAATATTATAATCAGCTTTGAGAGATGTACAAAAACACAGTTTGTGTGTGTGTGTGTATGTGTGTGTGTGTGTATGTGTTGAAGCAAAGCTGTGTTTTGGTAATGTTCCAACCAAAAATTTCTACCTTGCCTGACATGCTGAGAAGAAGAACGGTTCTGTCAGAATCCTGTTTCTATTGGGAGGGTCTGGGCCACAAGAGAACACGTGGCTTTGTGGCTGATGATGTTTGTGAATGCAGAGTCAGAGACACAGGCATCTTAGTTTTTTCATGACAGTTTCCCAAGCCTACAGAGAAAATAGATGTCAACCTCCACTTCCCTTCAACACTGTCTGCAGGGAATGAATCTTTTGCCAAATCATGGTAATGATGCCTGGGCTTGCCTTCCATGACCAAGCAGAATTGCATCCCTTGCGACCTGCACATCTGAAGCGAAACGACACTACTTTTATTTCTTGTGTGCATGTGGTATATGCCTGTGCATGATGTATGCGTGTGCATGTGTTTGTGTGGGTGAGCACATGTACCTCAATCAGTCTCCACTTGATTTGGGGGGGGGGTCTGCTGATGAACCTGGTTCAGAGATTAAGCAGGCTGTCTAGCCAATGAGATATCCTCCTGTTTCTGTGTCCTCGCGCCTTCAGTGCACGGGGCTTACAGATGGGCACCATCGTGCCCAGATTTTATTTAGGGAACTCAGAAACTCAGGCTTACATGACAAGCACTTTGTCAGCTGCGCCATTTCCCTCAGCCCCTGAGCACCCTTTTTAAAGGAAAATAATTATCAAAGTTAACTGACAGGTAGTTTTAAAAAAAAATGATATTTTCCAAGGCTCACCCATGAATTCCCATGCAATCCTACTGTATTTGTTTTCTTACCGTTTCTCCACTAGACTGAATTCCTATGACCCTACCAGAGTCAGTGGCTTCTCATAAGAACCATGTAAAGTAGAAATCCTTCAGCTAGGACAGTGGTGCACATGCCTTTAAGCCCAGCACTCAGGAGGCAGAGGCAGGAAGATCTATGTGAGATCAAGGCCAGCCTGGTCTACAGAACGAGTTCCAGGACAGTCAGGGCTGTTACACAGAGAAACCCTGTCTTGAAAAATCTAAACAAATAAACAAGAAACGAAAACAAGAAGAGGTAGAAAGTCCCCATTCTGCTTTGCATACACCACCTAGCTACATCTCAGAGTAATTAATAGGCAGTAACAGCTTCATGATATATGTTTATTAAGATTTGTTAGCAGAATGAATAAGCACATATATGGGAAAAATAATGTGTCTACTTCTCTCTGTCACCAGCCAGGGAAGGATCCTTGACAGAGTCATTCCAATTGGCCTGCTGAGTAAGTCTTTACATTGTCTATTACATCAGAACTCCAGACTGATGAATTTGGAAACAGAGTTCAGAGTCTATGTGACTTATTAACTTATTGATTCTGTAAGCACTGGTAACTCGTGTATTTATTCTCGACCATGGTGTCAGGATTATCAGTTACCCCCTCTGAACTTTAGTTAACTCATCTATAGCATGAAAACATTTAATACGAATTTCACAAAATATCCACCAATATTAGAGGTTAGAAGCTATCTAGGTTTGCTCTATCACATTGTTCTATATACAGAAGGTGCTGACAAAATTTAAATGCGTATTCAAGATCATCTCACTCCCTCACTCTGACTACATTCATCAATCAACATTCTCATGCTAATTTAATCCTTCCAGAAAATTTTGATTAGAAATCAAAAGAATGAAGGAATTGATGTACCATCAATACATGTCTCCAAATATCATGTGTTTGGCCTGGGGAAGATGGCTCAGTAGGTAAAAGATTCACTGTGCAAGCATTAGAGTCTGAGCTTGGATCTTCAGCATCCCTATAGAAAAGCTGTGCACGTAGAAAGACATCTGAAATCCAAGACCTCCTGTGGGGAAATAAGAGATGGAGATAGGAGAGCCCCCAAAAACTCTGGAGTAGAAAGACTGTCATATTCAGGCAAAACAGCAAAGGCACCACACTTCCTCAAACAAGAGAGAAGGCAAGGACAAGTCTGAGGCTCTCCGACCCTCACACCTGTGCCATGGCACGTACCCGTGTGCACCCATACACACCCATCATACATTCATCAATAAAATAAAATTAAAATTCTTAAAAGATTCACTTGTTTGTTTGAGATAGGATTTTACTAGCCCAGTCTAATCCGAAATTCATTATATAGCACAAGCTGGCTTCAAATTGGCTATTTTTCTGTCTTAGTTTCCTACCCATGGGGATTATAAGTTTAAACACTGCCATGACTGACATTAAAACATCACTTTGGGAGATGGGGTGGCAAAGCCAACTGCCACTTTATTTTAGGAGAGACAATTAAGTTGGGTTTTGGTGAAGACGACAGGAGATTCCTCCCAAAGGTGGGCTGAAGCCTCAGGTGATCCCCTTGTTCTCTGCATTCACCCAAGGAGCTGTTTCTTCCATAGGCTCCAGGGTCTGAGGAAAGATACAGGAGGAAATCAGGCTTGGAGGGCCTGTGCGACCTTTCTCATGGAGAGGACATCAAAGATTCGATGCCTGTTGTGATTCTCTCTCTCAGTCGTCTTCATAACCATGGCCTTGGTATGACAGAGCTTCCAGCAGAACTGAAGTTAGGATAGAAAGAACACACACCATCACTGGAGCCTGGTTTTCCGGGGCCCCTGTAGACAGAGCTTGACCCTCCTGAGTAACCATCAATGATCTTCATATGCAACCCAAAGTTCCACCTCCCAGACTCCCCCTCTCTCAGCCTCCAGCAGCAGCTATAGGTGCTGATCTCAGCGCCTGTAACCATCTTGAAGCTCACAGTCCTCATGCAACGTCTGGACAATGACCTGCTTGGCCTGTTATACAATAGCCTCTGGATGGCCTTGCCATCCTTAATGACCAGCTCCTCACTCCCTGCTTGGCATCAGTAATGGAAGCCTGCAGACATGGCCTTGGAGGGCCTTGATCTCTGACTGCAAATGGCTGCTGATTCATCTTGGAGGAATCTTAAATCACCCCTGTGTCTTCCCAGCCAGTATCTGTTGATCCTCGTACTTGACCCACTACACGCTGTCAGCCTCAACCACAATCCCCTTTAAAGGCTTGCCCCCAATGGGCTCCTTTCACTGGGTCACATCCCTTAAAGGCCTACTACCTCATAATAATGTCTAGCCTAGTGAGCGGACCTCTTAACACATAGCCTTCGAGGATGCTTAAGATCTGAGCCCCATCCGCAGACATATATGCATGTATGCGTCCTGAGGCTCTTAAAGCCCTGGACAAATTCACCCCAGCATTAGGCTGGCTTATTATGATGTGGTTCCTGAGAGGTAAGTTCAGGATATGACAAGACAGAAGTGTCACCCTGCTGTCTGATCTACACAACTGTGTTATTGAGTCCTTTGTTTGCAAAATGTGCATATTTAACTCGTCAATCCATTCACTTTCTTGACAACTGTTTATTGAGAGCCTGTCTGAGCCAAGAATTGTTCTAAGTTCTAGGAATGAGTGGGCACCACTGATTCACAGGACTCCCATCAATCTCAACACAGCTTCAACTTCACCTCATAAAGCAGGCCATACCCTGCTACAGGGACCCTCTGACTTCAGTTCTGCATTACCTATCAGCTGAAATAAAATGTTATTGCCGTGTAACTTGCAAACAAACTGTGTGCATAAATTTACATGATTGCAGTTGAATATTCTGTTGTAACCAATACCCAGATCAATAAGCTAATGCTACCAGCACCCTAGAAGTCTCTCTTAGAACCTTACCCTCACCACCAATCACAGTCACGACTCTAGCGCCTTTTGGCAGCACCACGTTAACTGTTTCATATTTCCATAAATGGAATCATAATGATTTTATCTTCAGGCATTTATAGCATGCTGTCTGGGTAGTTGTTTTTTATAAATTTTTTGCCTCTTCAGAGACCAAAGCTGAATTCCCTAATTAACTTCCTGGCAAAGGATAGGCTCCAAAACAATACCTGGGAGCAAACACATTAAACTTAATGTACCTGCATCATTCAGTTGACCTGTGCCCAGGAAGTGCAGATTTAAGACTTTACTGTGAACTTGACTGAAATGAGGATTCCATTTTCTACTCTAGTCAACATTCCAAAAGATGTGTGTGAGTGTGTGTGAGTGTATTTGTAAGTATATGTGTGAGTGTTGTGAGTGTGTTGAGTGTGAGTGTATCAGTGTATTTGTAAGTATACAAGTGTGTGAGTGTATTTGTAAGTATACCTGTGTGTGAGTGTATGAGTGTATTTGCAAGTATACACGTGAGTGTGTATGTGAGTGTATCAATGTATTCGTAAGTATAGATGTGTGTGAGTGTGTATGTGTGTGAGTGTATGTGAGTGTATTTGTAAGTATACCTGTGCATGCATGTGTGTGTGAGTGTATGAATGCATTTGTAAGTATATATGTGAGTGTGTGTGTGAGTGTATCAATGTATTTGTAAGTATACATGTGTGTGAGTGTGTATGTGTGTGAGTGTATTTGTAAGTATACCTGTGTGTGTACATTGTGTGAGAGAGTGTATGAATGTATTTGTAAGTATATGTGTGAGTGTGTGTGTGTGAAATTTTTCTGTGTCAACTTATCAGTATCTAAATTAGCCTGAATTTTTGAAACAGCATGAATGCCAGCATACCCCCATCTGAATCGTATTGATGTAGCTTCTCCAGGCTTGAACTGACATGCTGTTGCTCTTCAAGGTAGCTGACCACATAACTCCTTTCTGGTAACATCATTGATTGATAGAGGATTCTATCAAGCCAATCAAAGGGTCCTATCAGTGACCATGTGGCAGGAAGGTCCCTTCCTCCCTAGCCTAGGAAATTCTGAGCTATCAAAACATGATTTTTATGCCTGCGACCAACTGTACTTCTTTTTTGTTTGTTCAAAAGAGAACTACTATTGTCTTGGTAAACCCAGGCAAGTGGCATGCCACTCTTCTGAGAATATTTTTTTATATCAATTACCTTCACTTTCAGTCTTGTTAGAAGCTTTCTTCATCCCTGATATTCTGACTGGCACTGACCTTCACTGTGTATTCTGAGACACAGGGAAAGAAGGCTTTGAAAGGCAGTTTCCTAATAGAGCCATTCTGGGAAACATTGACCGAGAAAATGGCCCTGGTATTCACTGTGATTCACACCTCCAAAAAGCCGCAAACAAACCCTGTGCAATCACCATGAGGCAAATTCCTTACAGGGCCTATAGGGAGTCGGAAGGTGGGTGCACAACAATGCTGAAGTCCAGACACCCGCTTCTAGTTGTGGGGACAGCTTGGGCTCTGCTCCTCTTTGGAGTCACATCCAAGGTCCTCTGCTCACTGCTCCAATTGTTACTTTCATTACTGCCAGCTCATTGTTAGACCCTGAACCAGACATCTCACGTCCTAGATCAGTTATTCATCTGCTGGCTCTCCCTTACTAACCTTAGGACTTTATTTGTGACAACCAAGACATTGAGACTGTCACATCAAGATTCACGTTGTTATTTCTGACTCTGCCTCCTGCTTTTGCTGGACACTGTACTCCTTTCCATCATCCATAAGGAGGCAGATGGTAAGGATGTCTTGAGTAGGAACACTGGAGACTAGACTAGATCTCTAGCGTGTCCCTTCATCTTTTCTTGCTTCCCTTGCTTTTAGTTGCACTGGTTTATCTATTGGATAAACTGGAGCAGTGTGCCAAGTCATGGGACAGATTCAGAAACATGTAGACTTCTCAATCACTTTAGTTAAGAAAGTGATCATTAGGAGTTTGTGAACAATGCCAAAGAGTGGTCTAACCATCTTCCTGTGTTGCCACGGCAGCAACTAACAGCTTCTCCAATTGGAAACAAGGACTTTCTGCAATTTAAACAAAGACAATTGGAAAAGTATGTTTTCTTGACCCTCTGCAGGAAATCCTGCCCAACACAGACAAGAAAGAACATTTCCTGGACTCTGTGTAAACTTGCAAGGGTGTGCTTGAGTTAACCCAGAAAAGATACCCACATTCTCTGGACAAGAAAGCTGGAGGGCTGGAGAGATGACTCAGTTGGGAAAGTGTTTGCTGCACAGGCACAGAGACCTGAGTTCAGGTCCCTATCACCCACTTAAAGCCAGGCACAGTGCCCAGGCTCTGTAACCTCAGAGCCACGAAGCTTGGAGACAGGCAGATCCCCAGAGATCAATGGCCGAGCAGCCTGAATTAATGAGCTAGTTGTAGGTTTATTGAGAGAGCCTGCCTAAAAAATTGTGAAGAGTGACAAAAGGAAGAAGACCTTGTTGACTTTTGCCCTCCACACATATTCATGCAGACATGTGAAGGGGAGCATGCCAATTGAAGAGAACACGGATAAAGTAATCCCACACTAGTTCCAAATATGGTATAATAAGGGGCTCTTTATTTAAGTGGGGACTCACAGATAACAACAGGGAACAGAAACAGGATCCAGCATCCAGGTGTGAGAGCAGAGAGAGAGAGAGTGAGAGAGCAAGTGGCAGGTGTGCACCTTTTGGCACCCAAAGCCACACTCAACCTGGTCCAGCCTCTCAAAGGCCATTGGTGGAAGGAGGTTCCCTGTCACCTCCCCCTTTTGTCTAAATAACAGAGTTCCAAACCCAATACAAAATTATACAATAAGTACAGATATCAAGTATAAAAATTAGAATTATAACCAGCATAAACAATATTAAGCAAGAAACATATGCTGTTTCAATAATTATTCTATCTTGTATTAGAAATGGCTTGGCTAAGTCGTAAGAGGAAAGTAACTATGACTATCTAGTCTTTAACCCCATCAAAGACCTGAGAAGGGAGATAATATTACTCGAGTAAGCAGGAAGTACAATCAAGCAGCTTCCAAAATGTGCAGTAGATGACAGAGACAACTGGCTACCTGGGCAATCACCCAAAGTCTCGTTTGCAATGTTGGAACAACCAGCTTTGGCTAAGGCCTAAAGTAACTGACAGACCATTTTTAGAGGCAGGAAAAATTTTAAAACTGTCTACCCTGTGTTAGCAAGGTTTGGCAGTCTTTTTTCTTGTATCCTGCTTGTCTAGTCTGGACACCATGCATTTTGTCAGTGGTCGAGGCATGGGCAGTTCCTTGCCCAAAGGCCAGTTTTGCCAAGAAGAAAACAAGCTCCAAGTGGAGTGTCTTCAGTGCTCAACATTCTCTCAGGAATAGGTCAGTGCTGCCAGGAGCAATCATGTCTCACATCAACAGAATCCTAAATTATTTGAATGCCATATTCTATAGTTCTTTTAAGTGGTTGAAGATTACCTATCTATGTAGAATACAATCTCTATGTATCTAAAGAATCTGGTTAGTCTAACTATAAGTATGACAAATATGGATAACTATTGATCTATAATACTTGATATCTGTATAAGAGTTAGTTAATAAGAAGCCTAAGCTATTGGCCAAGCAATGTAATTAATGTAGTTTCTGTTTGATTATTTGGGTCTGGGTGACTGGGAAACAGTCTCTGCCTACAGACAACTGTGACAAAATGCACACATCTCTCTGATACCATGAGATGAGAGAGAGAGAGAGAGAGAGAGAGAGAGAGAGAGAGAGAGAGGAAGAGGAAGAAGAGGAAGAATGAGTGAAGGAAGAAAAAAGGAGGAGAAAGAGGAGGTAGAAGATGAAGAGGAGGAAGAAGGAGAAAGAGGAGGAAGAGGAAAGTAGTTGATGTCACACAGATATAAAGATTCTTTTACTGAGATGGAGGAAACCAGGTTCTCATGAAGGGTTAGCATGTTGTACTGGCTAGATTTTTATCAACTTGACATAAACTACAATTATCTGAGAGGAGGGAACCTCAACTGAGAAAATGCTTCCATAAGATTTGGCTTTAGGCAAGCCTGTGGGGACATTTTCCTGATTAATAATGGACATAGGAGGGCCCAGACATAGGAGGTCCTGGAGTGTATGGGAAACCAAGCTGAACAAGTCCCAAGGAGCAAGCTAGCAAGCAGCATTTATCCACAGCCTCTGTGTCAGTTCTGTCTCAGGTTCCTGTCTTGAGTTCTTTCCTTGTTCTTCAGTGATGGACTGTGAAGTGGAAGTATAAGATGAAATAAACCCTTTCCTCCCCAGGTTACTTCTGGTCATGGTGTTTTCTTACAACAGGTAATAGGAGAGATAAAACACACCTACATGAATATCTCTCACGCAAAGGGAAATGTGCCAGTTACACTCTGAATTACACTGTAACCTATAGCATTTTAAAACTGGGAACAGTCACCCCAAGTCTTAATACAAAAGGAAGAAAAACCCCTGCAAGTCGTTATTGTTAGTGCAAAATGGAGTAGAAGATGATTCTATGGTCAGAGTGTCCCGTGGGTTGTATAATACTCATCAAGAAGCCCTGAAATTTAAATGGCTTTGGTTCCAGCAAATGTAAATGGTGAGGGAATTAGCACTGCCTAGATGAGGGTTGGGGAAAACAAGAGGAAACAGAGATATTTCATTTTATAAATGACAGCAGGAAAGAGTTGTTGGTTCTGAAGGGCAATGAGCGCATTGTTTCAGCAAAGTGCCAACCGACACACGCATTCTTTTTGCATTGTCACAGGGCTGATTTGGGGAAGCTTGTCCCTGGCACCCGCTCTCAACGCACTCCTGCAGCTTTTCAGGGGATGGGTGCTTTGCTGAGGTTTACATGGTCTTTCCTAGAGACAAGAGGACTGAGTATCCAGGAGGCCCCTCCTTTGCTTTCAGTGGGGTTATCACATGCGGTGTGGGTCCTTCAGTAGCTGTTAAATTTCATCATGGTGCAAAGCTTGACCTCCACAATGAACTGAAAAGTCCCTCAAGGGATGAAAATGTCAGAATTTGTAGATTCAAATATTACCCTGTGAGTCTTGGCTACTGTTGCTTCACCTTCCTCTTGCATGGTTTCTGTGCATGGGGCCCATCTATAAAAGAAAGAGGGCTTGGGGGTCTTTCCCTCATGCAGCCTTCCTTCAAGGCCATTTCCTGTCCCTCTGCTTCCTTTGGTTTCATTATTTCTCTTGCCATTTTTATGCCTACAAAGTCCTCCTTCATCCCAAGACCAAACTCTCATTTAATTTTGGTTATTTTTAAAGAGCTAATTCTGTTCCAGATTGCCAAGGTTTGCCCCTTCCTGATGCTGAGGTTAGCCCATTCAAGATGTCTGTTATATTGCCATGTAGAGGGCTTAACTTCGTTGTTCATATTTGTTGGTGAAACCAAATCAATCTCTCTCCCTCCCTCCTTCCCCTCTGCTCTGCCCCCTTCCTCCTTCTCTCTTCTTCTAGTTTAAAAATGACTATCAAGAATTTTGAACTAATTACTCTAAGTCAGTTAAGAGATTGGACACCCCATCTAACATTTGCTTCATTTTTTGCTTTTTAAATTAATGGAAATTAAAGTAACGTTTAGATCAGGAAAATATAAATTCTTGTCATTTAAGTAATACCATAATTAAAATCCCAGTAACAACTTTCCACATTCACACAGCCTAATTTTTACATTTTAACTGATTGGTTTTTGAATGTCTATTTTTATTTTTAATTTTGGACCACAATTCAGTTCTCGGAGTGTATATTATTCCTCAAATTTGTGTTAAGGAAATGACTTGACGGGAAGACAAACTTAAGTTTCAAATTCAAACCTTAAAATATTTTGAACAATTTAACCCAGAAATTTGAGGCGTTAAAGATTACTATGCAGGAGCCATAAAATATTGAAAGAAATACAGTTTTTGAATATGCAGATTGCTACCATGAAATAGTGAAAGGGAAGTGGCAAAAATAGCTGTGGGAAATGGCACACTGTGGAAACATCTGAACTAAGCTTGTCGGAGACCCACACGAGCAGACCATGACTGCAAGTTCTTTGTCACTTTTCCATTGAGATGTGGTCTAGTAGCCTTCCCTTCTAATGTAGGTTGGCCTTACCAACTGAATTCTATCAACAAGAATAAGACAAAGGCTGTGCATGGTGCCTCCCAGAACTCAGGAAGTTGAGGCATGAGGAGCACAGATTTAGGATCAGCCTGGACTTCACAGTGAGTCACACTATGTAGCTTCTGAGGAGGAGTGAGAAGGCCAATGCAGCTTCTACCTGGCTCTCTCATCTTGGATACGTATCCCGGGAATCCAGCAGCCATGATGGGAGGAAGCCCAACTCACACACAGATGCTGTGTGTAGGTGATCCTGGGGAGACACAACAAGGACTCTGGGAAAGGAGGACATTTTTCTGCTTGTAGATCTCAGAAAACATGTCATATCGTGGAGATTGCACAAGGGTGGGTCAGAAAGCAAAGATGCAGGGATGGAGAAAAGACCTTTAGTGTGATTTTGTCTAGAAGCATCATGGGAGTCCTAGACTTAGCCCCTTAAGTTTGGCTTCTTTGTGTGATTTAAGTGGCTTTAGAAAATAAAGACTATTTTAGTTGCCTGGTACCTGCTTCTATGGTGATGATGGCAGGTAGACAGTGGTCCAATCCAAGGGAACCTAATAAAGGGGGTGATTGGAGAAAGGACCCTCAATGGTTGACTTGCATCTCAAATATACCAGCCTGAGGAGGATTGTTCCTTCAGGCTCAGTGAAATACCAGGTATCACAGGCTTCAGAATAAAAGATGCTGACAGGCAAGGCCAACTACCAGATAAGTTACTGAAGTAGCCTTTTAGAGGACAGAAGCCTCAGCTGTCTGAATACTTGAGATGCGCTGGTCTCCCAAGCCCAGGACAGGCCGTGATAAAGGTAAATGATTATGGGCGGTATCTTAGATCACCAGACCACTCTGTGCGTGGTAGACAGCTTCTATCATCATGGGAACATCCTCGAGATAACCAATTCATACAGAGGAAAGGCATGTTCAGCTCATGTTCTCAGAGGCTTCATCCCGTGACTGATTGATACCCATTGCTTTAGTCTGTAGCACATCCTGGTGGAGGGGAGAGACAGACAGAGACACACACAGAAAGGTTCCATACTCTTGAGTCTGTATCTCAATGATTTAAAACCTATTCACTCCTACTCCAGACTCCAGTCCTTAAATATTCCATCACCTTATCACCTTCCAATGACACCAGATTGAGGACTAAGCCCATGGGCCCTGGGGGAACATTCAAGCCCAATGTTATACTCAAGGGATTGACGTTATTGCAGAAATCACTTTCATGTGCTAATACCTAAAACATCTTAAAAGTTGAATATACATGACTAATACCATGCGTATAAGACAGTCTCCCAGCTGACATCCTTGCAGAGGCTTCATTATGACATTTCTAGAGTGCTCTAAGCACATAGACGGTCCTGCAAGTCATCACGTCTATTTGAAGCAAATTGCCCTCATCAGCTGCTATGTAAATAAAGACGCGCATCTTCTCCAAGAGCTATTAAATCTGAGAACAGAGAGACTGACAACACTAAAATTATGGAGCAGCACCTGATGGGGCTCCTTCCTAGAGGGCATCGTGGAATCAGGTTTGTCAGTCGCTAGAGGGTATTGAAGTGTCCTTGAAAGAATTTGAGGCTTCAAGCTTCATGCCTTGGTTTACAGAGAGACTGGTGAGGCTACCTCTATACCAAATTAAATGTGTGTGTGTGTGTGTGTGTGTGTGTGTGTGTGTGTGCTCCCTATCCTAAAGAGTGGCCACAAGCCCCTGTATCAGTTACTTTTAAGCTGTTGTGATAAAACACCATGAGCAAGCAACTTATGGAAAGAAGAGTTTATTTTAGCTTACAGTTCCAGGGGGAGAAAGTCCATAATGGTGGGGAGGTATGGAAGCAGGCGGCCAGAGCAGGAAGCTGAGCGGTCACATCTTTAAGAGCATGCAGAAAACAGAGAGGTTGAAGTAGAAGTAGGCCAAAGCTATATATTCTCAAAGTCCACCCCCCCAGTGATGCTCTTCCTCCAGCAAGGCTCCACCTCCTAAAGGTTCCATAACCTCCCCAAACAGCTCGGGACCAAGTGTTTAAATGCATGAGCCTATGCTACAGCCCCACTGGACAGTCTGCTTCTTTGCAAGCTAATCTGCTGGCATCCAGGGGCCAGCTTCAGAGATAAACTCACTCCATCTCCCGCCTGAGAAGAAAGCTCATTTCTGGAGCTTGTGATTATGGGGAAATGGCTGTGAAAAAATAGCAAGTCTGCAGAGGGTGTTCTAGTTTGCTTTTCTGTTGTTGTGATAAACACCACAATCAAAAGCAACTTGGAGAGAAAAGGCTTTATTTCATCGTAAGAGTCCCTTGCTGAGTGAAGTTAGGATGTGAAATGAACTCCAACAGAGCAGGAACTTGAAGCAGAAATCGTGGAGGAATGCTGCTTACTGACTTGCTCCCAGGCTCATGTTCAGCTATGTTTCTTATACCGGCCTGTCCCACCAGGGATGCCACCACCTATAATGGGCTGGGTCCTTCTACATCAATTAGAATTGAGAAATGCTCCATAGCCATGTCCACAGGCCAATCTGATTCAGAAACTGAACCCACAACTGAGACCTCTCAGGTAACTCTGGGTTGTGTCAAGTTGGCAGCTGAAGCTAGAAAAGAGGCTCGGTGCAGTTATGACCCTCAAATTCCCGACCAGTGTCAGGAAAGGAGGCCCCCATCTTGGACAAAAGGGACGGTCCATCCACATGCCTTCCTTCCACCCTCCCTTCATATCTGTGGGTGGGAGGACTCCACACTGGCTGAGTGGTAATAATGCATGTCTCTCAGATACCTCTACCAGCTCCTGTGAGTCCTCCCTCTCCAAGTTCCCTATTCCACACCTGGGCCCCATACCAGTCTTTCTGTGATGTAAATAATTTTCTATTTATTTTGAAGAAAGGGTAACACAGGACATTGCATATTCTATGAAACTCTCTACCCTGAGCTATATATCTCTAACCCTGACCTATAGCTCCAAATCTAAGAAGGGACTCCTGATGTCTCCTCAGCCTCTAGGATCCAGAATTATGACACTGTAGTGGAGAAAACTCAAAGTGAGAGTCAAGGAATTGGGAGAATCGGATAGCTGAGTCCAGATCCTCTTGGAATGGGGCCAGCCTGACCTCAGTCTCTCATGAGGCCATCGTCCTCCGTGGGATGACCCAAGCGGAAGCTCCCAATTTTGTCATCTACCACATCAAAAAGCAACCACACCAAAGGGGTCCCATGAGAACCCCAAACAACCCAGGCTGTTGTCAAGATTATAGGTTGCTCTCCACAAGCTGACAACCAGGCCCTGCACAACTTATTGAACATGGAGAAGTCAAGTTGGTGCCTACATAGTCCTTATTGGCTAGCATCTTTGGTACAGGGAAGTACTCTACATGCTGCCATAGGAGAAATGTAAACACTAACCTAGCTACAAACCTTTTGGTCTACAATGGTGTCCTGTCTGTAAAATAAGCTAGTACAATGCAAAGTTTCTGGGAATAATCAACCAACACCTGACTTGACTGAAGGCCCACTTTGAGGGATGGAGCCCATACCTGACATGGCTTGGGCGACCTGAGACTAGACAGCCCAGAGACCTAAAGCACATAACAATGAAATGATTCCTAATGACATTCTGTTATACTCATAAATCAGCGTCTTTTATCTTGCCCAACCATCAGCAGAAAACCTTCCTCCTGCAGTAGACGGGAACAAATACAGAGACCCACAGCCAGACATTATACAGAGATGAGAGACTTTGAAACACTCAGCCCTAAATGAGATGTCTCTATGAAATCCCTCCCGTCAGTGATCAGAAACCCCTCAGAAGAGGAGGCAGAAGAAGTATAAGAGCCGGAGGGAATGGAGGACACCAGGAAAACAAGCCCCTCTAAATCAGCATGATCGAAGCTCACATGAACCCACAGAGATTGAGGCAGCATGCACAGGGATGGTATGGTCCATACCAGGGGAGTCCTAGAGCTGATAGAAGTGGACACATGGCCCCGTCTGTAACCCAGAAGCAATTTCTAATTGATAACCAGTTGCAAATGAAAATTTAGCTTTCTCCAAGGGTTTCACTGGAGAAACAAACTACTCTTAAGGGTTGACCACATGCCCAGCAGTAGATGGCCAATAGGAAGCAAACTCAAAGGCCTCTTTGGAAGTTTCTTGTCTCATACTGTCCTGTCAAGGCATATTTATTTATTTGCTTTAGTTTTTAATTCTTATTTTATTTTACATATATATCATTTATTTACTTACTTACTCATTTACTTATTTATTTACCCCTATCCTTTTTAACCCTACAGCTTCTTTGCATATATATTATGGCTCCAAGTTAAGTATTTTTCTGGAATTCCTGAGTGTATGAACAAACAAGTCTCTGTGTTCTATATCTGTTTCTTATGCCTTTTCTTGAGCTTTTCCCCCTTTCTGTTTGTGTGTTTTGTCCTATTTTGAGGTGTTATTTTTTGTTTTATGTTTTTTATTATTATCCCATAGAAGGGATATTGTTTTCTAATGAGATAATTACTGAATCCAGATGGGAGGGCATGTGGAGAGGAACTGGGAGGAGTTGCAGAATGGGAAGCCATAATCAGGATATATTATATGGAAAAATTATTTCCAGTAAAAGGAAAAAACATGTTTTAAAGCAACCAGAAAGCAAAACAAGAACAACAAAACCCTACGACTCTCAACTTTTTAGGAAATGTAACTTTAAATGCCACAAACCAGAGGTTGAATTCACTGCTGTTCAAATTCTAAGATTCTATCATTAACATGTCAGGAAGTGGTTAGTCATGGATTTTCGAAAGAAAACCTCAAATTATCCATGAAGGAAAATGGTTTGGAGGCATAGAAAGGAAGCCTCCATCAGTAGAGGCCTCAAACTCCTCTCCATTTTGAGATTCACACCATCCCATATTCTGTTGGCACACTACCAGGTCCTCACTGTGGACAGAAAAAAATGAACAGACAGATTAAAGAAAGATGCTGTGCCTTTGAAAGGCAGAGGAGTTACTTAGACACTCAACCAAAGAGACTTAGGATGATTGATGCTTGTTTTAACCCAAATGTTGGAATGAAGTCTTTGAGGCAGGATCTACACTACCAATTGACAGCAGTGGCCAATTGTGCCTGAGTTAGTCTGCTTTGCAATCAAAAGCTTTCACCCCCCACTATACACACAACATCCTGTCAAAAGAATAATCTTCTCATTAATTCAATTAAGCTGTTCAGAAATCGATGTCTTGTTAGGTGGGGCCAATTTCCTCTCTGGGAAGTTTGTCAATCAGGATTCAAGACACTCTTTATTGAGTTATAGATTGGAGTTTAGTCAGAGGCACAGAAAGTGTTCCAATGACTGCTTTCTTGTCTCTTAAGTTATGATTGCAGTATTTGCTACCTGTACAGATATTTGAAAAATGTTCTTTCATGCTATTATAGCTGTTCATTATGAGCGCAGCATAGGCTAAAACGCAATCTTCCAAACACTAATTTCTGTCTATACTAAATGCAAATGTGAATATATCTAAAAGAACTCATTTAAATACCCAATAACACTATAAAAAATTCAGACAGCCAAATAAGTGTGTGATGAGTCCGTTTCTCTCTCAGTACCCTCCAAGCAAACACTCTTAAAGGAGGAAGACAGGAAATTGAATAAGTACAAAGTCCTGACCCATATCTTGCTTTTTTAGGCTCAGCTACACAGGGCATTGAGATTGTATTTGTTTGTTGTTCTAGTTGGGTGGTTTTGTTTTGTTTTGGCTTGTTTGCTTGTTTGTCAACTTGATATAACTAGGGTCATCTGGGAAGAGGGAATTCAACCGAGAAAATGCTGCTGTCAGATTGACCTGTAGGCAAGTCTTCAGGGTGTTTTCTAGATCGATAATTGATGATTGATGGGGAAGGGCTCACTCACTGTGAGCAGTGCCATCCCTTGGCAGCAAGTCCTGGGTTCTGTAAGAAAGCAGGCTGAGCAAGCCCAGGGGAGCAAGCCAGTAACTGGCATTCCTCTGCGGCCTCTGCATAAGTTCCTGCCTCCAGGTTTCTGCCTTGAGTTCCTGCCCTGACTTCCTTTTGTGATGGGACTGTAGATCATAAGATGAAATAAACTCTTTCCTCCCCAGTTGCTTTTGGTCACTGCCTTTATCATGATAATAGAAGCCATAACTAAGACATTTATATACATGCACATCTCGAAGGTATGGAGCAACGTCAAATACTAGTAATAAAAGCATATGTATAATAATGTTCCTGACCATTAACGAAAGGGGGAATGTTAAATCAAGAAGTTCTGTGGTGGACCAAGAAGATGGCTCAGTGGGTAAATGTGCTTGCTGTTAGGCCTGGGGACCAGAGTTAAATCCTTAGAATGCTACACAAGCAGTTCTCAGATCTTCACACATGCCTTGTGGACTGACATGCCTGTACACATGCATACACACACTAAATAAATACATAAAAATTTAAGAGAAAGGTTGTGTTATTTTCTAGCCCCTCTTTAGTGCTCCTCGTTGGCATTACTGTCTGAGCTCATGGAAGCTTCTTTAACCACTCTGCCTCACTTGCCTTGTTTGCAAAAGATGAACACTAATTGAACCTATTTCATTCGAATCAAGAGGCTAATGCTCATACCAGCAGCACATATACTAAAATTAGAACCAAATGGCTAATGCAGGTCAATAGGTCTAAGGTGCTTAGAACAGCACCTGACGTATAATGACCTCATCTGTCTTTTTTTTTAAAAGTTGAAAACAACAACAAAAGATCTGAAGAGATAGCTCAGTTGGTAAAGTACTTGCTAAGTTTGATCCACAGAAACCAATTTAAAAAAAAAAAAAAAGTCAGGCATGGCTGTCTGTGTTTGTGATCCCGGGGAGGCAGAAGCACGTGGAAATAAACAAACAAACAAATGATGGAAAGTGTCAAAGTTGTCCTTCATATAATGCAGACACACACACACGTACACACACTGTGTTGTTGTTGTTGTCTAGGGACAGAATAATTGAAGAGAAATCCTGGGAAACAGTGACTGTCACGAAGCTGAGGCTGAAGTCCTTTAAACACATGTATGGGCTTTGGAAGAGCTAGAAGTGAGGTCCGTTTTGATCTAACTTTGGGAATTCAGAATGAGAACTACTGGCTTCTCACTCGATACAGTGGCCATTGGAAGCATTGGTAGTAGGCAATCCATCCCTCTTTCTATTTCAATGAAAGAAGTATCTGTGCACGGCCCTTCTGTTATTATGACGTCAGCGTCAGACTGTCTCCGACCTACGGCAAAAGTGGAAGTTTAAGTGGTTGGGTGAAGCACTAGCGAATGCAGAACAATGCTCATTGGAAAGCAAAACAACTTAGCTGGGAACAAATTCTGCGGGATGTTTGCAACACAGAGTGGCACAGGGCAAGTTGTGGGGACTTTGCCGTGAGTTCCCTTTCAGCCTA
This sequence comes from Ondatra zibethicus, assembly GCA_004026605.1. Classification (NCBI taxonomy): domain Eukaryota; kingdom Metazoa; phylum Chordata; class Mammalia; order Rodentia; family Cricetidae; genus Ondatra; species Ondatra zibethicus. The sequence goes on along the minus strand of PVIU01000545.1, from coordinate 106,032 downwards.
GAGTGATGGGAAACCCTCACTCTCAAGTTAGCCTCAACACTTCCTGTAGGTTCACACAAAATACATTTTTTTTCCTTATCGTTCTTTACTTTGTAGGCTCAAAGATGTCAAACTGTCTCGGCAGTCTTGGCACAAACTGTAAAGGCTCACCATAGGGTTAGGTTCAACAAATATTTCCTGTGTCTCCCAAAGCCTGATCAGTAGGAATTACATACATATACTTATTGTCAAGCCAAGTGCCCTGCACACATTACCTCCTTAAATGACCTGGCGTGTAGGATTCCTGCCTCTGAGACTCTGGCAACTCAGAGATGGGAACAGACAGGTGTCCATGATACCATGTGATAGGCTGGGCATGACAAGAATTTTAGGGACTATCACTCATGCAAGAAGGGGATCTTCACATAGCCATGACTTCATCTTCGGTAGCCTGTGCTCACCTTCATTGAATGATGCAGAGAACAATTGCATGGGTCATGTTAGCTGAGGTTTGTCTGCCTGAGTCCCATCATGTCTCTAAGACATATACTGAACCCCTCTTCCCCGGCACATGTTTAGTTTCCATTGCCAACTTCTTCATTTTTGCTTTGGTTGTTTGAAGATATAGCCTGGATATGTAGCCCAGGTTGGCCTCGAACTCATTTTCTACCTCAGTTTCCCAAATGCTGAGATTAGAGGTATGGTCTACCATGCTCAGCTCAACCAGTCTCTTCATTTTCTTCATGCTTCAGTCTCTTGCTTGCCCATGGTTTCTGCCCACCCCTGCCATCCAACGCCAACTGCTTAAGGGCTGGCAGAGATGGCAACAAGTGAAGGAATCAGTGGGGTTTTCTCTAGAAATGGGCCGGGGATTGTGTGGAGGGTCTACCAAAGCCCTAAATAGATTCATGTCTTAGAAACTCTCCCCTTTCTCTAAGGAGAAGGTAGCAGAGTTCTGAGGGGCTCTCATCCATCAGTTCAACAGTAACATGCTGCTAATCTTTACCAGCTGTGTGGCCGGGCCTCCACTCCTCCAGATGTGGACACTGCTGAGGAATGGAATCCTAAAGGGGCTTTTCTAGGGTCATATGCAGCCCAGCAGGGATTAAAAGTCACAGACTTGGAATTTCTCAAGGATTGCTTAGGCAGTCATTCGTCTCCCGTGCAGGCATGTAGGGAGGGCTAGCTGTCTCTTTTGACACAGTATGAATATGTGTCACGTGTTTCTAGCCCACCATGCCGAAGCCACATTGTGCAGAGTTTGAACTGTGCGCTCGCCCCCACGGAACACAGTGGAAACCTTCCTCTGAAGAAGGCAGACTCCAGAAGCTGACTCCAAAATCAAGGAAGACACAGCAGGCTGGGTGGGTGCTCTGAGCTTTGCTTACATTGCAAAGCATGCATAGAGCCCCCGAGTCCTAAGGAGGAGCCCGCAGGTAGGGATCCAGCTCAAAGCCCCGCCTCCTCTCTAGGCCCACTTCCACACTATGCCATGGGAATGGAACTGCGCCCACTTGCTCGAGGCCAGCGCTTTGACATTTCAAAACCAACTCCTCTTCAGTATGACTAACCCAAGATCTATATATGTGAAAGTAAACTGACTGCCATAGCTTTGGAAAGCCCACACTTAGGAGAAAATGGTAAATAGGCCTCCTTTCTCCTTTAGCCGAGGATACAGGGAGCCAGGCAACATCCCAGATTCTGACTTTTGCTTGTTTTCCCACAAAGAAAGCGGGAATGGTCTTAGGCTTTAGTTTGCATTTTGGCTTAAGTCAGTAGTCCTCTCTGTAGGTTCATGCAGAACTTTCTAGAATTCTCACGCTTAGTAGGTACTTCCCAGTGGTCAAGTTCCCTCATCCTTTGTGTGCACAGTTTCACCTGGAACAGAAATATCTCCCTCAAGCACAAAACTGAAGGTGTGAAGGAGTCCTGGAATCCCTCGTGCACCCTAGCTCCTACTGGAAATTGTCTCACTTCCTGTTACTAAAAGGAAGTTCGAAAATACGGGAATCTCAGAACATATGTAGCCAACTATTTTCAGATTCCATCTTACTGTTTTTTGCTTGTTTGTTTGTTTGAGACAGGGTTTCTCTGTAGCTTTGGAGCCTGTCCTGGAACTAGCTCTTGTAGACCAGGCTGGCCTCGTACTCACAAAGATCCGCCTGGCTCTGCCGCCCAAGTGCTGGGATTAAAGGCCTGCGCCACCACTGCCTGGCCCATCTTACTCTTAATAGTTATGCGAATGTCTGAATGTGCTTTCATGAGATACTTAATTTTAAAAAACCCTGAGCCCATCCATAGTGAAGTAATAGGAACATTTCAATGAACTCTTATGACCCTGCTTACTTTTAGAAGGCCAGGGGTTATTGGCAAAGCAGACCCTCTGTGGGTTCTTGTCCTGTGGGCCATAAAATTTTCAGAGTCACAAAAATACCAAGTCAAAATATTATAATAATTGTGGCTTAAGGAACAAGAATGTCCTATGGTAATTTTATAGTTATAAAAAACAACACCATAAAACTGTAAAGCTGGCAATAAACTTGAGAGACATCCTTCACTCTCAGACTAGGCGGCAGACGTTTCTAGCAATCAAACAGGTCTACAGTTCGTTTTTAAATCAAAGCACCATAAACCTAGCAAACAGATTTGAGAAGCCATCTTTTATGTTAGGATTAGCTCAGAATACCCCAGGCAATAGGACTCTATAATTTGCATTATTTTTTTCTAAGACAGGATTTCCCTATGAAGTTCAAGCTGATCTTGAACTTAAGATCCTTTTAAACAATGCAAAATACTTACTGTGGTAGCTTGAATGTGATTGGCCCCCATAAGCATATAGGGAGTGGCACTATTGGGAGGTGTGGCTTTGTTGGAGGAAGTGTGTCACTGTGAAGGCAGGCTTTGAGGTCTCATATATGCTCAAGCCACTATCAGTGTCTCAGTCTACTTCCGGTTGCCTGGGGATCAAGATGTAGCAGCTCCTTCTCCAATAACATGCCTGCCTGCATGCTGCCACACTCCCTACCATGATGATAATGAATAAACCTCTGAAGCTATAAGCTGCCACTTCAATTAAATGTCTTCCTTTATAAGAGTTGCCATGTCATGGTGTCTCCTCACATCAATAGACACCTAAGACACTTACTATGCTGTGTGTGTGTGACTACAGTGTAAATGAGACTGTACAGTCAAATGGTTCATAGGTGCTACGTCATCACAGCATTTAAATCATTTCAAACATAGTGTTCATCACAATCTTTGGTTAACACAGTTCACAGAGGGATTGTTTTCCTTTGTGTTCTTTGAAAGCTGCACATAGGTTCTAAGAGTTTCCTAGGATGTCAGCTCTCCTACCCGTCTGCCTCTGACCTATCTCTTCCTATTTATAGCTTCTGAAATAGACATGCATGTCTACACTCTAGAAGACTCTAGACCCTTTCTACAGAAGGCAAAGTAAGGGTGATGAGAGTACAATGTAGTTGGTTTTCAGACCCTAGCTTTGCTGAAAATTATTTCATATGTAATCCCCACCTATCTAAAACCAAACCACCCCCCACACCCTAAACTGTAATTATTCCCATTTTACAAATGAGAAAAACTGTAGCCCCAGAGTTTAAGTGGATTGCTTGTGATAACCCAGCTAATATATATAGAGATAGATAGATGATATATATATATATATGTGTATGCCAGATAGTTTTATGTCAACTTAGTTTATGACACAAGCTAGAGTCATCAGAAAAGAGGGAATATCAATTAAGAAAATTCCTTCATAAGATCAACCTGTAGGCAAACCTGTAAGGCATTTTCTTAATTAGTGGTTGATGGAGGGAGGACCTAGTCCATTGTGGGGGGTACCATCCCTGGGCTAGTTGTCTTTGGTGCTATAAGAAAGCAGTCTTAGCCAGTTGGTGGTGGCACATGCCTTTAATCCCAGCACTCAGGAGGCAGAGGTGGCAGACCTCTATGAGTTTGAGGCCAGCATAGTCTATAAAATGAGTTCCAGGACAGCCAGGGCTACACAGAGAAACCCTGTCTCAAAAAACCAGAAAAAAAGGAAAAAAAGAAAGGAAGGAAGGTGTATGTGAGAGAAAGAGAGAGAGAGAGAGAGAGAGAGAGAGAGAGAGAGAAAGCAGGTTAAGCAAGTCACAGTGAACAAGTCAGTAAGCAGCACCCTTCTATGGCCTCTGCATCAGCTCTTGCCTCCAGGTTCCTGCCCTGTCTTAGTTCCTGTCCTGAATTCCTTCAATGATGAACAGTGATATGGAAGTATAAACCAAATAAACCCTCTCCTTCCCAACTTGCTTTGGTCATGGTGTTTCATCACAGTAAAAAGAAACCCTAACTAAGACAAATTGGTACCAAGATATTGGGGTCTTGCTGTGACAGACCTGACCATGTTGTTTTAGGGAGGACTGTGGAAGGACTTTGGAAGTCTGGGCTAGAAAAGCCATCGAGTGTTGAGAGCTCAGTGAGGTGTTCTGTAGGGGCCTGGAAGACAAGAATGTTAAGAGGAGTGCACATGGTGGAGGCCTGGTGTTTCAGAGGGAAGCAAAGACTCTGCCAGGCCATTTGTGTGAAGAGTCTGGCCAGCTGGAACTGAAGAATCAGCAGTGATTAAGACGAGACCAGCATCACTGAGGTAAAATCTTCTAGGAAGTGTTTCTTTAGGATCAGCACACAGAAGCCGTGTTCCAAAGGCGGCCAAGGTTGTCCCTCCTGCTGGCAGTTGAGTTTGCTAGTGTAAGGGTCACTGAGAAGCTACTGGTTTGGGGGCATGAAGTCATGGAAAGAAGCCGAGGCTTGGTACTGGGAGAGGCCAAGAGAGGCCATTGGTGAAGGTGCAGCTTCAGCAGTATTTGAAATGTGGCACCACAGAGAAAGCCCAGGAGAGGATATGGGTGGACATGCAGTCCAGCTGCAGCAGAAGATCCCAGCTTTTCGGAGATGCCAGTGGCATGGGTTGACCCAAGAACAGCAGTGACAGTGGAGTGGAGCCAGCCTGGACTTAGAAGACAAGTTGTGTGTGCTGCAGAGGGTGGAGCTGGAGAAGTGACCGGAACACAAGCCCCTAGCAGGAACCCAGAAAATTGTGAATCCCAGTGAATGAACCCCAGACATTGGACACTGAGTTATTTATTTGTTGGATTTTGGTTTGATTGTGACTGTATCCTTGTTCTTCCCTCTTGAAAGAAGAAAATATTTAATTTAGTTTTGGTTTTACAGGAGTCTACAGTTGAAAGACTTTGAACTTGAAAAGACTTTAGATTTTATAAGAAATGTTAAAGAGGCTGAACTTCTAATGTGTTTGAATTTGTAAAGACTAGGATTTTCAAAGTTTTTTATATTTTAATATAAAATATTGGGGATGAATGAGAAAGGGAAGATGTGGCTTAATGGTGATGTGTTTGTGTATCAGGTCGTCAAGGGATCAATTACGCTGGATAGTCCTATGTCAACTTGTCAGAAGCCAGGATCCTCTGAGAGGAGGGAACCTCAGTTAAGAAAATGCCTCCATAGGATCAGGCAGTAGGCAAGCTTGTAAGGCATTTTCTTACTTAGTAATTGATGGGTACGGGCCCAGCCCATTATGGGTGGGGCTATCCCTGGGCTGGTGGTTCTGGATGCTGTAAGACATCAAACTGAGCAAGCCATGGGGAGCAAGTCAGTAAGCAGCACTCCTCCACGGCCTCTGCATCATCTTCTGCCTCCAGGTTCCTGACTGAGTTCTTGTTCTGACTCCTTTGGTGATGAACAATGATATAGAAGTATAAGCCAAATAAACCCTTTCCTCCCCTACTTGCTTTTTGATCACAGTGTTTCATTGCAGCAATGGAAACCCTAACCAAGACATGTGTGTATGTGTATGTACGTGTATAAGTGTGACTCTTAGAGCAAAGCAATGGTCTTGGTCACTGTAGCATGTTGATCCCTGTGTGCTTGGACAGCATCCTAAGCAAGACTTAAAGGAATTTGTTAGATTTGTGTCTATTGCTTTAATTAATTAATTGATTGATTTATTAAGTCAGTTATTCTTTGTTATCCAATGAAGAAATAGCGAGAACATTTTAGATTTGGGATTAAACTATATGTTGAGGATATTACTAGTGAGCAAAACAGACTCAGCCTTGGTTCTCAGAGAGTACGAGAGACAGATCTTGTCCAGTTAATTACACAAATAACTCCTGAATCACAATCTGAATGTGTTATTCAAAGAGAAGCCCAGGGAGCAGGAGAAAAGTGAGCATGAGAAGAGGTACAGCCCTCATGGAGAAGGGCTGTTGAGCTAAAGGAGACGACCTTCAAGAGCAGTGTGAACACGTGTCTGACTGCCGAATGTTCATAACTAGATGACAGCTTTGTCCTCCTACCCAACCCCAATGCAGCTGTCACTCAGAAGCTTCTGTTCTCACTTTCAGCGTGGCAACATGGAATCACTACCTAAAGATGCTTGTTTAAAAATTCAGACAAAAGTCAACTGTTTCTGGAGTTTGCTTAAGGCACCGGATTTCTTTTCTCTCCTTGATCTGTCATCTTCAGTCCCTGCCATTCACTGGCCAATGACACCTCATAGGATTTTTGCAGTCACCTCCCTGCCTTTAGGATTGACAACTAACAGTCTCCTCTGCTGTCAGCATGCTCTCCTGCAGAATATGGCATATCCAAGCAGTTTCTATGCTTCCTTTGGTAGCCCCTGCTTATCCCGCAGGCTCGGTTAGGTCCCTTTAGGCAGAGGACCTCAACCTCTCCTGTACTGCCTTCAGTGTGCCACACTGACACTATTAGCCTCAGGTAAGGTGGAGAGAGAGAGCCAGACAGGCTAAGGCTTGGGGAAATACATGCATGACAATAAGACATTGGTTGTATATCGCAAGAGTCAAAACCAGACAAGTCCAATAGAGGTCATGGAAGCAGTTAGCTGTATCTTGGTAGAGACTGGAGATTTCAGAGAATGAATGAAAAGTGAAGACACAACAAGACTTAATGAAGGGGCAAGGATAAGAGGCGAGGGTCTGTTGTACTGACGATGAACAATCTTATGGTGTTTCACCACGATTATAGAAAATTTAAGTTCACAGCTATCTCCAAATCCCTAAGAAAGTTCAGTATACTTGCATGAGTTGGTTTGATAAAAATTTTATTTATTTTTTTGATTGATATATAAATATATTAATATATAATATGCATTTTATATATAAAGATTGTGTGTGTGCATGTTAAGACCAGAGAGTTGAGTCTCTCCATTCTTGCTGGTCCCAAGGATCAAATTCAAGTGCCAGGCTTGAACAGCCTGGAGCCATCTTACCAGCCCCAAATTTGTTTTATTAAAGGTAAATTTTAATTTTTTTAAGATCTTAAGCCCAGAATATACAGGGTTAAATATTAAAACCTGAAAATGAGGGCTAGGGAGATGACTCAGTGGTTAAGAGCACCGGTTGCTCTTCCAGAGGACCCAGGTTCAATTTCCAATACCCACATGGCAGCTCACAACTGTAACTCCAATTCCAGAGGGTCTGACACCCTCATACATGTAGACAAAACATCAAAGCACATTAAATAAAAATTAATTAAAACTTAAAAATCTGAAAAAATGAATCAAAACAAAATACTAAGATTTTAAACTAAATTCAGGAATAATATGTATATATTTGCTATATCAAATATTTGAAATATTTAGGAAGAATAGGCACATTCCAGTATATAAAAATAATCAATCCAATTTCACAATTCAGTTTAAATGTGAACCAGCTTGAGATCCATTATATGTAGATGGCCCCCCTTTATTAGATCTAAGGAGTGATGTATGAACTTGGGTGTTTTTCTATCAGACAATTGAAGCATTTAAAAAAGGAATTTAGTACAGATTTTAAAATACCTTAAAATATTTCAAGCAGTTTCATCCAGAAGTGAAAAAGTTCTCGAAAGCAGTTGTAAAAATCTGTGTAATATACGAATAGAATAACAAGATGTGTGAGTAAAACCTAAAGGTTTGAGGAAAAATTAGGTTGTGAATTTTGTGAAGCTTTTTAATTGTGATAGATCAAGTATTAATTTTTAAAAGCTTTAACTCTCCACAGAGCCAGAAAAATTTCCCTTGAGAACTGCATTTATTGTGGGAGTACTCCAGGAGGTCAAGGATCAAGAGTACTCCTGGAGGTGAAGGATCAAAGGTCAAGGGTCAAGTCTCACCAAAGTGTCGCTTTTATTAAGATTTTCCATCAACCATTTTCCCTCTTTCTCCAATCTAGTGACTTCCTGATTTGCCCTGCATTTATCACGAGCAAGATTGCATACAAAGATATTATCACTTGTTTTTTATTCAGGAAGGCTGTAAGGCAAAACTGACCCTGAAGCTAGCTTGTTGAAGAAGTCAGCTCAGAATCTTATGGGGGCAATCCCGCAAGGTCCCACCCCTAGATGAAGAGCTGCAGCCAGCCAAAGGCAGCTCTGAGAGAGAGTCAGACTTTTCCAGGGAGGAGCCTCTTGAGAGCTCGTCCAATCCCAAGTGCTCAGCCCTAAACACATGTACATATGAGCCACACTAAGTGGACAAGGCAGCCTACATTCATATCTGTGTGTGCGTGTGTGTGGTATGTGCATGTGTGTGTGCATGTGTGCACACGTGTGTGTGTGGTATGTGTACATGTGTGTGGTGTAAGTGTGTGAGTGTGTGTAATAATAAAAATTGAAGAAAAATCATGAATTTGAGATGTGGGGACACAGGAGGAATTAGAATAGAGAGGGACGGAAATGATATAACTATACTATACTCATATAAAGTTCTCAAAACATTACATTTAAAAATATGCAAAAAAGAGGTCTGGCAGTAGTGGCGCACGCCTTTAATCCCAGCACTCGGGAGGCAGAGGCAGGCGGATCTCTGTGAGTTCGAGGCCAGCCTGGTCTACAGAGCTAGTTCCAGGACAGGCTCCAAAGCTATGGAGAAACTCTGTCTCAAAAAAAACAAAACAAAACAAAAGTAACAGAAAGGAAGGAAGGAAGAAGAAGAACTCGGCTAAGAACTCGTGGGAAACGCCTTCAAACCAAGCCACCATAATCAAACTTCTTAGAGCCTGAGTCAGTTCTCTGAGAAGAAGGCAGGCCCTGAGTCTGTCATGGACATAGCAAAACTGAGCATCTTTTCATGTCCTTTGTAAATTCGCCACCCACTGCTGGAGTGGTCAAAATAATCAAGCTTATTTTCCAGTCCTCTTGGGTGATGTGTCCCACAGACAGAGCCGCAATTTTCACAAATCTCCAATGATCTTCTAGTCTTAGTAAGTCAGGCAGTCCACTTAAGCAAACTGTTGATTGAAAAGACCCTTTAACTAAAGCATGATTACACTCACTATCCAGGGTCAGGGGCCTAGGGAGGGAGCATGGTAGAGCAGTTACTTATCAGGCACGAGGCCCCATGCAAAATATGAATTAAATAAAATAAAACCAAATTAAAATTAAAAATAAAATAGTAGAATCAGATTTCCTCATGACTTTTTATGGGTTCAGCCCCTGCTTTCTTGCCCTGTCTCTTGCGGTCAATCAAAGTTCCCCTTTATGAGTTTTGGGGTTAGTCAGGCCTCACAAATCAAGTGTGTACTGAGCCAGACCACGTGGACATCAGACTTGCAGTTTTGGCCCAGGTGATGTTAAAACAACTGGCAGAGGGGCAACGACCAGCACTGGGCATGAGGCAAGGTCACTGGTGACTGGTGACTGGCAGGATGTGGCTTGAGCAAGCTCTTAGAATCTAAGGGCACACGGCCTATGCCGGGCTTTGTGGGCCGGATGTGTACAGGGGGCCTCTGGGCAGCTGCTCTCATGGTGCCAGAGCAAGTGGGACAGCTGCAGTGGACAGGCCAAAGAGCCACCTCAAAGGCACGCTGTGCCCAGCTTCAAACATGCAGCCTCACACAGACAGCTGAAGAACAGCAGCAGCAGCAGCGGCAGGGACAACAAATGAGCCCCCAGTCCCTTGGAAAGGAGGGTGGGATGGTCATTGTGCAGCCACACAAAGCTTTGCTGGGCAGCTGCGCTCGCCAGCAGCTCGAAATATCTTTACATGTGAATGGCCTGGATGGGGCTCGGTCACAGGTCACACAAACGTTTCCTTACCCCGGTCAGAGAAAATGGCAGCTCTGAAATCATATTGGCTAAGTGTCTGGAAGGACAATCCAGACAATTTTGCTGTGTCATTCTTCTGCTTGATTTCTGTACTGTGTTGTCTAAATCTGCATCACCCTGTTTGGTTGGTGATGACCGTGAACAAGACTACAGCTTTGGGACTCAGTCAGAAAAGTGCTTATCATGCCTTCATGAAGACCTGAATTCAATCCCCAACACCCAGGTAAAGAAAGCTTTTAATCCTACCACCAGAGAAGCAGAGACCGGGGGAGGGGGTGGGAGGAATCGCTGGAGCTCACTGACCAGCGGTCTAGCCAAATTGGCAAACTCTAGGTTCAATGAGAGGCCCTATGCCAAATATATATGTTGAAAAGTTGTAGAGAAAGACACTTGATATCTGCCTCTGGCCTTCACATGTACATGCACACATGTGTACTTGCACAGAGACAGACAGAGGAGACCAGCTGTGTGGCTGCTGACCTAAGTTCGCAGAGGCAGGCACAGACACTATCCTCCTGGCTTCATTTGCAGAGCTGCATCTGTGTCTTTCTAAAAGCTGGACCCCAGAAGAAATGGGCCCTCTTGGTAGATCCGTGCTTACCACTCAGACATCTTATGGGGAGCAATGAGTGTCTGTAGGAATAAGGCACACAAGGATGTCACCACTGAAAACTTAGATTAAATTATATTTAAAGGTATACGCCCCAGTTCTCAGCCACTGCCCTGTTATTATAGTAAGCCCTCAGCACTGTGTCACCCATACCAAACCCATGGATGTGTGGCGCCAGGGTCACTGCAGTTTGAAAGCCCATCAGACAATTTCTCTCAGCCCTCTAGTCTCTGCACCTTGACACCACTGAGGATGCCTGAAAAAAGCTACAGGAAGGGACGCTTTGTTTGTTTACTTCTACACGGTTCTCATTTTATTAAGCCATGCTGATAAACTCTGTGGCAATGTTTTCCAAGTGTGGGAGGCTCACCCTGTAGTACCCCGCCCCACTACCATCAACTACAGAAGAACATTGAACTGGTTTTCTTTCCATCATAAGGCAATTGCTTGACAGCCAATGCTCAGGAAAAGACAATCATTAACTTTTTACTGCGATCAAAACCAGAAAACACAGTTCTAGGCATCTGAAAGGAGAAAAGAAAATATGTTCAATTTCTTTTCAAGAGTCTTAAGAAGAAATAATACTAAGAAGTATTATCCCTATACATAGAATGTCTGATCTCATCCCTGACAGGTTCCTTATTCATGGTTTTGTCCATCATTCTTTACTGATATTTTTCCATTTTAAAACTTTGATTTTGTTTTTACTTTCTGACATGTATATTTTAATCATGCCCAGCCTCTCCTGCCCACTCATTACACAACCACTGGCAAGTCTCAGAAACATCTTCCCTTACCCCAGGGCCTATGACGGGTTTGCACTTTTCAGGTCCCTTAGGGTATTTGGGGAGCAGGAATTTCAGGGTTTAGCATTAGAATCCAGAGACACCAAACTCAGTTCTGTTCTTCACAAGTTTTAGATGCCGAGGAGCAGAGGGCAAAGTGGGACTCCTCTGGTTGCTGGCTTGCTTGCTGACAGATGTGCTCAAGCTATAGATAACATTGTCACCATTTTGAAGCACACAATAGTGTGGCATTAAGTCTGTTCATGACACTGGGTCACCATTACTTTCTATATAGCTGGGGAGTTTTAAATCTTTCTAAATGGAAGCTCTGGGTTTTGCTTGTTAGCGGCACTAAAGAAGCAAGTGCCCCGCCACTGAGTTCCATCCCCAGCCCTAATTAGAAACTGTAACCATGAAGCAGCCCTTGAGAATCTGTGTTTATTGTGTCTTTGATTATGACCAGTCTAAGTCTCTCCTCTAAGCCGCTACACTGTATTTGTCCTTTCAGGAGGGTCTCCGCTTCTTTCTCTCAGCAGAATGTTTTCAAGGTTCGTCCATGTTGTAACTTTCTCAGGATTGCCCTCTTTGGGTGGCTAAGTAATATTCCACAGTGTGGGTTGCCACTCTTTGTTTGCCCTCTTACTTGTGCGTGGACATGTTTCCATGTAGCCACTCTCCTCACTGAAGTAACAAAGTGTCTGGCAGAAGCCGCATAAAGGAAAAGAGGCTTATTTGCACAAAAGGCTTAGGAGATCCACCGTCCATCCTGTCAGAGAAGGCATAGTGTCTGGAGACACAGCTTGTCACATCTGGTTGGAACAGGAAGAGAGCTTGGGCTACAAAGGACGCTCATTCTCCCAGCAGCCAGCTTCCAGTTATGCTAACGGCAGCTCTTACAGGTATTACAGCATCTGAAAGCAGCACTGTGATCTAGGGACAAGTGCTCAAGCACGGAAGCCTGTTGGGGACATTTTACCTGCAAATCGTAGCACCCTCCTGCTTCCTTGTGTGAGCTGCCATGACAGTTACCTTTTGAGGGTAAACAGCTTAAATCTGACTTCCAACAGAGGTATATGTTTAGAATAAGGATTTTATGGAAACATTTTAACTAAACTCACAGTATCCAGAATCCTTAGGTGTGTGCTAGTAACTATTAACTCTATTCTCTCTCTCTCTCTCTCTCTCTCTCTCTCTCTCTCTCTCTCTCTCTCTGGCATTAAATTTCAAATGCTATTTGAAAAATCAGAACATAGCAGAGAATTTATATGAAGAATCATTAGATACACTTTCACAATTTCATGTCTATTAGAAGCAGCCAATATCGCAACAAGCAAGATCCAGACATTAGCCACAGGCCCGGAGAGTTTTTACAGGATGCCAGACAGGAGGGAACCATTGTTTTAGTACAAATATACAATTTTCTGCATGGATTACATAATTTGCCATGCACTACCCCCTAATTTGATTTTTTATGGTAGAAATGGTACATCATGGGCAGAGATATAGTCCTTTTTCCTTTTAAACCATAGGCACTGAGAACAGTCACATCTACACATCAAATGATCATTTCTCAGCTGAAGTCATTAGAGTGTTGTCAAGCCCCACCACACCTCTGACCTCATTGAGTTCTTTTCTCAGTGGCAGACTTTTCTTCTTGAAAGCCACATCAGCAGTGGGTAGGTAGTACGGAGTCATTCCCAGCTGCTGACTTTGTTTCTTTCTACTTTCTCGCTTCCTGGCTCCTCTGAGCCCTGCACCCTTCTCCTCCTGCCCTGGACACTCAGCAAATACAAAGCAGAGTCTCTTATCCCTCTGTGAATGGAGGATTTTAACAGCCTGTAACCTCAGGCCACTGGTTACAGAGGGACACAAGCACATTCTGTTGATCATAGCGAAATAAGCGTGGGGGCCTCCTAGACACGTACTTTACTCGTTGGTCTAGGGACCGGAAGACAATGTCACATATCTGTGTCCTCTGGCAATGAGAGCCTGACATGATGCTGTGAGACTATCTGAGGTTTCCTCTGCGTCCTAGAGAGCAATGCAGAGTGGTGGGTAGGGCTTGGCAGTGAATGAGAACAGGTATTCCTAGAGTAGACTCCTTATTCCTTATTCAGAAGTCATAACAGTCCCTAGTCAGGGTTCCCAGACATAGAGCTGTCACGTATCAATATCCTGCCTCCACCCCAGTTCCACAAAGATACCATAGTGGCTCAGGTTACTGCATGCTAGGAAACTCTAAAAATTTGACCCAATCACACCATATTTCCACGGCATCCTATTCACGCCCAGTTTTACTAATGAGGAAACTGAAGCTTGACATGGTTGACCTTTCTGTGGCTACCCAGGTCATGAAGGGCAATGGTGAGATCCAAAGTAGGTGCACGAAATCCAGGCTAGCCACTCTTCCAACTGCTTAGGGCTCATTACTAATGGTCCCTTGAGAGTCGGAGGAACCACGCCAGGCTCAGATGCAGGCCTTTGAGTTTGCTGTGCCCATGCAGTGCCTCTACCTCTCCTGTGCTGTCACAGTCCCAGTGAACTGATTCCGGGCATCTCTTTTACGTCAGCGCACACCTGCCCTCAGTTCTCCTCCTACGGAGCCCATTTTGGTCTTCATGGTTTCCAATGGGTCTGTCAGCCTTCCAGACATCCTATGGTGTGAGCTCCAACCTCTTTCTATTGTGGAGAAAGCTTCACTGTACCAGCCCTCGCTCCCCCCAGTGTCTACGACACACATTTTGTTAAACAAATGAATCTCCTGTTCTAACAGCTAGGTAACAAACATAAATCATAAGAATAAGCCAGATGCCCAGTGAAATGGACTTGTGATTTTAAAAAAAAACCCTCATACTCCCTTTTACTTAGTTATTTTTTATTTTAATTGTACAAATTTGGGGAGTATAGTGTCACAGTTTCATACGTGGACATAGTATAAAATGATCAAATCAGGAATAGTTAATATTTTCCTTAAACTTCTTTGCTTTCTCCTTCCTTCTTTCCTTACTTTCTACCTTCCTTTCTGTCTCTCTCTCTCTCTCTCTCTCTCTCTCTCTCTCTCTCTCTCTCTTTCTTTTCTTTCTTGTTGCCGCTAAGAGTGGAATCCAAGGCCTTGTACATGCTAAACACATACTATATTGACATCCCAGTCTTAATGGTTTTTCATGAGTGTATAACATCCATGTAGAGCCTTTTAGTGCTGCTGAAGCCTATTCAGCCCTTGGTGAACTTAACTCAAGGATCTAAGGCACTGGATGATTATTGGTCACCAAAGCCATCCCTAACAGGTGGCTTCTGAGTTCATTGTCTCATACCCAAGAAGGTAAGAAAATACACACAAGGAGCAAGGCAAGTCAACATAGATTCATTAAGAAAAGTGAGTAAGGGGCCATGAAACGGCTGAGCTGGAAAAGGTGATCAGTCAGTCAGTCTAACTGTCTGAGTTCAATTCTCAAGATCCACACAGTGGAAAGAGAGGACCAGCTCCTGCAAGTGTCCTCTGACCTCCACATGAACGCTGCAGCATGCAGCTTCCAAAACACACACACGCATGCACACACACACACACACACACACACACACACACAATAGATATAGATAGATAGATAGATAGATAGATAGATAGATAGATAGATAGATAAATTCATACATACATAGATAAAATTTTTAGTGAAATAAGGAAAAGTGAGAAAGAACTCCTGAGAATAGGAAGGGCTCCAAGAAAGCAATTAGACTGAAAAACCCCACCCAGCGACCTTTTGTGGATTTATGGAAAGAACGAGATGCAGACTAAAGCACTTTGTTGAAACTGGACATTTTTGAGCACTTGAGGACCAAGCCCATGAAGAGACTCTAAACTAATGATTCGGGAGATGGGTCCTGACCTTGGGACCTGACATTAAGGGATCCACCACGAGCCGTACCCTTACCATGTCAGGGTGGCCTAACTCCTGCCTCAGAATTTGTACTTCTTTATGGATAACGTGATATCTCAATTCATGTATAATGATCAAGTCAAGGTAATTAACATTTCTTTCTCATTTCTTTGTGTTTGGAGACTTTCAGCCCCTCCTTCTCATCACTCATAAACTGTACATTGGGCTGTTGTGACCTCTAGTCACCCCACTGGACAGTACAAAATGAGAACTGTTTGCTTCTACCCAAATACGTGTTTGCTACCTATTATTCAGATTCTTAGGGTAAAAGACGGTCTGTAGACTCCACCACAACCTCATTTTCCTTGGGTTACCCTCAAGATTGTGCAGACCCCTTAGAAGCCCCTGTCGACTGTCTGCTGTCACTTCTTAGCTCCCTGTCTGCCCCAGTTACAAGGGTGGAGTATTGAGCTGAAAATCCACCAGGACAGAAAAAAAATCACAAAAGCCTCCACACTCCCCATTCTCTGAGTAGTCTTAGCTGTGGAGTAACAGAAAGATCAGCAAGGCTTGTGTTCATGCAAGCCTGCTTGCAGCACAGATGGCAAGAGCACATTGTGCATGTGTGTGTGCGCGCACGTGTGTGTGCATGTGTGTGTGTGTGAACACGTGTGTATACATGCACACACACTTCTGTGAGGGTATGCATGTATTCATTTGTGTGTGCACGTGCTTATATTTCTAAAGCAAGGACAATGGAGTAATTATTGCCTGATCTTTGCATTTTGCAAAGAAAAGCAAGTGATTTTTGTCTCTCTTTATGACTGGAGAAAGGGTTAAGTGCAGGCCTTTAATCCTATTCTTTGTGGGTGGCCCCAGTGTCCACTGTGACCCAAGGTTGGCCAAAAGAAAAGGAAAGGAATATGAAGGTAGGGGTTTGTACTCAACTCAAGCTTGAGCCCCCCCCAAAAAAAAGAAGAAAAGAAAGAAAGAAAAGAGAGCCCTGGAGCATATTTCTTCCTCGGTTAATTAAGCACAGACAGGGAATTTATGGGTCAGTGTGTGGAAACCAAGCAGGCATTTTCCATTTTTTTCTTACCTATGGCCATGGCACCGGAATGCGGTGGGAGCCGGGATGTCCATAAATAGTCTGGCTCCAGCTAAACAGAGACAATTCCTTTCACAGGCACAGAGTTAGCATGTGCTAAAAATGACAATGCCATCCAGTGTCAATAGTTCCAGGGAGACCCTTCATTCCCAGTTCCAGCAATGGAGCCGCTGGTGGGTGGTCCCTGCCGCTGGTCGCCTCCATTGTCATCTCATTGCGGCTGTGAGGCCCGGTGTACTTTGGAACTCTCTGGCATTTTAAAAACCTTTCATGCATTCGAGTGGCTTGACATTCATATTTATATATCTTACTTGCATGGCAGCCCGACCTCTATTCTTGGGATCCCCGTCCTTTGTGTCTTCAAGGTCACACCCCATTTAAGCGAGAATTGTAATATACCCTGAGAACATCAAGCCATCATAATTCAGCTCTATGATCCAGAATCCTCCTGGGGCTTCACACTCTGACTGGATTCAAAGTCAAAGTGTGGCCTAGAGTAAACTCCTTGAGTTGAAATCATTTTGAACTTAACCTTAGCAAGGGGGGGTTTCTTGTGGAAATAAAGAAAATTTTGTAGCCACTGAGGGGAATATATATATATATATATTTAAATATATGTATTTAATATATATTTAAAATCAGTAGTACATTAGAAGTAAGAGTGACTTGTCTGTATCAGAAGGCTGAGCATAGCACCAGACTCCCTTACATTTGATGGGCGGTGAATTCTGCTTAGTTTCAACCCCGCACCGTCATCTCACCCAAGCCCCTGGGCTTGCTCTTCGACATCCTGTCCTTGTGGCCAGGAGGAATCTTCAGCAGTAATCAGGTCAGCTTTCCCACAGCCTCCACAACAAATAGCAGCATTCATAGAGCTGTCTAGAAGAATCTGCACTGTCCGGTCCCTGCCTGCCTTATCTTCCTTCAGATGGGTACACCCACTGTTTTCTGTAGCCAGGTGCCTGAGAGGGCCTTGCTTTCTCACTTGTCTGGACCACACCTCAGGTTCTCTTTGTCTTCTATTTCTTTGGGGTTCTATTCCTCGTTGAAATCTGGAGATGTGAAAGTCCCCTCCCTCCCAAAGCATTTCCTTTTGGAGGTCTCTGAGGCTGAATTAGACACCCTGCCCTTATCCCAACATGATCCTTTCTATACCCCACAGCCCCGGGACTTCCACTGTGCACTTTCTGGCCTGCATTTCCCATTGTCCATCAGCCCCTTGAGAGCAGGCATGATCTTTTCTTTCTCTGGATCTTCAGAGATCCCATAAGGCTGGTCTATAGAGAATGAGCAAGTGGTTGGTGACCAAACAAATGCTAGTAACTCATACTTGAAGGAATCCTTCCAGGTGATCGTATGCGTCAAGAGTCTCAACCCAACAGAGTAATAAATAGCTTTTCATCAGCCCTGGGAAGGAGCCGAAGAGCAAATGGCATTCTAGCCAGGAAGCTCTGAGACATGAAACGACCCAGCAGTTGTGAAGTGTCAGAGATTCAGGCACGTTGCTGTTTCCAATTGCCGATGGCATGGCTTGCTGGCCACTGTTTGCCCGGGCATAGGTTCGTTTGTTTGCTTGTTTTTATAGTTCATTTACCATTTCCCTTGTACAAAGATGAGTGGTGACATTCGAATCCTTCCAACTTTCAAGGCCACCAAGGGTCCCAAGGAGAATTTTATAACAAAGAATTAGTGAGTTCTAGGAGGGTCCCAGGAAGTAGGGAGAGGATGAATGTATTTGTGGTTTATCCTTGAAATAGAACCTCCCAGCACTCATGGTTGCATCCCCTCCCCCCACGTGGTAGCACTTTAACTGGCTGTTTGTTAAATATGAAAACATGCTCTTGTCCAGCCTCCGAGTGAAGCCTGAGCATCAGCTGGGTGAAATATTCTGACAAGAGAGGAGAAAACGGATGGGCTTTGTGATGCTCAGATGGGCAAGTTCCTGTGTCTTCCCCACACTGCTCCTGGGGTACCAGGTATAACAGGCTGGCAGCCTCTCCCTGGCCTTCGGAAGGCCGGATGGCCGTTAAGGGTTACATGGCTACTTGCAAGCTTATACTAATGAATTCCCACCATCTGTTTCAAGCACTTACTGTAGGTAGTTCAGGGAATTTTAAGTAACATGTAAACTACAGACAGACTGCCATCTTCCATGTACCACACACACCCAGCACTGGTTCACATTCACACAAGATGGGATAAAGTGTCACTCTTGAGTAGTTACCAGTTGCTCAACATGGCTATGGGAACACTGGAAACCCCTTGTTGTGACCCTCTTCATATTGTGACCTTACTGTCTGTCGGAATGTGCCCTGGACTTACTCTTGTGAGAGATGGTTTCACCTGAAGACCCTTCCTGAGACAAATATCTTTTGAAGGATTCAACAGTGGGACATAAGAAAACATGGTAGAGTATTTAAAGCCTAAGAGTGTAGAATATTAAATTTCTTCTCAATTCCAGTTGTCCTCTTGCAGTACTGCTAAGCAAGTTCTGACTCACTTCCCTTCTGAGGTAGGAGTTCCTCCACGTGGACTCCTAATTCAGTGAGAGTCTTCGAATGCCTTTGCTGTTACCCAACTTCCTTTAATTTGACTGCCTGAGTGTCCCCAGGCTTTGTGGAAGAGTGTTTTAAACACACAACACCATCTTCATAGCTTTTGGCACTACCTACGATGGCCTTAATGCTGGACTGGCCCCTGGGGACCAGCACCTACCGTAGATGTGGTCTGTGCCTGTGGGAGCCCCATCATCAGAGCATCTCCTGGGATCTTATTCCTACAGCCCAGCTAGACCTGGGTGCTCCCCCTCAAACCAGCGAGAGCAGCTCATGACCCCTAGTGTTAGCCAAACAAAAGCTTCACTTTGGAATAGGAGTGAGCCACATTTAACGTTCTCATGACGCTGCATCTCACACCTGTAAGAAAGGCCGAGATCAAAAACACTGGTGACAACTTATGCTGGAGAGGTTGTGGGGAAAAGGAAACACTTCTGCATTGCTGGTGGGAGTGCAAGCTGGTACAACCCCTAGGATGTCAGTGTGGCGATTTCTCAGAAAATTAGGAAACAACCTTCCTCAAGACCCAGCTATACCACTTTTGGGTATATATCCAAAGGATGCTCAATCGTGCCACAAGGACATATGCTCAACTATGTTCATGGCAGCTTTGTTTGTCATAGCCAGAACCTGGAAACAATCTAAATGCCCCTCAACCAAAGAACGGATAAGGAAAATGTGGTACATTTACACAATGGAGTACTACACAGCAGAAAGAAATAACGACATCTTGAATTTTGCAGGAAAATGGATGGAGCTAGAAAACATTTTGATTGAGGTAACCCAGACCCAGAGAGAAAATTATCACATGTACTCACTCATAAGTGGTTTTTAAACATAAAGCAAAGAAAACCAGCCCACAAATCACAATCCCAGAGAACCTAGACAACAATGAGGACCCTAAGAGAGACATAATAGATCTAATCTACATGGGAAGTAGAAAAAGACAAGATCTCCTGAGTAAATTGAGAGCATGAGGACCCTGGAAGAGGGTTGAAGGGAGGGGAGAGGCAGGGAGGGGACTAGGGGAAAATGTAGAGCTCAATAAAAATCAATAAAATTTTAAAAAAAGTTCTCACAAGGCTCTCCCCAGACCCATCATGTACTTTGATCAAGTGCTGGCACACAGTCAAGGCTTGGTGAAACCTTAGATCCACTAAACCCTCTCAAAGAGATTGTCACTCTGCTACAGACACCTGTTCTGGATAATTAATCAACATGAACCATGAGAAAGAGAAGTCATGTCTACATTGATAGGTCAATAATCTCTTAATATTTCACCTTGAGTAGCACACTGTCATGTATACACACGCCTATATGTTTGTGTTTATGTATATGCATATAAACGTATATAACTGTATATGCTCACATTTCTCTGTATATGACTTCTTCTGGTGATGATGATTACATGGAAGAGGCATATTCATCTGTATTTGACATGTTTCCATGCCTGATGGAAAGAAACATTGTCTGAGAAGGAGTCTGTGGGATGTTACAACTTTATAATCTGATGGAGACCAGGAGCAGAGGCAGAAAACAAACATGAGGACTTCTAGTTTTTCTGTGTGCCCCAAGAGATAAAACTGAGCATTGTAAGAGGAGATGCTGTAGGCTGGGGTGGAAAGAGGGCACTGTTGGAGCAAGGGAGTCTGTGAGGGTGTACCATGTGAGCGGGGGCCTGAAGGAGAGCGAGGTGCGCACAGACCTGAGGGAAGAGCACTTCGCACCATCTGGGTAGCAGGTGCAGTGGTCTTAAGATGGGAACAAGTGTGGCTGAAAGGACAGAAAGCCTGGAAGGCACAGAGAAACACTCACAAGGGGGTGGCAGGATCAGACCAGGGCAGCCATTTTGGATTCAATCTGAAGCCTAATGAAAAGGCAGCACAGGGTGTTAGGGATGGGAGTGATCTAATCTGAATTATGCTTCAGGGAAATCTGCCATCTGCCCTGTGCAGAATGAACAACAGGAGGCATGGTGGAGGCAGGGAGTCAGAAAAGAAGCAGCTGTTTGGATGGTGAGGCCGATACTCTGACTCCATGGGTTATAGGTCTGGGATGAGCTCAGTGTGGGATGTATTTTCAAAGCAGCATTGAAAGGACCTACTCGTGGGTTGGAAGTGGAGTTTGAGTAAAGGAAAATAATAAGAAATGACCCCAAGGCTCTTAGTCTGAGCAGTTGGGTGGGTGGTTGTGACATATACTGAGGCAGGGGGTGAAGGCTCAGTTATATTGAGGAAGGAAAAATGAAAAAAAAATACCAAGGTTCAGCAATGATACGGCCAATTGTAAGGAGCCTGGTAGTCATTTAAGAGAGGCTCAGGGTAGGCAGTTGTGTGTTGACATAAATACAAGAAATATCAGAGTTACATAAGTTGGTGTGATGGTTGGAGGAATAAACATGTCCTGAGTCTGTGGGTGATGTGGGATTCCCCTCTGTATGCTGTGAATACCATTGGTTAATAAAGAAACTGACTTGGCCTGATAGGGTAGAACAAAGCTAGGCAGGGAGAACTAAACTGAATGCTGGGAGAAAGAAGGGTGGAGTCAGAGAGAAGCCATGGAGCCACCACCAGAGACAGACATGCCAAAACTTTGCTGGTGAGCCACTGCCATGTGGCAATACACAAATTAATGGAGATGGGTTAAATTAATACGTAAGAGTTAGCCAATAAGAAGCTAGAGCTAATGGGCCAAGCAGTGATTTAATTAATACAATTTCTGTGTGGTTATTTTGGGAGTCTGGGCAGCCAGGAAATGAACAAGCAGCCTCCTTGCAACATGTGGGGATGGGTGAGAGCACCTTGGGAGGACGTAGGCAGCCAGTAAGTGAAGAAGAGGGTCCAGAGTCAGATGAGCACAGCCCAGAGTGAAGAACAGTCCAGGTAGTACAGCACCCTGGAAGCCCCGAGAATGGAGGATGCCAGAGGTGGCCACACCCTTGCCCAGTCCTGCTGAGAAATCTGGGAGGAGAAGCCAGAGAATTAATTCAGGGCCTTGGACTGTAATAGGGACTAGAGCCATGTTGGTTCAGTAAAGGGGACAGTGATTGGGTTAGACTGCTTTCGGGAGAGCCTGCAAAGTGACAAGACAGCAATGAAGAAGGCCCATCAACCTGGAGACTTTCCTCTTATGGGCAGCCCAAAACCTGAAGCTTCATTTGCATGGAGATCCCTGTGAATGATGACATCTTGGATTTGACCATAGGAGTTCAGGAAAAACACTCAAGCAAAGAAAGTCCAAGAACCAGAGGCCAGGATGTGAGCTAGATCATTGCTGAGGATGATGACATATCCAGGAATGATGGCCACAGGAGGGGGCATTGTGAGCACAGGAGCCAAAGTCTTCCCTGAGTGACAGAGGTGACTGGGGTCTGAGGAGGAGGAAGGGAAGGGAAGCAAATGAGCTCATTTGTTTCACAGGAGGGTTTGGAAAGAGGAAAGAGATGCCTGCAAAGAGACCAGGGTAGCCAGAATACCTCTGAGGGCGTGACCCACAGATACAGAATTGCAGAGACGGCTGGATCTTAGGACACATCATGAACCCACAAGAGCAGCACAGTAAACTTTCAGATAGGCAAAAAGAAAGGGTAAATGCATTTCCTCAGTGTTTTCAAGGAGAGCTGCAGTGGGCTGCCTGGATTAGACTCTGCTCCCACCAGGGCTGCTTGTCCGGAAGACACAAATCTTTATACATGCTCCAGGCTAAAATTTTTTTGTGTGCATGTCTGGTATATGCTTGTTAGTGTGTGTATGTGCATTCATGTGCATGTGGAGGCCAGAGGTCAAAGACAGGTAACTTGATTGCTTTCCACTTTATGATTTATTTGTTTGTTTACTTATTTATTTGTTGGTTAGCTTTTCAAGACAGGGTTTCTCTGTTTAACAACCCTGCCTGTCCTGGAACTTGCTTTGTAGAGCAGGCTGTCCTCAAATTCACAGAGATCTACCTGCCTCTGCCTCATGAGTATCAGGATTAAAGATGCACCACCACACCTGGCTTATTTATTTATTTTATTTTATGTATTTGTTTGGCAACACTGTGGATTGACCTTAGGGCCTCACATATGTGAGACAAGTGCTTCTCCACTGTTACATCCCACACCTTTTTCTTTTTTCTTTTCTTTTTCTCTTTTCTTTCTTTTTTTCTTTTTCTTTTCTTTTCTTTTTTTTTTTTTGAGGCAGAGTCTCCCACTGAGTCTGATGTTCATTATTTGACTAGACTGGCTGGCCAATGAGCTCCAAGCATTTGCCTGTCTCTGACCACCTCAGCACTGGGGCTGCAGGGGCATGAAGCCATGCCAGACATTTTAAATGGGTGCTGGAGATCTGAACTCTGGTCCTAATGTTTGTACAGCAAGTACTTTATGAACCACCTCCATTCCCAGCTCTACATATCACAGACCTTTATCTGATTTGTGCTAGGGGAGTGCTGGGGCTCAGAACTACCCACATCATATCTTCTAACACACGCAAGAGAGTCAGAAGATCAAATGGTTCTGAAAACTCTGCCACTGGCCAGTCAGCCTGCTAGATGCTGCCATGTGGACCAGGTAGGCCGGCGCCTACTCAGATTCACTGCCAAGGAAGGGAGGCCACAGAGCTGTTTCAGGCCCTGGCGGCCAGCTCTGGCCAGGCTCCTGTCCTGGCACCGACCCCAATCACCACAACCCAAGCACTGAGCTTCCAGAGAATGCCACAGGAGAAAGCAGGAGCCCAGAAGTTGTTAGTTTTGGGGTCAGACAGCACTTTGATGTTTTAGGAAGGTTCTGAGCCCATCTAGCCAAGGGGACACCAGGCTACCTCTTCTGTTTCATTGTCAGAAGCAATAGTCACTCTGCTCTAGTCTATAGGAGGAACCTCAAGGTCACGGGCAACATCCTAAAAGCTTTTGATGACAAGGATGAGAAACTAGCCACATTCCAGTCATAACTTGTAATGACAAGTCCATAGGCCTTCAATTGACATCAAAACAAAACCAAAAACCCTGGTAGAAACCAAGGGACAGAATTTAGAGGAAGAACAGAGTTTTCATATAAAAGGGGAAATGAACAATGGTTTGCTCTATATGGTAAAAGTAAAAAGTAGGTTCAAAGGAAAGTGAGTCCAATATTGTGATCACATATATACACACATAGGTGTGTGTGTATGTGTGTATGTGTGCATACATTCTTTTTACAAATTGATGGATACATTCAGGCAAATTATTGGTCAATTCAGTTCAATATTTGACTTAAAAGAAAAGTTGCTGTCCACATGGGCATATCATCATGAGGCATTTGCTCACTCAAAAGGGATGGAACGCTTCAATTTACATTAAGTAGATTACACTTATTTAGACTAATTGAAGAGGTTTGGCAATGTTTAATAGCAGTTTACTAAAAACGGAGGGGGAAAGAACCCTTTGGCTAACACAGAAAGTGATAGCATGCCAGAACTGGGAAGCAGTCGAGAAGTACCAACACTTGACATTCATGGTGATGTTAAAAAGGGGAGCGGGGAGTTAAGGATGTGAGATCTGAGTCCAGTCAGGTTGCCTCAGCCGTAGACACCCGAGAGCTCACAGATCACACGACTGTGTGCATTGTGTATTTCCCCACATTAGTCACCAGTTAGGGACTGCATCTTATAGCCTTTTGTGGGTATTTCTTCCTGACACACTCACAAGATAAACAAGAACAGCTCCTCGCACTGTCTGGAAGAGCTCTTTCCTCCTTCTGGGTCGGCTGAAACTCGGTTTCCTCAGTATCACTCAGGGAGATCGACAGCTGGGAACTAAAAAAATATGGAATACCCGTAAAGCCCAAGGGAGGAGACTGTCTTCCATGTCCCACAAGAGTATCAAGACAATAAGGACATCTGGGGAGCACTGGGATCTGGGGAGCACTGGGATTTGGGGTGGGGAGAAGCTGAAGCTTGCTCTCCTAGGAAAGCTCGGCTCTTTGGATTAGGACCAGCACCATGCCCCCGCCCTTAACACACACAGAAAGTGTTCCAAGCACCTCTGGCCAGTTGTTCAGCGACCTCTGCCTGACCTCCTGTTTCCCAAGCAATCTACCATGCTGTATTGTCAAGCCCCCAGATTACTTGGTTCATTTTCTTAACGTATAAAAGGTTTGATATCTGAATGACTCTTTAAAAAATAAGACAAGTTTTCACTATGTAGCCCTGACTAGCCTGGATCTCCTTGTGTAGATCAGGCTGGCCTCTAACTCACAGAGACCTCCCAGCCTCTGCCTCCTGAATGCTGAGATTAAAGGTGGCATCACATCCTGCTGAATATATCCTTTTGATCTCTCTCTCCCCCCGCTTTTCTCCCCTCCCTTGGTCTCATTTTGTAGCCCAGACTAGCCTCAAACTCTTGTATCTCCTGTTTCTACCTCTCTCAGAATACTGGGATTATAGGAAGACACTAGTATACCTAGGCTTAACTTTATCTTGTTTTCGCTTAAAGACAACAAAAAGATAACGCTTTTCTACTCTGCTCGGTTTCATAGTGCAAGGAGGTAACATGTCTTCCTGATGTGCAGTTGGAATCCTACAGTTTGTCCCGTTAGGTCCAGGAGATTATTCCAAAATCATATGCATGTGTGTGTGCATGTGTGTGTGTGTAAAGATTACCCAACCCAAGCAATATTATTGGATGTCATCTCTCAGTCTCCCTACTCCTCTGTTTCTTCTCTCCTGCTACATTGTAGCCAAAGTGACCTTTCAAATTTCTGGACTAACTGCGTCATTCCTCTACTGAAAAGCACCAGTACCTCCCACTGAACTAGAACACACTCCATGACTCACAAATCTGCTTAGTGAGCAAGCCCCTGTCCAGCAACCAGAAGGATTAGCACTCCATGCCCCCTGTGCCTCGGCTGCGCCACGGTCGTTCTTCATTGATACCTTGGCCTTGTTATTTCCTCTTGCAGGAGCACTGCCCTGAAGAGCACTGCAGGCTCTGTTCTGCGAATGTGATCTTAGACCTAATGCCACTCCCTTAAACAAACAATGCCTGCAGTCAGGCCTCTCTCAAGTGTGATACAACTACCAAAATAAATTGTCTGGGAATCTGGGAGACGCCCCAGGGAATAAGAGTGCTTTCTCTGCAAGCATAAGGACCCGAGTTTGAATCTTCAGCACTCACACGAAGAAGTCAGGGATAGTCACATGTGACTGTTACCTAGGGTTGGGAGATAGAGACAGGCAGATGCTGGCCAGTCAGCCCATCCAGCACGGCAAACTTCCAGTGCAGTGAGAGACCCTGTCTCAAGAGAGTAAAGCAGAGTGACGGAAGAGGACACAGGTCCCCTCCTCTGGCCTCAGTATGCACACACGTACATGCAATCACACACAGTCACACAAAACCAACAGACTAAGTAAGTATACCCATTAAAGATATTTAACATGATATTTGAATACACACTTTGTGTAGAGATGGTATCAACAAGCTGACCTTACATAGGCAATGTGTGTGTGTGTGTGTGTGTGTGTGTGTGTGTGTGTGTGTGTGTGCCCGCGCGCACGCAATCATGTTAAGATCTACTCACAGCAAATCTCAGACATGAAACACATGCTTGTTAGTTCTACTCCCTGCTCTGTAAGCTAGGTGTCCAGAATTTTAGCCATCTTGCAGAAGAATTGTGTTCTTTTTGTCAATGTCTTTGCACACCTCTAGCTCCTGGCAACCAGTTTTCTACTTCCCGTTTCTATGAGCTCACGTTTGAAAGTTGTGCAAATAAGTGATAATTGTGTGGTATCTGTCTTTCTGTGCCTAGCTTATTTCATTTAACATAGTGTCCTAGCTGTTGATAGATGGTGCCCTAAATGGCAGGATTCCCTCCTCATTAAGGCTAAATAAGATGCCATTGTGTATGCATGGGACATTTTCTTTATGGAGTCGTGTGTGGATGGACACACGCCTTGGCTATTGTGAAAAATGCCGCAGTGAACAGCAGAAAGCAGCCCTCACTGACGAATTATCCCCCCTCACTCTCTCTCTGTGTATTTCTACACGCGTGTGCAGGTGCCGGTAGAATCCAGAAGAGAGCACCAGACCCACTGGAACTGGAGTATAGATGCTGGGATCTGAACTGGGTCCTCTTCAAGAGCAGCCAGAGCTCTTAACCAAGCCATCTCCCAGTTCCTGAAGTTTCTTTTGAGATAGTGAATTTATTTCCTTTGGATGGATGCCCAGAAGTGGGCCCAAAGCTGACTCGAATGGTTCTGCACCGGCACTACAGTGTGCTGCGTGCTGTAGTTTTGTTTCCCTAACAGCACGCTCACTGCCTTTGGTGATCTTGGTAGTCAATTGGATAACACCCTCCCTTCTCCTGTTAGAAAATAAACACTGTGAGAGCAGAACTTCGTGTTTGACAAAAAAAAAAAAGTAGTATTCAATCAAAAGCTACCTGCAAATGAATCAAGAGAGGAGTACATCCAGGAAACACTGCAAAATGTTACATCTTTAGAGCACATGCAATATATGTTGACTAAATAGTGGCATTGGCGTGTGCGCCCAAAACAGAGATGGATTTTTTTCCCCTTATTTTTGCTGTAGGTCTATGGTGGTTTGTCTGCATGCATGTCTATGCACCATGTGCATGCAGAGGGCAGAAGAGAGCATCCGAACTCCTGTGAGCAGCCTTGTAAGTGCTGGAAACTGAACCCAGGTCCTCTTCAAGAGCTGCTCGAGTTCTTAACTCTTCCTCAAGCCCCCACACTTGGAGGTGTTTTTTTTTTTTGTTGTTGTTTTTTTAAGTGGGTCTGAGTGGGAAACAATGTGGATGGTGATAGGAGTTTTTTGTTTGTTGATGGTTTGCTATGATTTGTGATGTCTTTGTTGTTGTTGTTTATGAGATGGAGTCTAGGATGCTGTGTTGCCCAGGCTGGCCTTGAACTCACTATTGTTCCTCTGCTCCCTTCCCTCTGGTATCACAGAAGTAAGTATACCATCTCACTGAGCTGGAGGCAGCATTTCAAAATTCTAAGAAAACGGGGAAGACGTGCCCCAGAGGCCACAGTCTTGGCAAAGCTAGTAGACGTAATCTGGCTTCAACGTATGTGCTTAGTTCAGACTAAATTAAGACTTAACATGCGTGCTTCTTTCTTGTCATAGTGTGGTCCCACACCCAGGTGAAGGATGGCACAATACAAGAGAGAATCAGAAGCGTGGCGAGGGCTTCCCTCATGGTCCTTGTGTCCTCATGGTCTGGGCCCATTATAAAAAGACAAAAGAAACAAGGGACTTTCTCCTTCTGAGGATGCCTGAGCTCTCACTGTTTCTGTTTTTCCAGTAAGCACACAGCCTTATCCTGAGGGGGAGAGAGAGGGGGGGGAATGCAAATCCACCCTCCTTCAGAGCCCTCTGGAATAGAAAGACACTCACAGGACAAAGCTCACCCACGCGTGCGCGGACTCGTCTCCGGCATGTCGTGTCTCCTGCCCAAAGGCGCACTGACCTCTGCCTCTTCAAAGGCAAAATTTGATCCATTAATGTTCTCCTGTGTTGGTTTCATAAAACATTTGGATGGGCCCTTCTTCACAAATGAATAAAAATGAGTAAAGTCCTCAGAATCAAAGGAAAGCCAGGACTGGCTTCCAGAAGCACGAGGCAACCCAGAGCGTCCATCTGCAGCCAAGCTCTGCAACAGACCTAGACACAGCTTAGAGGCTGGCAACAAGTCTGCCTGCGGGTTCTGCCAAGGAGCCAGATGCTGTTGCTTCCAAAGCTTGGCATCGGGGCCCCTGATTGCCATCCAACAAAGAGGAAAAATAGGAGTGATATAATGTGGTGGGCTAAAACACATCCCACCTCAACCTTTTTTATTACTCACTGAAAAAAATATGGAAGATATTTATGGGAAAGTACCAATGTTTTTGGAAATATTGAACATACATTAGCTACAACACCATTTTTGCCAAATGGGAAATATATTTAAATTATGCAGGCTGCGTCTGTCTAAAAATAAATTGTCATCTTTTCTGATCAATGTATATGTCCAGGATATGGAAATGACTCTGCTAATTGAGGATGCTGTCAACCAGTGCACTTGTAAGTTACCAAGAAGTTGTGAAGATGTCTGTCTGTGGATGTGCATAAAATAGCAATTAATGTTGTTGTAATATAAAACGGGTATGAGAGGGACCGGGTTTGAAACAGAAGACCCATCCAGCGAAGGTGGAGTGTTGAGCTTCGTGGTTATATAAAGAATTAAGAGCTATGTTAGGTTGGATGAGATAAGATGTTTACGAAAAAGTGGAGTGTGGAATGCGACGGAGGCCAGCGTTTGCCAAGGCTCCGGGGTAGTATTAATAACCCACTCTATATGACAAAGTGTGCTATGCACTGAAAGTTCATTGTCGCTCCTCATCTGGGTTTGAGATGAGCAAACGAATGTCACTTTGGACAACACCGGGGAAGTTTCTATTGTGTGGCTCGAAAGTCTACATCTAAAAGTTGAGAAAACAAAGTAGGCTAAGGAACAGCATCTTCCTTTCGGTGAGGTGATGGGAGTCTCTTACATCACTCTGTCCTTCCCTTCCCCAGGCTTCACGTTCACCTCAACTCATGCCCTCAACGTCACCGCTGGGCCCAGCAGTGCCACGGGAACTGGTTCCAGGAGGCTCAAGTGCATACTGCCTCAGCAAATCATCACGAGTAAATCTGTCATCTCAGTTCAGTGAAACTAGGGGACAATCTGTGAGGAAAGCAAGGAGACTGGGGAGGGCATCAGGTAAGATAAGCCGGGGTGGGTGGGAGCATTTACTCTGATAGAGGTGGGACCCAAGAGGAGAAAAATTCCCCTCACTGCTCTGTCAGACTAGGCCACTGCATTTCAGTCCAAACAAAAGATGAATCCAGAACAATTTATTTTTTTAATTTTTAAGATTTTGATATAATATACAATGGCAGCATTTTGAAGGTACCATTTAAATGTGACTCACTGCAACTCAAATATTATTTTTACTGGGTGTGGCGGCACATGCTTGTAATCCCAGCGCTTTCAAGATTGAGTCAGGGTGAGGTGGTTGAGGACAGCCTGGGCTACATAGCAAGTGCTAGGCCAACCTGAGTTACAGAGTGAGTCTCTGTTTCAAAAGGTGGAAAGGTCACCAAATTATTTTTAAGTTCAAGATTCCTGGATTCTTTAAATAAATAAAAACAACAATTTTGATTAAAATATAAAGGTTATTCCAAAGAGAAGTGACGCAAAGTCACTTTTTAAATTAAAGTTGTTTACTTTCTGTAAGTACCACCCTCTACAAAAAGGAACAGGCTCTCAATAAATTGGGTGTTTTCACATAGAACCTCCTTACATCTTCTGGTCCCCATCCTCTCCAAGGACGATGGTTACAATGAGGGACAGACTGAGGGGGTCTCGTGTGATTGCTCAGCCTGCCTTAGGGATAAATTCATACTTCCACAGAGGCAAGCACTCGCCTACAGAAGCCCGCAGGCCCTCCACATCAGACAGAGCAAACTAGCACTGCTCCTGGGTTTCAGGTCTAAAGACAGAAAGCTACCGAGGCCTCCTTCCATTTGGTGCTCCTGAAGCTAGCAAGAACAGGCTCATTTCAGTACTCACTCAGCATAGTATTTATGCTGAAAGGAAAGCAGGCAAGGAATAAAAGTGAGGACAATTTTTCATCTACAATTAGACCTTGTTTGGGCTGGTGGGTTTCCTCGCTGGCTAAGAGAGCTTTCTGGGAAAACGTGAGGACCAGAGTTCACATCCCAGTGGATGTCTCAGTGGACATCCCACAAATGCCAGTGAGTTCACTTCTGAACTAACGCCCTCTTCTGGTATTCTCAGGCACCTGCACTCATGTGCACACATGGTAGAACAGCTGTTTCACCTAATGACCTTTGCTAGAAGAAGGCACTGGATCCCCTGGAGCTGGAATTACATGCAGTTGTGAGCTGCCCACCATGGGTACTAGAAACTGGGGTCCTCTAAAAGAGCAAAGAGCTTTTAACTGCTAATCCATCCCTCCAGCTCCATAAATATGAAAATATTTCAATAAAAATTAGATCATTTCACTATTCATACTCCTTCTCATTGGTCCTCCCAAGAGTTGGAAAGGAGTCGCTGCTTCTTGCCAGCAGCAAACCAAAGGGTTTGCAAAGTGTGTCTTTGCAGCATGTTTCTGAATTGAAACAGGAGGATAGGTCTAACTCAGGTTAAAAATGTTAGGATGCAAACTCAGGTTCATCGCTGTTGCAGTCCGTAGGTCCAACATTCCAGCATGTCAAGCTAGGTCCATGATTTGTGTCACCATAGAGAGTGATAAATCACATCTGAAGACAGAACAACTGAAATGGCTGCCATCATATCATAGATCATGATGTGCCCCATCTTTTCCAAATGTTATTTACAGATATCAGAGGTCAGGGGCAACGAAGCAGAAACAGGTATTAATCTTTGTTCTCTCAGGGCTCGGCAGGCGCAGGGTTCCTGTGCCTCCTCCGAGTCTTTCCATAATTTCCAGCAATGTGATAAGCTCTAGTTATGTGCAGTCGGTCCAAAAGGGATCAAATATAAATATTGCCAAAAAGAAAGTGTGTTTCAAACCCCATCAATCAAAGTCTTTGAGAACTCTTGTTACTGTAGCATTCGGGAAAGGATTGCTATGGGAGAATTTGTTCCAGAAGAGAGTTACTGAACTAAATGAGCGAGGCCACAGTGTGGAAGGCAGAAGGGGAGGCAGGGGCACCCACAGGAAGCTGGAGCAACAAGGTTTTCCTAACTTGGGCCTGCTGTTCCACCTTTGCCCGCCTGGCTGCACAGATCGGGCGAGCACTTGCTGACAACGTCTCAGATCTGGACCCTAACCCCACATCTCATATCCAATCTAATGAGTACTCTTTTTGCCTCAAAAATGCATTTTAAAATGATAATTTTTGCTTTTGAAATGTTTTGGCTGCAAGTAATTTAAATGATGACTGGCGGCAACTTCCTGGCAGTTCTGGCGCCTGCTTAGGAATCCTTGCTGTGGGGGGAGAAAAGAAAACTATAGATTTCATTGATTTCAAATGTGCTATTTGATTAGTAGTCAGTTGTCCATATCTGGAGGTTCTGTATGCCATGTTGGATAGAATATACTTGGGGGAAAGTGTGCCTGTAATGAATTCGTATAGGCTTTATTTTATTTTTTTTTACATTATCCCCTAAATAATACAGTGAAATAATTATTTCAATAGCACTTTCACTCCACATTGGGTGTTTAAAGTCATCTAGAGATGATTTAAACTATTTGGGGGCTGTGCAGGTGATGTGCAAATATTCCACCATTTATATAGCACGGGGAGTGTCTGTTGATTCAGATGTGGGCATGGGGTCCTGCAGTGGGTCCTCCATGGACCCTAAAGGACAACTGTACTAAGCTTAGCAATTAAATATATCATTATAGTGCCATTTCCACAAATTAAAATTTTATTAATTCAATGTAATCGTTTTCTTTGGGGGCCAATAAGGTTTTCAGTTCTCGTCCATTTTTATAGATTCCTAAACACCTCTGTCTAAGGCTGGACTCTGAAATCACAAACCCCCGAGAGTAAAAAAAAGATCACATGTGGGGACTCCATTCATCCAATGCTGCATCTCTATGAACTAAGTCCTCCCAGCTTGCTGGTCCTCTATAATTTCCTCACAGTTAAGCACCCAGAACTCCTGTCGCTGCCCAGACTGGGGTCCTGTGATATGTCTGATAGCTGAGCCCTCTCTCAGCAGATCCTGAGTCCTTGACAGGATGATCTCTGCTGACAAGGATACCATCCTTCATCTTGAATGTTTTGGAACTGACATCCTGTCCACCACTCAGGTGTGTCAACCGCTGTTGCATCTCGGTGACAAACACAGAGGGGAGGAGGGAAAGCTTCATCTCGGCTCATGGTTTCCAAGGTTCCAGTCCACTGTGCACAGCAGAGCAGATGGTGGCGGGAGTGTGCCGCTCCCACATCCCAGCAGACCAGGAATTAGAGAGCAATTGGAACAAGACATAGATATAGCCTTCAAAGGCTTATTCTCAGTGATCTGCTTCTCACAGCTAGCCCCCAACATCTCCACAAGGTTCTGTGGCCTCCTAAAATAGCACAACCAACAGCTGGGGAAAAAGCAACCAAGTCATGAGCCTGTGGGGACATTAAGATGCAAAACAGCCCAGCATTAGCTTCCTTAGGACCTAGCCCTGAGGCATGGACTTCCCAACACGTCTAACCACAGCACAAACTTCTTGGCTCATTTTGGAGAATGTGGTGGGGCATCTCCCTGGGTTGCCTTCCTGGCTTACTTTGCTCTCAGAATAGTGCAGCGATACAAACCATGACAGATATGTTAAATAAAATACCCTTAGGTAAAATATTGCAGAGGCAAGAGCCCATTCTTGACCTTTTCCTTGTCTTTAGCTACACTGGCAGGTCTTTTCTTGCTTCCTGTTTTGGTGAGGCGCCATATTGGATCTTCTATATGACCCCTGCCTTAGGTAGTTCATTAGGGTTGTAGTTCTGGCCCTGGAGTTGGCATCTTCCAGTGTTTTGCATACCACCTGTGGCTTTACATCTCTGTCCCCTGTAAGTACCATCTATTCTCAGCCCAGCAGAAATATTACTTCAATTCCCACTAAGATCAGATACACAACACAAAACAATGGTGCACAATGACCAAACCACAGTCATTTTGAAGGCAATGTTCTGAGACAGACCATTCACATCAGCTTTTGGCTCCCACATTCACACACCACATGCAAACATGCACACACGTACACACACACACACAGACACACATATAAAGTAAACAAAGGCATCCTTCCTTGCTGGGTGTAATGATTCATGTCTATAGGCCCAGCACTTGAGAGGCTGAGGCAGGAGGGTCGCTTTGAGTTTGAGGCCCGTACCTGGTGAGTTCTGGGCCAACTCTGTAGAGAAAGACCTGGCTTCAAACAAACAAACAAACAAGCAAACAAACCTCCAAGATAATAACAGCAATGATAACAATAAAATAAAGGCACCCTTTCTTGACTTCCATCATGACTGTTAAGATACTCAAGACAATCATTTTGTATTTTAGCTCCTCTTGGCTTCTTCCTGGCTTCCTGGTCATTTCTGGTACTTGTCTTTGTTCAACTGTCACATTCCCCTGGAGGCCAACCCAATGCCCTATTCCTAACAGTGATCTTCATCTCCACCCTCTCCTCACTTTTTCTTCAGGTGATCTCAGTTTTTGGTCCAGCTTCTCAGCACTGCTAACTACTGCTTCCTTGTCTGTGAGGACACAGTCTCTGTCCCCTCTAGGTACCATCTATTCTTAGGTGCTCTGATGGCCTGGACTTTAGAAGATGAAGCACTGTCTCCAAATCACCCTCAGCCATCAATTCCTTTGCCGTAATTACACCCCAGTATGTTTGCTCCTAACCTGGTCCAGTTGTTGTTATTTTCTTCTTTAAAGACCTTACAACCTTGGGACTCAAGAGAAGGCTCACTAGGTGACAGCAGTTGCTACACAAGAATGAGGAGCTGCGTCCCAGTCCCCAGCTCCCATGTTAAAAGCCAGATGTGGCTGCAGGCATCAGCAACGCTGGCACTGCGAGAGCAGGGGGAGGCAGAGACAGGAGGATCATTGATGCTTGTTGGCCAACCAGTCTAGTCCCAAACTGTAGGCTCTACATTAGTAAGAGACACTATCTCAAGGGAATGAGGCATGGAACAATAGAGAAGAAGATCCAACTTCTTCCTTTCACCTCTGCATGTATGTGCATGGGCCTATGTACATGTACACACACACACACACACACACACACACACACACACACACACACACAACTTCTTTAAAACATAAGGAAAGCGTTCCACCTTTTACTTATTTACTTTTATTGGGGGTGGGGAGGAAAGGTTCTACTTGGCTTACACTTCCATATCACTGTTCATCCTCAAAGGAACTCAGGGCAATTGATGCAGAGGCCATGGAGGGGCCATGCTTAGTGGCTCAGTCCCCATAACTAGCTCAGCTTACTTTCTTTTAAAAAATTTATTGTTCTCTCGTACAATACATCCCAACTGCAGCTTGCCCTCCTTCCACTCCTTCCAGCCCCCTCCACCACCCCTCTCCTCCAGATCCACTTTCCCTCCAGCCTTGCCCCAGAAAAGAGCAGGCCACCCAGGGACATCAAGCAAACACGGCACAACAAATGCAATAAGACCAGACACAAACCCTCATATCAAGAGTGGATGAGGCAATCCAGTAGGAGGTAAAGGGTCCCAAGAGCAGGCAAAAGAGTCAGAGACACCCTCACTCCCACTGTTAGGAGTCCTATAAAAACATTAAGCTACACCCGCGTAACATATGTGCAGAGGACCTAGGACAGACCCATGGAGGCTTCGCAATTGCTGCTCCAGTCTCTGGGAGCCCCTACTTATCTACTTTCAATTTTCTTTTGGTGCTGACAATAAACCCAAGGCCTCACTCCACACACTAGACAAAGCACTCTACCTCTAAGATACACCTTAGCCAAACCATCTTTTAACCTACAATATAATTCATTTATTATAATGTCATCATACACATTCTAAAAATAGCCCTTTTCCAGAATGTCAGCATTACAAGAACAGGGCCTTGTATCTGTTGGTTTTTTTTCCTGTTACTTACATAAGACAAACGTCTACAACAGTTCATGACATACACAATCACGTGCAGAACAAGTGAATGAATAATATCTCTGTCTGTCACTGAGGTGAGGATCCACACTACAAGTCCTTCCGGACTAGTACTATAGCTTCTCAATGTAAAGAGTTAACGTCTGTAAACAGAGCCAAAGGATCCCACTTGGAATCTTAAATGGACTCGTAGGTCCTTTGCTTTCTGGGTAGACTTTAACATGCAGCAAACTCATTAGCTGTGTAAACACTCCAGATGAGAGAAAAACCACCATCCAGGCAGGGGTAGTGATGTGTGACTCTGAAATGGGGTTAGCTCCATCTCAGAAATCTAATGTAGTGAGCAAGTGCACCCTACAGGTTTCCCACTGCACGGGAACACATCTTTGTTTGTTTAACTGAGAATTCACCAAGAGCCGGAGGAATCATGGCAAGTGCAATGGTACATTTACCTTTCTCAAAACGCTCTTCCTACGTGTACCTCAAACAACTGACAAAAAAAAAGTCTATAAAAGAGCAGTCAGACCTGAATGGCTGTGATGGTGGAGTTTGTCTGCTTTACTCTCCAGAAAGCAGAGCTCCGGCACACAGGTAGACAGCACAGGAAGACACCTCAGAACAGGAGGAATGTTCAGCAACAATGTGGATTTAGAGATGAAATGAATACTTTGAATATGGAGGTCTCCAGTCTCAGGAAGAATATGCTTGGGGCTGACTGCCATTTTCCAACGACGACATGAACATCCCTGCCGTGAGTGAAGGGGTCAGACAGGGTGATGTTAGAGACCCCTAACAGGCTAGGATTCTATCAGAGCAATATGGGTCACAGTGAGTCAGACCATAACCTACTATGTTTGGAGGTCTGAAAAAAAATGACACCATATATAGTAGAGAAGTGTTATGGGCTAGATATGAGATGTCCCAAAAAGCCATGTGTCACCTGCCCTGGTGCTATTGGACAGACACATTTTAGAAGGTAGGGCTTAGCGGAAGGAAGTTATGTTACTTCTCTTTCTGCATCTGTCCATTCCCCATCCTCCCCTGCCCACCTCTCCTGTGTCCCACGCTTAACCTCCCAAACACCATCGGCCATGCCTCACTGTGGCCCGAGGGAAACGACCAAGCCGCAACAGACTGAGACTTCCAAAATCATGAACCAATAAACCTTTCTTCCTTTTAAGTTTGTTTTCCTAGGTGTTTTGTCACAGCCACAGAAAGATGACTAACCTCCATAGCGAGCTGATGGCTGGTAGGTAAACTGAGGCATGGGAAAACTAAACAGATGACCCAAATTTTCAGAGTGAAAACTCATAAAAATAACCCATATTTCTGAATCCCATTTTTCTTTCACATTGGTTATAATTAGCTTTCAAAGTGAAAAGTATCAATCAAAAGTGAAGGGCAAGGCAGAAACGGTTCCCGTATTCTTTCTACTCTGGCAAAACGGCACCAGCTTCTGAGAAGTCAAAACCCACTTCACAGAATCCAAATTAAGATAACGTCACAGGCATGAGCCGTCATTTTTAATTGCCTCTAGGAGCTGTCAAAAAAATCCCAAAAAGGAGGGGGACGGGTGCCATGAGTACCAGGGATGCTCTGGTAGCATCATTAGGTGTCCGAGACCGCTGCCTGGGAGCAAGCTGACTGAATAACAGTCAGCACCGATGCCACTGACACGCGCCCCTCAGGCTCTCTAAATAACGCCTCCAGTCTCTCACCCCTGCCACTGTGAGCTCTTGAAAGGTCCCTGGCAAATTGTCTCGAGCCTGTCTCCAAGTTATACTCGGGTCATCTTAAGGTGCCTGCTCGCAAATCGCTGTTACCACTTGTCTCCATGCTCCTGAAAGTATTGAAAGGCCCCGGGGGAGCAGTGGTAACCTCTGAGGACCCCTGAACTCAAATGCGCAATTTCACACACATAAACACTCCAAGTCTAAAATAATTCTTTAAAAGAAA
This sequence comes from Ondatra zibethicus, assembly GCA_004026605.1. NCBI lineage: Eukaryota > Metazoa > Chordata > Mammalia > Rodentia > Cricetidae > Ondatra > Ondatra zibethicus. The sequence continues at coordinate 68,407 of PVIU01000545.1, read as the reverse complement.
GAAATGCTTTGAAGATGTCTCCTGGTGAGGTCCTTGGATTCCAGCCTGGAAAGGCACCCAAACCCATCAGCACAGGTATTGAGAAGTTCTTTAGAGTTCTTTGTTTTTGTTTCTTGAGACAGGATTCACTGTGCAAAGCAGGCTGGCCTCAAACTCATGGTTGCCCCACCTCAGCCACCCTAGTACTAGAATTACAGGCGTGCATTACCACACATGGCTCAAAGTCCTTTCCCTTTTATTTGCTGTGCCCTGTCTGAACGAAGGGCTGTGGGGACTCCTATTAACTCTCCCTCCATCTCTGCCCACATCTCATGCCAAGTCAATGCATAGCCAGACAGGATTAAATAGTGAACTGAGGTCAAATGCTCCCATTTCCCCTTCAGTGGGTGAGGTAGAGATTCCGGGGTGTGCAGTTGTCATCCACTGTAGTTCCCGGGACAGCTAGATCTGCATGTCCTCAAAATTAGGGAGAGATTGGCTGTAGTGATTGCAAAGCTGACATGTGCCACTGGACATGGGCCCTCATAGGAGAGTCTTTTAAAAAAAATCAAATTCATTTAATTAGTTGCTTATTTTGTGTATGTGTGTGCACATGCACACACACTCACGGCACTGTGCACGTGTAGATTTTAGAAGACAACTTGATAAAAGCAGTTGTCTTTTTCAATATGGGTCCCAAGATTGAGTTTAGGGCATTAGACTTGGTGGCAAGCACTTCTACCCATTGAGCCGTCCTGGATGGATCACCAGGCCACATGAGGGATTGTCTCTGTGCTGGGAAAGGTCTTTCAGCAGGCTTGTTTCTGCCCCCACCCCTTACTCTCCTCTCACAGCCCTCCTTGGGTGATTTCCTTCTGTTCTAATTTACATGGTTGCCATTCTCCTTCTGTCCGCTCTCTGAAGGGCATAGCCTTGGTTGTTCAGATGTCCTGGTGTTGGGAGGATAAAGTACTGTTTTCCAAATCGCTAACCACTGGCTCTAACCAGAGGTATGTTTGAAAAGAAAATACCAAGATCTGAGTCAACAAGCCAGGGCTTGGGGACCATTGAGGGTTGCTACCTGCCTTTATAAATACAGTTTAACTGGAACACAGCCATGCACATTTGTCTGTGTGCTGTCAGTGGCTATGGTGGGTTACAGCAGGCTGTGTGGCCCACTGAGTCTACCTAGCCCTTTATAGAAAGAGTCTGCTGACCTCTGTCAATACTGCATGAATACCATATGGTGTGAATAGCTCTTGATAGGAAGGAAAAGGCAGCCAAGACCCAGTTCCATCTCTAATTACCTCCATGGCTCTGGATGCACTGGATTCCTCCTCCTCCTGCCCTTCCTCCCACTCTTCCTCCTGCTCTTCCTCCAGCTGCTCCCACCCCTCCAGTTGCTTCTGCTCCTCCACCAGATATTCCTCCTCCTCCTCCAGCTGCTCCTGCTCCTCCACCAGATATTCCTCCTCCTCCTCCAGCTGCTCCCACTCCTCCAGTTGCTCCTGCTCCTCCACCAAATATTCCTCCTCCTCCTCCAGTTGCTTCTACTCCTCCTCCTGCTCCTCCACCAGATATTCCTCCTCCTCCTCCAGCTGCTCCCACTCCTCCAGTTGCTCCTGCTCCTCCACCAAATATTCCTCCTCCTCCTCCAGTTGCTTCTACTCCTCCTCCTGCTCCTCCACCAGATATTCCTCCTCCTCCAGCTGCTCCCACTCCTCTTGCTCAACCCCAGCTGTTCCTTTTCCTCCTACTCTTCCTCCTGCTCCTCCTCCTCCAACTGTTACTTCTCCTGTTCCTCCACCAGATTATTCCTCCTCCTCCAGCTGCTCCTCCTCCTGCTCCTCTACCAGATATTTCTTCTCCTCCAGCTGCTCCTTCTCCAACTCCTCTTCCTGTAGCTGATTCTCCTTCAGTTACTCCTCTTCCAGTTGCTCCTCCTGTTCCTCCTCCAGCTGCTCTTCTACCAGATATTCCTCTTCCTCCAGCTACTCCTCCAACTCCTCTTCCTTCAGCTGTTCCTCCTCCTCCAGTTCCTCTTTCTCCAGTTCTTCCTCCTCCAGTTGCTGCTCTGTTGCTCCTCCAGCTGTTTCTCTTCTTGCTCCTCTACCAGATATTCCTCCTCCTCCAGCTGCTTCTTCTCCAACTCCTCTTCTTCCAGCTGCTCCTTCTCCAGCTTCTCTTCCTCCAGCTGTTTCTCCTCCTCCAGTTACTCCTCTTCCAGTTGCTCCTCCTGTTCCTCCTCCAGCTGCTCCTCTACCAGATATTTCTCTTCCTCCAGCTACTCCTTCTCCAGCTCCTCTTCTTACAGCTACTCCTCCTCCAGTTGTTCCTCCTTCAGCTGCTCCTCTACCAGATGTTCTCCTCCTCCAGCTATTCCTTCTCCAACTCCTCTTCCTCTGGATGCTCCTCCTCCTCTAGCTGCTCCTACTTCTCCTCTCTTCCTCCTCCTCCTCTTTCTCATTTTCCTTCTCTTGCTCTTCCTACTTCTGTATCCCCCTGATTCCTCATCTGTAAAATAAGAAAGGTAGTCTATATGTTTCTGGGGAGTTTCCTCAAGATAAAAATTCAATCAGTTATGAGTAAGACCTGTCCTGCTGCCTCCTCTCCTAACAGTTAATAATAAAGCCTCCCGATTTGTAACCTCATTAGGAACATCCATTACCTCTATTCTAAAGCCCCTTCCATCAGAGACAATGACTCTCAAGCAGGTCAGGTCCCATTTCCATTTCCTTTCTTTAGGTTCTTATCCTGTGAGTGATCAGTCACTCAAGTCCCTGTGCGGTGCAGGCTGTGCACAACCCAAGTCTCTCCCCACCCAGGAATATAGTACAAAGCTTTGCTTCTCCATCAGCTCTCCACAAATACTTGGACAAAAACCAGAGTCCTGCAAGCAAATCCTTGACACTGCCTTTCCTCCTCAATCCCTCTACAGAATAGCTCTGGTGAGTCATCTTCCCCAGGTCCTGGGGCATCCAGGAATATGGTGTCAAGTGCAACAGCTGGCCATAACTTCCCTTCCTGTCTATTTTTGGAGAATCTTTGATACTGAGTTCAAACACTTACCAGGTGTCTAGCTGTGAGGCCGGCTGTGGGTTATTTAGCCTCTTTGGGCTTCATGCTGCTGTGTGAGCAGAGTAGAGATGATGGTGTCCACCTCACCAGCTTGTTCCAAGATTGCAGATGACTGACATAAAATGTCTGTGATATAGTTAACCCTGGTGGCAGCATCCACACTGTGGAGGCTCCTCTGAGGAAGCGCGCCCTCCCACACTTGCCACACCCCTGTCTATCTCACTCTTACTGGGCTAAGGGCTGTTCTTCCTTACTCTATGAGGTCCTCAGGTGGACTGAGAAATCCAGAAAAGCCTCCATAAGATGTCACTGGGTCATTTGGGAACCAAAGCCCCACTCCAGTCTGCCACACTTGTCGTGTCTCTGAAGACACAAAGGATAAGGGTGTCACCTCATGGACCGCTGTGTGACAAACAGGTTATAAGGGAGTTTGGTGGTCTGCATGAAAATGGCCCCATAGACTCATAGGGAGTAGCATTATTGGAGGCGTGCCCTTGTTGGAGGAAGTCTGTCACTGGGGGTGGGCTTTGAGGTTTCAGAAGTTCAAGCCAGGCCTAGAGACTCAGTCTCTCTTCCTGCTGCCTGTGGATCCAGATGTAGAAATCTCAACTCCCTCTTCAGCGCCATGTTTGCCTGCACGCCTCTATGCTTCTAGCCATGACAGTAATGGACTAAACCTCTGAACTGTAAGACAGGCTCAATTACATGTTTTATTTTATAAGAGTTGCCATGGTCATGGTGTCTCTTCACAGCAATAGAAACCCTAGGACAGAGGGTAAGGTTTATTTTGATTTTGGCTTCAGAGCCATGGATGCTTGGCTCTGTGACTTTGAGGCTGTGATAGCACAGCATCTTGTAATGAGACCATGTGATAGAGAGGACCTACTCACCTCATTGCTTCAGAAAACTAAGAGACAGGAAGGAGCTGCGGTCCCAGTATACACTGTGATGACATGCCCCAATAGCCTAACTTCCTTCCAAATCCTAAAGGTTCCACCATATCCCAACTGTGACAAAGGCTTGTGACCAAAGTCTTTATATATATTCTTTGAAAGACATTCAAGTTCCAGGCACCTAACCTTTTGACAGTTCAATGCGGTGTTGTCGTCTACAGAGATTGTGTTTGAGAATTGCACAATTGGTTTACCAACCCCCCACCCAAATCTCTTGTTCAAAAACATCAAAAAAGATATCTAATACCTTAGATGCTAATAAAAAGTTTTTTTAAAGTCTCAAAATCATCTCATAAAGTTAAGTTCATGAGTTTGGGCTTCATTCGCAGCTATCCTGAGAGGCAGGCAGAACACAGGTCCAGGCAGCCTTCTTTGTCTTCCGGGTACAGCTGCTCTCAGAACCTTGTTTCTTTATTCTTTGCTGTGTTTGCTTTTGACAGAGGTGAATCTAGAGAACTTTCTGAGGGGGGTGTGTCCTGTATTTTCCGAACCTGCCATAAGCAGAGCTGTGAGTCTGGGGACTGTTCCTGAGCACATGAGTAATCCCCACTTACTTGGGGCTGTGTTAATGGATTGATGAGTTAATTGGGCACTGGGAAACTGAGACCCTGGAACATTCAGTCTTATCCCTTCTATAGAACAATAAGCACACCATCACCAGAGAAGATTCTGAGAAGGAAAACAGATTTCTGCAAAAGCAGACCAATCATCCAAGGACAGGCTGCCGGCACCAGTCCCTGCTCAGAGCCTGGACCACTGCTGGGAGTAGTCAGGCAGGCTGCTTATCTCAGCAATCCAGGCAAACTTACCTTCAGCTACCCCAGTCAAGTCTCTTCATCAAGCAGCACTCTCTACTCCCCATCCCTTCTTGGCATGGGGAGTGCAGTGTTCAACTCACAGCGCACAATGAACAAGGCCGAGGAAACTCAAAAGAGCAACCCCATTCCTTTGGCTAAGGACGGTGACTGCAGCATCAGGACCATTTCTGGACTCCAATGAAGCGGTGATGTGTGGTTCTGTAGCTTTGTAGAACTACCTCTCCTCTTAATGCATCTCACATCCACCCCTCAGATCTGCCCTCAGCAGCCTGAGCAAACTTCACAGAGCCAAGCCAAGGGTGCATTGCCAAGTCCTGATCATTGGCTAAGGTAGGGATGGGTCATACCTCCTCAGCTCATCCTTCATAGTTGTATTTTAGAATATTTTTATTATGGCACTGGGAATGGAACACAGGGCCTTGAGCCTTCCATCACTCAGCCACACCCCCAGCCTTCTGTTGTTCCTTTCTTCTGAGATCAGGAGTTAAGTTCCTGCTACAGATAAGTCAGTCACACTCCAATGACACAACATTCCAGCCACACAGGACTGTAAGATCCCAGGATCCTACGTTCTCCAGGACCTTGCCTCCATCCTTGAGGTTGATCACTTAGAGGAAATACTAAACGGCTATCCTTGGCTCACTGGGTGTGTGTTCATGGGGAGGACAAAGTTGCCCAATTTCCCGGTTTTCTCACAGGCAAATGCAACAGCAATAGCTGTAGCTATGAAGTTAGAGGAAACAAATGAAGTCACATCCACACAAACGCTCTGCAAGCAGCAGGAAGCTGTACAGAGACCAAGTGACAGAGTGATGCTGTCAGGAACAGGGGATAGGTCTGTTCTCTTGGAGGAGATCTCTTTTGGAAAGGATCTCAGGCTACAGGCTGGTGGTTGCTGCAGGGAGGGTAAAGACGTTCCCCCATGTTGCTTTAACATAATGTCTCAAATGTGATTCTTGCTAAAGTCACAGAGTTTGAGTCTTCTAAACGCATGTTTGAATTTCTTAATTATATATATATTTTTTCTGAGATTTCAATATAATTATTTAATATAATATAATAATTTCCCCCTTCATTGCTCCAATCCCTCCCTTGCTGTCTCCCAAATTCATAACATCCTTTTCTTTATTTGTTGTTGCATATGTGTGTGTGTGTGTTTATTCTTAGGTATATAAATACAACCTACTCAGTCCATATAATGTTACTTATACATCTATGTTTTCAGGACTACGATTTGGTATTAGGTAGCCAATTGGTGTGCTCTACCCTGGGGAAGACAGTTCCCCCTGCTCTCAGCATTCCTTAGTTGCCGGTAGTTCTATGTGAGCTTCCGCCTTCCACATTAGTGTCTGTGGTGATGTCCTTACTCAGCTCACGTTTAGGCAGCCGTGTTAGTGAGCTTCTCGTGAGAGAAGAGGGTTGTAAACAAGAAAGCCTTCTCCAAGCATGGTCTCATGGTGTAGCCTCTCTGACATTTCTAAGAAGCCCAGTCTCACAGCAAACTCCCTGTTCCTCTGGCTCTTACAACTGTTTACCCCTTCTTCTGAAATGACCGCTCAGTCTTGGGAGCAAGGGTGGGGTGGTGTAGGAGGGTCCTTTTGTATTTGGGTTGCTTTTATTGGTTAATAAAGAAACTGCCTTGGCCTTCTGATAAGGAAGGACTTAGATAGACTAAAGAGAACAGAATGCTGGGAAGGGGACAGAGTTAGAGAGAGCTGCCACCATGAAGCCTGCCAGGCCACACACGCTGAATCTTTCCCGGTAAGCCACGACTCGTGGTGACACACAGATTATTAGAAATGGGTTAAACAAATATGTGAGAGTTAGCCAATAAGAGGCTAGAGCTAATGGGCCAGGCAGTATTTCAATGAATACAGTTTCTGTGTAATTATTTCGGGTATAAGCTAGCCAGGCACCGGGCGGCGGGAGCCGGGTGGCCACCGGGACAAAAAGCCCCCGCGCCTCATTGCTACAGTGGGGACTGAGCTCTACAACTGCATTTTGAGGGTTGTGACTTCCTCTAAAGTCTTCATCTGTTGTAAAAAAAAAAAAGTTTCCTCAATGAGAGATGTCATGCTGATTATTAATCCCCAACATTACATATGATGGAGGTTAGGTCTTTGTGAGGTCATGAGAGAGGGGCCCTATGGTGGTACTGTGACTTTATAAGAGATAAAAGGGACATATATCCAAGTCAACAAACTCATTCTGCCTTAACCTTACAGTGAAAGAAGAGGGCCCATGAAGAAGAAAGCCTCCCCCAAGCATAGCCTTATAACTTGAATAAACCTTTACTCTTTATAAGTCATCCAACCTGTGTTACTCAGTTATAACAACAGAAAACAGACTATCTAGCTGTGGATATAAGGTTGAAAAAAAAAAGAAAACAGACTATCATCGTCCTAAGAAAATTAGCAGAAATTATTCATTGCTACTTTATAAGGAAGAGAAAAAGGAGAGAGCCCAGTCATGGGACAGGAGGCCGCGTTCTGGCCCAGGTTTCCAGGAAGTACGTGTGTCTCATCAGCCCATTCTCTGCAAGCTCTTCCTGAGCAAGGTCTCCTCATCACTGAAGTGGTTATGATAAGCATGCCATGGCCTGTTTGATTGTCCAACACCTATTTATCGAATCCATTTCTGCCATCTCCCCTGCCTGGGGGATGATATCACCATTGGGGAAGATATCACCATTGGGGAAGGTGGCAGGAGGGGCCCCGGATGAAACTTGTCAGGTCTTTTCAACCAGAAGTGGCAACTACTGTGTCCTTTAACGCCCACTGGTGAAACTGCTCAGATAATACATTTATGGACATCACAAACCACAGAGACAGACAGATCTAGGTGTCATAGAGGTACCAACAGGTTCCCAGAACTCTAGGAACACTGTTTCCCGGGATGTTATGGACTTCACTTTTTATTTTATCAGCGTCTGCTCATTAGTAAAACCCCCAAGTGAGAAAGTCTTTGAGAGATACTCAGTCCCTAGGACCTAGGATCCTGGAATGTCTCCACACATCAGGGACTCTCTGGTTTAGATGTGGAGCTGCTGGAAGGTTGTGTTCCCGGAGAGAGCCCGGGCACTCTGTGACTCTTCCTCTATGGTCCACTCTGTGCAGCTCTTTGTGGGTGTGCTTCATAAGGCCCTTTGTAATCAGCTAATGCAGGTAGAAGTAAACTCTAATCTGAGTGTGCTCTCCAGCCCCTCAACTCTATCCCCCCCCCCAAGGAAGCTACCCTGGCATGTTTATGGAGTCGAGCATGTGGGAACACATACCCTCTTGGTCACTATGAAAACAGAGTGCCTGAGTCCTTGGGATAGAGGACCAGCCATTTTCAAGGCTTCCTACACCTCGAACTTTCCCAAGCCAGGTCCCCCTGGAAATCATGCAGTCCCGCTTCCTTGCCTTTCCGTACCCATGATGCTAAGCCAGGTGGACAGGCTGGACTGCAGTCAGAGCCTCCCCTTCCACCCCCAGCAGCCCACTAAGGGAATCCTGAAGGTGAGGCTGGAGAACACCCAGGTCTCAGCATGCAGCAGCAGAAAGCAAGCCCTTCCTGCCCGGAAATGCCGTGTCTGGAGGCCAAGCCTCAGAAATGCTTGTTTAACTGGCCGGTGGCAAGCTCCCTTCTGGGCCATTCTACTGGGCGGCAGGTGTGTGGGGGCGGTCATTTGCCAACCACACAGCGGGCTGGATGCTCCTGTAGACCACAAGTGGCGAGGAGAGGAAGCAGGGTGTGCGTGGAGGCAGATGGGAAATGACTGCAGGGAAAAGGGCAGGTAGAACAAACAAGAGGTGGAAGGCACAGCCCTTGTGGAAATAAATAAGGGATGATAAGCATCCAAGGTGAGTGCAATGTGAGAAAATGCCTTAGCTCTCATTGGTGCCCTCTACCACTCCATACATCAGGGTTTCCTTTCTACTTCTTGGAGAGCCAAATGGTGCAAGCAGCAAGGACCATGAAAGATATATTTTTGGAAAAGATCATTGAACTTCTTGAGGATATAGCTTAGAAAGGCTGAAGACATGATTCTGGTCTAAGACTGCTTGTTTAGCATGTTCCATTCCCTGAATTCCATCTACGGGAGGGAAGGAGTGAGGGAGGGGGAAAGAAAGAACCAAAGACTACCCAAAGATGAATTGTTTAACATCTGGGGATGCAATTAGAATATATAAATTATCCAAATCCATGAATGTCTTTATGACCCTGAAAGCAGTCTGTATGGTACTTTAATGATGGAGACACAGCATAAAGATCTGGCTAAATCCACAGAACAGTCACAATGCCTAGAGTGGATGAGTTCTACTATAAATTATGGCATCTAGGTGACAATGACAGGTATCCTACACTGTAATAAGCACACCATTGTGGTCTAGGAATGCAGACAGTGATGAAATTATAGGACATATGTCAAGTGTGGATTTTTGTTTTTTTGATTGATTGACTTTTGAGACAGGGTTTCTCTGTAGTTTTGGGGCCTGTCCTGGAACTAACTCTTGTAGACCAGGCTGGCCTCAAACTCACAGAGATCTGCCTGCCCCTACCTCCCAAGTGCTGGAATTAAAGGCGTGTGTCGCCACTACCTGACTGAAGTGTGGATATTTAACCCAGATAACCAGAAATAGTGGACTAGCCATGCCCATTATGATATTGCTGGAGTGATTTAGTCAACCACTCAAGAGACAAGAACAGTGGAGGCTGAGGCTGCAACCACGTTTTGGAGTGCCTGCCTGCCAAGGGCAAGGTCCCGAGTTCGACCACCCCCAGTGCTAGAAAAACGAGTGATGTGTCCTGCGCTAATGCATGAAAACATGCACATAAATCACACTTGTCAACCGAAAGAAGCACAAAGTACTAGGTACATACTGGTGTCAAAATGCATAGCAGTGTAATTTCAGGACGAGGAGATAAACCTGGAGAGCTATAAACAGCTGGGACTTTAACTCCGTGTCATTGCCTATCAAGCATTTAAGGCCACAATACAAACTGAACTTAAGAAGGAGAAGAGGGGAGAAGTGGAAGATCCAGAATGGAGTAAGACTGGATCTCCTAGTGTCGCCCACTTCCTGCTCTTTGTCCTGGTTTCTAGTCCCTGGCAGAGCCCCATCTTCGTTTTTCATATATATGTTTTCATCCTTGATGAGAAAGACCGAATGTCAGTGTCGTGTTGACACTGCCTATAACGCAGGTTCTGGAGATTTCCATGAGAGCAGGCCCCCTGTCTGAAGACTCAAGCTTTCCCGGAGCAGACTTGTGTGAGAGATAAAATATACTCGACAGGCCCAGAGTCTGGGTTCTCCACTGGCAGCAAGTCCCAGGGCTTCTGATCCAAATGTGGGCTCCCCTGGTCCAGCCACAAAGCATCCGCAACCTCTCCAAGCAGGCCCTCTGGCAGAGGGAAGCAACCCGTGAGCTCAGGAAGCTAATGACCTTGAAACTATCCATTTATCTTGGCCTCCCCCCTCCGTGAGAGATGCCACAAAAAGTGCCAGTCTCTCTCTTTCTCTCTGAAGAAGAATGAACACCGCCAGAAAACCAGGCCTCAGCCTCTCTTCTCCTCCTGGGCCAGGCCCGGGGCTGGAATATTGACGGAGCCAGAGGGGAAAGTAAATCACTCTATCATTCCTGAGCCCTCCACCTCGGGGAGAGTGCTCACCTGAGGTCTGCGTCAGAGCCTAATGTCTGTCGGCTTCTCCATAAATCTTCATAAGTAGGCAGTGTTGCTTCCTTAACAAACCTGCTTGGAGCCAGAGACCGGTGACAACTCTCCCAAGCAGAGCTGAGCTGGCAGCCAGCGGTGGACAGCACAGCCCCCAGCCACTTCCAGCCTCCCACCAAGAGAAGGAGGAAGGTGTCCACCACAAGGAATTGGAGTCTCTGAAACCAATCGCTTCTCTCAGCTGTCCAGCATCTGCTTCGGTGGCTGCCCTCACCCTGGCACGGGGACTTCAGAATCCCGCTGGGCCCAGCTGAAGCCAAGAGCTGGCACCGCGAGACTCCCCTTTGTTCATGGCGCTGGCCACTTGGGTGTGGGACGTTTCCTCTCCTCTCTCCGCAGCATTCAATGGGATTTGGGTTAAACACCAATTCATGGACTATGGCTGGGTTGAGAAGGCGACTTGTCCCAGTCTGGAATACAAACAAATAAAAAGACCAAAATCAACAAAGAAAAACAAACGCCTGTACTCTCTGAAAAGGCACAGCCAAATTGGAGATAAGGAAAACCCTCCCTCTCGTAACTGCTCTTGCATTTGGGACGCCCTGCATGAGCTCTCCTTTCCTTTCCGACTAAAACTGTATTTGTCTTCTTTAGTGCACTCACGCTATAGAGACCATCCGAGATGGCTTATCTTTTGGGTCTTGGGTACCTCATTTCCAGCGGTATCCAAAGGGGATGCTGGGGAGGGAGCAAAGGGCCAGAAGCTGAAGCGATGGTCTCCCGTTCAAATGTCTAGAATGGCGTTTTAGGTTTTGTGTATGGCTTTAAGGACTGAAACAGTGTAATGTTTTACTGTCGGGTAAACCCACAGTTTTCATTCAAATTTCCAAGGTCCGTGGAGAGGTGAGTCAGTCAGTTCGCTACTGTACCGCCGTGGAAAAGGGCTAAATTAATCCTCCCATATGATGTCTGAATAGGTTATTATAAGGTGCTTAGAGACTTGGCAGGCTCAACCCCATCTTTCTTTCAAGATGCTAAGAAAATAAATGTAAATGCAGAAAACACGGCATGTGGGGCACCTGCTGTCCAAATTCATAATCGGAATGTCAGTGCGGTCTTTAGGAAGAGCTGAGCCCAAGAACAAGGGTACCGGGTCCTCGCGGGAGTCGATTTTGACCCTGACCCCCGAGTTAGTCTCATCTGGTCCCAGGGGACTTGAGACTTGATCACCTTCCAGTCCTTAGGCCGCTTTGTCTTATTCGAAGACTGTTTTTTGTCTTCTAACGAAAACCAACTTGACCTGATTTTGAACCAAGGGGAGAATTTATTAAAACGTTACTGGGTCATCTCACAGGACCTGCAGGCAGTGAGGCCTCTCCAAGAGCACAAATAGGAACTGGAAAGTTGTCAAGAATCCAGGCTGCCTCTTGTTCTGTTTGTTTTTCTCTGTTCCCTGTTCGCTCCACTCTTCTCTGGAGGTTGGCTTTCTCTCTTGCCCCTTCCACGTGGAGTGGGTGAGGGGAAACCTAACTCCTAATCGGGTTTTAATAGAATTTCTCCATTCCATTCCACAATGAGAGAATGGCCACCCTAAAATTAGGTCCTGTGCATGCTGTCGCAATTGCTGTGAGGTCACATGTGTAACTGTCCAATTATGTCCAGAAAACAATTTCCTTGTGGTCATGCACCCCCCCACCCCCGCCAGAGCAGCATAAGAGCTGGAGCTCTTAGACTCTTTCTGCTTCCTCTTCTCCAGTGACCACTGAAGCCTTGAGAAGAGGGTTTTCGATTAGGGTTGAGCACTTCAATATCTCATTCTCTGCCCTTGACCAAAAGTGAGTCTCTATGCTAAATGTGATCTACTACAAGAAGCTCCTTCAATGAGGGTTAAGAGATGCACTAATCTATGCCAATAAGTCATTAATTATTCCACGATAATGATCATTTAACATAATAATACTAGTAGTTCTTGCCTAGGGCCCATGACCTATCAACCAAGTTAGGATATGATGAAGAGGCAGAAGCAGAAGGAACACAAATAGAAAACCTATTGCAAGTATTTTTTAAGTATCTTTAATTTATGTATATGGCCGCATGTATGTCTGAGAATCATGTCACCTCACATGCATGTGTTGCCCGCAGAGGCCAGGAGAAGCATTAGATCCTCTGGAATTGGAGTTACACATGGTTGTTTTCAGCCATGTAGATGTTAGGAGTCTCAAACCTGAGCCCTCTGAAGAGCAGCCAGTGCTCTTATAACTGAGCCATTTCTTCAGCCTTTCGCATTTATTCTTAGATCTGATATTCTTCCCTGTTGCAAATAGCTGCATTTATTTTTATTGATAATTGTTCTTTCTTTGCATGAATACCCAATTTATATAAAGAAAAATGTTATCTATCTATAGACACACAATGGAATATTATTTAAAGGCTAAAAAACAAACTGTCATTTTCAGCAACATAGATGGGAGCTGGAGGGCACCATGTTAAGTGAAATAAGCCAGACAGAGAGAGATAAATACTGCAGCTCTCATTTATACGTGGAAGCTAGGAAACTGACCTCATAGAAGTTGGGAATAGAATGCTAGTCACAAGAGGCTGTGAGGATTTGGGGCAATAAGAGATGGAAAAAGGCTCATGAATGGGTGCAGAGGTACCATTGAGTAGAATGAGTAACTTCTCATGTAAGATAATTATGACTGATAACCATTAACTGGATTCTTTCAAAATAGCTAGTACAATGAATTGTTAATATTCCCAACACAAAGATAAAGATCTGAGGCATGGGTACACCGGTTGCTCATATCTAATCATATCACACATGTAATGAAACAGCACAGTGTTCTCCATAAATAAGTGTAATTACTATGTGCTAATTAATGCTTTTAAATGTATTTGCAGGGCTGGAGAGATGGCTCAGTGGTTAAGAGCAAGGCCTGCTCTTCCAGAGGTCCTGAGTTCAATTCCTAGCAACCACATGGTGGCTCATAACCATCTCTAAGAGATCTGGTGTTCTCTTCTGGCCTGGAGACATACACACAGACAAATATTGTATACATAATAAATAAATAAATATTTAAAAATGTATTTGCAAATATAACTAAAATCATGTATTTAGCCTTTCTTGTATAAGGACATTTGCTTTTATTCCTGTCATTATAAACAACTCTGTCTGGTACAAAAGTCCTTGAACAAACGCAGGAGCTTCTCTCTGGTTGAGTAGTGGGAGTGCTGACTTATGGGTGTGTCTTAAATTTTCAAGGGTAACACCCATTTGTTTTCCAAAGCAGTTAAGTCAGCCCTCTTTGTTATTCTTGTGTTATTCTTGTGGTATCTTGAGTATTATCACTTTGTGGTTTTAATTTGCATTTCCCTCATCAATAATAAAGTGTTTTACACATATGGATTGGCCATATAGATGTCTTCTTGTGTAATTAGCTGGACTTTGCACAGATAGCTCTTTCTTGCTCTCTCTCTCTCTCTCTCTCTCTCTCTCTCTCTCTCTCTCTGGTTTTTAATATTCTGCTATTATTGTCTAAAATTTCAGAGTTCTACCATCACGTTCAGGTCTTTACCTAGACTGTTATCTTAAAATCCTTCCTTTCCTCTTTGGTCTCCTATGGGCCTCTGTAGTGTGCTCAGTGTCCCTTTCTGCCTTTTGTATTCTGTTCCACTGGCCTATCTGTCTTCCCCTGAACTAACAACAGAGTCTAGCTGAGATCTGCATTAAAATTAGGAAACATGGTACCTACAAATCAGTTAAGGGCAATCATTATCTTTGCAAAATTGGGGTCTTCTTATTCACAGATATGGTATACTTCTCAATTTCAGCTTCATTCAATATTTTGTGATACTATAGCGTGTATATTTGGTTTTCATTCATGGTTCTTGGCTCATAACTCCCTCCCCAAGGCAGGGAATTTCTCTTCTCCAAGGCAAACCACATAAACTCTTTCTGTTGGAGCAATGACCATCAACACTTCTGTGGAAAGCCCATGTAAGACAGTCCTGTCCCGTGCCCTGGGTACAGAAAAACTGTAGAGAAAAGCCAAGAAGAATCTGCATAAGTAGACTTCGCTGGGCTTTACAACCACAGCTATGCAATGAAGTCTCCAAGCAGCCAGAAGGACAGGGTTCCTGCACCTCACTCCATCTGTACCCTTTGTAATGCCTTTTACAGGGAACCATGGAGCATGAGTGCTGCTCTGAGCCACTAGAGTGGTGCCTTATATGAATCTTAGCTTACAGAAGCACCTATGAAAACAGCCTGGGCATCCCTCACTAATCAATATTCAATACCACTCACTTTTAAAGCAAAAGCAGAAATAGTTACATTATATCAAACAACAACAAACCAAATGGCATCTTTAGTGGGGAGGGAACTGTCTTGGGGACTGATTTCTTAGTGTGTGGGATCTGTCACCATCTCCAGAAACACCAAGTCAGGAATGAACTGGGTTAGAGTACATACTACAGTGTCTGTTGCAGGACTGATCACTTACTTGCTGGTGGGCAAAACCCTTACACTTCAAGAGGCCATAGAAGGGAGTGGGTAGTTGTTCTTTTCTTCCATGTATCAGATCTCCCAATGTGCCTTTAAAATGTGGTCCATAGAGGTCATGGCTTTATATATATTTATATGTATGTCAAGTGTGTCATATCTTAAAATATATTTTGTTTCTGGTTTATGGGAATACAGCTTACATTACATCTTCTTTAGGTTGGATCTTGAAAGCATCCTACAGGCCCACATGTTAGTACCTACCATGGCTGTGCACCCCAAAGGCCCACATGCTAGTACCTAGCATGGCTGTGCACCCTAAAGGCCCACATGTTAGTACCTAGCATGGTTGTACACCCCAAAGGCCCACATGCTAGTAACTAGCATGGTTGTGTACCCCCAAGGCCCACATGTTAGTACCTAGCATGGTTGTGCTGGGAGATGATGGGTCCCTGAAGAACTAGAGCCCACTAGGAAGTCTTCTACTCATGGGGGCATGTCTTGAAAGGAAATTATGGAACTCCAGCCCCTCCCTTACTCTTCCTCCCTTCTCCCTGAGAGTGGAGTGAGCAGGGTTGCTCTGCCGTGTCTCTCACCATGATGCACTAAAAGCATTGGAACCAACTAACCATGGCCAGAAATCCCTAAAACCGTGAGCCAAAATATAGCCTTTTCTCTCTCTGTCTCAGATATTTGTGACTGTAACAGTGTTGACTAACACGTTATCCAACTGTGTTGGTAATATACCCTATTAATTCTAAAAAGTTATCTGTATATTACATTGGGTTTCCTGTTGACATACTCTACTTTGTCTTCCTTCCCCTGTCTCAGTGGACTTCCGACAGCCATCGCTTGTGTACTTGCCATTGTATTCTTTATGCATGTATCTTATACCTTTGCAATGTGGTCAGCTCAGTGAGGAATGTATTTGTTACTTTTCTGTTGCTGTGTTAAGACACCATGACCCAAGCCAGCTTTTAGAAGAGTTCGTGTTGTCTTGCAATTTCAGAGGGATGCTTCTATCACAGCATGGTAGAAGGGGGGTTAGGGGTTGTGGATGGAGGCTTGTCCATATGTGGCAGGCATGGTGGCAGGAACAGGAAGTTGAGAGATCACATCTTTAATGGTGAGGACTGAACAGAGAGTGAACTGGAAGTGGTAAGAGGTTATGAACTCTCGAAGCCTGCCCCCAATGACTTACTTCCTCCAGCAGGGCTGCACCACCTTCCCAAATGGTACCATCAACAGGGGATAAGTGTTCAAATAACTGAGCCTATGGAGGGACATTTCTCATCCAAACCACTGCAAGTGGATTTCTGCTTCTTCAATATACTTCTTTTATATGGTAACTGAATGATCTATTCCATCATCAAATGGCTTATTATTATATATATCATACGTTGTTATGGAAGCAGATGACAGTCAATAGACTAAGTTAGAAACATGCAGGACAGAATACAGTCAAGCAGACCAGGCTGGGTCAAGATACAGAGACCAGCCAAGCAGAAGGATCAAAGCTGGGGACAAAAAGTTGTGTGCAGAGCATAATTAATTTCCTTAGGCCTCAGGTATAGGACTAGGTACTTTAATTGTCCTCCTCAAATAAATTCTATTTCTGTGTGCGTGTGCATGTGTGTGCTAACCGAGGTCTAAATCATCTATGCTCTTTCATTTCCAACTGTCTAGCTCTGGTCCCAAGGTACCTTTATCTGCTTTCCTGTGCTCTAGTGTGGGATATTATCAGTGTGGTAGTTTGAATGTAATTGGCCCCCCATAATCTCCTAGCAAGTGGCACTATTAGAAAATGTGGCTTTGTTGGAGCGGGTATGGCTGTGTTGGAGGAAGTGTGTCACTGTTGGGGGGAAGCTTTTAAGTTTCCTGTGTTCAGGATACTACTCAGTGTTTCAGTCGACTTCCTGTTGCCTACAAGATTAGGACTCTCAGCTTCAGCACCACATCTGCCTGCACACCGCCATGTTCTCCACCATGATGGTAATGGAGTGAGCCTCTTAAACTGTAAGTAAGCCACCCCAATTAAATATTCCCTTTATAAGAGCTGCCATTGTCAAGGTGTTTCTTCACAGCAATAGAAACCTTGACTAAGACAGAAGTTGGTACCAGAGACTGGGGTATTGCTGTGATAGGCCTGACTATGTTTTCGTTTGGAGGAATTTGGACTTTGGTACTTTGGGTTATGAAAGCAGTAGAATGCTCTAAGTGCTGCTTAGTGCGCCATGCTAGGAAGAGCATGAAAGACAGAGGTGCTGAACATGATGTGATGAACTGTGGGGGCTCACTGAAGAGGTTCCAGAGGAGAAGAATATTAATATGTGGTCTAGAGACTGTTCTTATGATATTTTGGTGAAGAAATGCTTGGCTGCTTTTTGCCCTTGACCAAAGGGTCTGCCTGGGGCTAAAGCGAAAGTTTTAGATTAATTCCATTGGCAGAAGAAATCTCAAAACAGCCTAGTATAGACTGTCATGGCATTACAAGTGTTCATGCATATGAAAATTTATAATGAAAAAGAACGAACCGAGCAGGGTAAATTACAAAATGTAGATTTTGAGGGAAAAAAGGGGGCACAAGGAAATAGAATGGAGCTCAAGCCTGTGTTCACGTAGATAAATAGATTAAGAAATAAAATAAAGGAAGTAGGGACCTCAGGGCAAGATCCCACTCAGCTAAGTTTTTAACTTGCAAAAAGGAACTAAAGAAAAGCTTAGAGCCTGGTGTGGTGGGGCACACCTTTAATCCCAGCACTGGGAAGACAGAAGCTGGCAGATCTCTGAGTTTGAGACTAGCCTGGTCTAGAGATCCAGTTTCAGGATAGCCAAGTTCAGGCAGTGAAGGACAGAATGCTGGTGTAATTGAAGGAGCCATGTTCCAGCCCTACTAAGCAGCAGAACTTGGCAGCTTTGGTCACTAAAGTCAGCTTTGGTTCTGACTTTAGAGTTAAGGATAGAAGAAATGGGTTATGGAATTTGCCTAAATGCTTAAAGATAGCCACAGAGGCCAGACTTGTGTCAGGTGTACCTGAATGGAGGCCTAGAGAGGATATTGTGTGAAGCTGTGAAGTTGAAATCTAGATTATCTTGAAGAACCCAAGGTGTTAGAGACGCCAGAGTCGGGGGTTACCTTCCAAGGAGAGCGGCTAGCAGAGAGTGGAACCAGCCAAAGAGAAAGAAGTGTGTTGCAGTCAACAAAGCTGAACAGAGTTGAAGATCTGGAGAGTATTTTTGATATCAGACATGAAGATTCAGAGCTTGGTGTTGCATAACTGGTCTTACTTTGGTTCAATATTTCCTCCCTTCCCTGCTCCCTTCCTTGCATTTTGGAATGGTAAAATATATCCTATGCCATTATATGTTGGAAGTATGTGATCTTCTTTTTAATTTTGATTTTACAGGTGATTGCAGTTAAAAGATTACATGAATCTCAGAAGAGACTTCGAACTTTGTACTTTAAAACATTGTTGAGACTGTGGTAGACTATGGGGACTTTTGAAATTGTACTAAATAAATTTTGCATTCTAATATTGTTATAAACTTATTGGGGCCAAGGAGTGGAATGTGATAGTTTGAATGTAATTGGCCATCATAATCTCACAGAGAGTGGCACTATTAGGAGGTGTGGCTTTGTTGGAGGAAGTCTGTCTCTGTGGGGTAGGCTTTGAGGTTTCCTATGCTCAGGAAACCACCCAGTGTCTCAGTCATCTTCCTGTTTCCTGCAAGATGTACAACTCTCAACTCTAGCGCCATGTCTGCCTGCATACCATCATATTCCCTACCATGATGAAAATAGATTAAACCTCTGAAACTGTAAGCAAGTCACCCCAATTAAATGTTTCCTTTATAAGAGTTGTGGTGGCCATTGTGTCTCTTCACAGAAATAGAAACTCCGAGACAGCTTCTAGAAACTCTAAGCTTCCTCTCCTGCTCATACTTTGTGTGTCTGTTCCTTTTTGCCTGAAACGCACTTACCCCCTCTCTCCGCCTAGTGCACCCTTCCTGTTTGTCTCTAGGGTCCCTGTTCACTGGTTCCTTTCTCGGGGAAGCCTAGCCTTGCTTCCAGCATATTGCTTAGCATTCCAGTATTATAACATCCAGGAACCTGGGCTGGGTCTGATGGCACAGGCCTGTCATCCTAGCTACCTTTTAGGACAAGGCAGGAAGTTCAAGGCCACCCTAGTTAGCTTAATGAGACCCTATCTCAAACAATAAAATTTAAAAGGAAGGCTGGGAATGTAATTCAGTGGTAGAGCCCTTGCCTAGCATGCATAAGGCCTTAACACACAAACTGAACCAATAACAGCAGCAAAGAAAAATGGAAGAGAAAAGCCGTGGCATCCCTTAATAGCTCCAACCACAGCAGCAATGTAACTCCTGTTCTGCTTGTTAATCTCTGTCCCTCTGCTAGAGTGTAAACACCACCAGCATTGTATGTCTCCCTTGGATGGCTTTCCCCCAAACAGAGTCAGTCTGACCCTCATGAGGCCAGAAATAGTCCCTCCATGAATAGAAATCTCCAGACCCCCATGCAGCTCCCCTTCACGTCACCTCCCCATTTCCTGAGCCACCTGGGTGCTCCCTCCTGGCGCCCCAGCCCTGTTCTTCATTCTCTCACCCCACAAACCTCATTTCCTTTCCCTTCTAGCCTGGGGTATACGGATTCCAGGTTTATTTTCACATTCCTAGCCCCTACACAGATACCAGGAACAGGGTAGGCCCTAATAGATGTTAGTTGGAGCAAATGAGTAACCACAAACAAATAAGAAATAAAAGTGGGCTGCATGTGTGTATTTGTGACAAGCATTTGAGAATTCCCTGTCATGGAACGTTCTTGGAGACGAAGCTAACTAAATGCAAGTTCTCTATGATAATTCCGTAATGAATCTCTCTTTGTGAGGCTCCGAGAGGGAAACACCTGATTAAGAAGCAGAGCTCAGCCTTACAGGAACGATCTGGTGTGGTGTGGCAACCATGGATGTGTATGTAAGAGCTCATATACATATATTTTTTTTCTCAAAAAAAAAAAAACCTTAGAAAAATAAAGAAAATGTCAAAGCCTTTTAAAGGGCGTGATCACGCTGAGTAATAGGCCCTTCCTGGGTTTTTACATTATTTCAGTGGAGATGTTTTTATGGCAGTGGTTAAAAATAAAAGACATTTCGGAGCTGCTCGGTAAACGAAGCGCCGCAGACTCTTCAGCTTTGTTGTTTCCCCCTAAAATTAATATAATTAATTAAAGCCCAATGTTAGTCTGATCTACAATCTGCGAGTCGGTGAGTCACCGCATCTTATGCTAATAGGGTTGTGCCACGTTCTCGGCTCCCCACGGAAAACTGCGGAAGCTGCCCCAAGCAGAGGGTGGAGAAGGCTGGAGGGTGACCGAGCTGCGCAGAGTCGAAAATCCCCCTCCTTGGGCGATAACGCTTTTCAGATTGGCTTTGGAGTAGAATAACGTGGGGATAACTTGGAGAGACAACTGCTTTTATCAAGTGTGAGAAATTAGTCTAAGTGAATTTAAATGTAATTGCAGGAGCAGCTGGCAGAGGCTAATGTCTGTTCGGGTGTGCTTTCTCGGAACGGCACCTCCGTTCTGTTCCCTGGGAAAGGATGGGGATGTCTCAAGCTTTTACATCTCAGACTTTTACAGGCTGGCCCTGAGGTCATGCGGGGGCTGCACAGAGACCGGTCCTTCCCTCGGAAGCTCAGCTTCTGCTCTCCTCCTCGCAGCTTTGAAAACAATTGTAAAGGACTGCTGGCTTTGACCTCTAAAGCTCCCATTCCCCTGTGGTCCATTTGAATGGCACCTGGTCTAGCCTTCTGAGTTCTTCTGATTCATCATCGTATGATGTCATATTGACCTTAAGAATTAAAGTTCTCGGGATGAAGATATAGCTCAATTGGCAGAGTACTTACCTAGCGTGCGTGAGTTTCTGTGTTCAATCTCCACCACTGTAACTAGGTATGGTGGTGGGTGCCTGTCTATAGTTCCAGCACCCAGGAAGTAGGAGCAGTAAGCTAAGGAGTTCAAGGTCATCCTCAGCCACGTCGTGAGCTCAAGGCCAACATGGCCCACATTTTTTAAAAAATGATGCTCTTAGGAGTCCTCTACTTGGACTAAACCACTCACTTTGCAGATTAAGAATGGGAACCTAGAAAAAAAGGTGTTCCGCCTGCTGTCCCAATGTTTGCTCCACAATCCCACCAGACAGAGCCCCACATCTAAGTGCCAGACTCAGGGCCTCTGCAAGGGTGGGGAGCATCTATCCCTCCTTGTTTAGGTAGAGGCTTGCATGCCTATAAGAATCTCCTCAGATATGCCACACCACACAGTGTTTAGGACTTTGACACCATCCCAATTTCCTTTCCGTACATGATAATTTTGCCCTTCTTAAGATCTTGAGAAATTATTTATAGGAGAAAGGATTTCCATAGACAAAAGGGAAGCACTGGGGAGGTTCTGGCGGGAGTGGAGCAGAGATGCGATGATGAGATGAGAGGCACCAATGTCACCCCTCAGTGCAGGATTTGCCTTGGCTAACCCCACCTCTGAGTCTATGTCCTGTCATCCCCGAAGCCCTCAGGACCTCCTGGGAACCATCTGGTCTCAGCTCAGCTCTGGGCCGGTGGCTCTGGCTTGACCTGCCATGTCCTTTCTCACGAGCGAACTTGCTAGAGTTTCAAGCTATCAGAAATGCTGGGGGAGGGAGAGCATGCTTATCTATAAGAATGACACTGGATGAGAGCCAGCGTCCCGCCTCTAACTCAGAAGTACCCAAAAAGATTGCTCAGCTCTCCATTTTTTTTCCAGTGAGGTCCTCCAACCAGCAAGCGCGGCTTTTCCTGGGTACTGGCTGAGAATGCAAAGCCCCTGCCTAACCCAGCCCTGCCAATGTTCCAGCCACACTTTCATGAACTGCCTCCATGGTGGGAAAGGACATTAAAATGGAGAAGCATGGACTGGGTCCACTTTGGCCTCGGGGCCACATTAAACTGTGGGTCATCTTCACTCCCACACAGCTGAAAGCCAGGCTCACGTGGCATCTGTGGCAGTTTGGTGGAGAGGAGAAATCACCTCAGGAAGGTCTAGGAGAGGGAAGTAAGCTGGCAATAGAAGAGGCGATGCTGGGAAGAGACACGGATCTGACGTTAACAGTTAACACCCTCTCCTCTCTCGCCTGAGTCCCTTCCTCTGCCCTCTGGATGCACCACAACCTGCCCAGACTTCTTTAGGTGACATTGATATGACCCAGGGTGAGGATCTAGGCTCCACCCAGAGCTGCCCAGTTAAGAGTGTTCTCTGAGCCCAGATCTCAGCTGGCCTTCCTTTACGCTCAGCCTTTGGTTTGTATGTAAAGCTGCTCTGCCCAGCTCTCCCACTCAGGGTCCCCTCCCTGGAATTTGAGCCCCATTTCTCTCTCCTTCCTGCAGTGCACACATGAGGACCCTTAGGGCTGTGCACACGCTTCATTCCTGGCTTATAGGCACGCCTTGGGCATCTGGCCCTCCTTGGAAGACTCCTATCCTTCCACTTGCCTTGAGGGTCCTTTCCTTCTGTCTGCAATACCCCTTGATTCTAGGATACCCGTGGGATCCCGAATTGTCCTCCTTGTTAGTATTGTCTCTGGATTGATAACCACCTGTGGGATTCTTCACCTTGGCCCCTATATTAGCAGCTATCCTCCAAGTGTCTGAAGCTGAGCCTGTGGGCAGCCAGCTGATCTCAGAGGGTGAAGGGCCAGTCTTTTACTCTGAGTCAATCCTCCCACTGTCATTGAAGCTTTGTTGCCTCCAGATTGGAGTTCAGGACAAATGAGATGCAGAATTGCCCTTAGAGGGACCGCTCATTCTTTCTTTCTGCCATGACTTGCCCCCAAATATATGCAAATGTTAATAAGTGCTAATAAAATGTACTGGTAGAGAACCCATCACAAACACCTGCCACTCACGACGGGCCCTCTGTCCCTAGTGGAAGAGGGGTAAGCATGTTACCAGAAGGTCCTCTTTAGTTCTCTGACTCTGTTGCTGTGTAGGCCCAACTGCCGTTGGCCTGGAAGGCACAGAGCCCTGGAGAAGCACTGAGAACACTTTAATTTTGAAGGGCCATTTAGCTGGACGGCAATTCTTACAGCCACGGAGGGCATTCCGTGGAGGAGCTTGCCGGGCTCGTGGGGCTCATGGCAATGCTTATTATTAAGCACTTCCTTCCAACCCCAAATCCTATTTTCTTATTTCTTTTACATAAAATGACTTTTCGATAAAGTCTCTTTGTTAACACCTATAAAACCTATCGTTACCAGACGTCCATAAGTAAACAGC
This sequence comes from Ondatra zibethicus, assembly GCA_004026605.1. Taxonomy (NCBI): domain Eukaryota; kingdom Metazoa; phylum Chordata; class Mammalia; order Rodentia; family Cricetidae; genus Ondatra; species Ondatra zibethicus. The sequence continues at coordinate 45,094 of PVIU01000545.1, read as the reverse complement.
CCACAAGACGGTGGGTGGGTGAGGACAGGGCAGAGAGCCGAGTGTGGGCTGGAATGGAGTCACGGTCTGCAGAGCAAGTGTGAGAGCCCTCAGGGTCAACTGCAGAGCTCAGCAAGAACACTGACTTCAGGTTCAGCCCTTGAAGGCCTGCGCGGGTCTGGATGGTAGGAGCCCTTTCAAATCAGACAAGCTAGAGTTTTGTTCTCTGAGGATGAACTTGCGGCTCAGCCGTGTGCGAGCTGTTCGCCGTCTCGGCCAGGTGGTGATTTCTCCTGTTGTCCTGTAACTTGGCTTGAAGCGGAAGATGACCCATGTCACCTGGCGCCCTGATAACAGAAAGCAAATTCCAGCAAAAAGTGCCCATGCCTCGGTTGGCCATTACCATGCCCAGCAGGCTGCTCCCTGCCATCTGGCCACCTCAGAGAGCTCACAGCCGCTCTGCTCCTCGCCCACCTGGCTTCAGCTGCCTCCCAACCCCAGTGACAGGGCAGCATGGCCAACACTGGGCACAAACTGGGCTCTGATTTACCTGTTTTCCTGCTCCAGGGATTCTGGGTCCAGATTTCCTAATGTGTGTGTGCCCCAGTTTTCCACAGAATTGATGTATTCCTCTCTTGGGAGGGGCAATCTTTTTCAACCTTATTTACAAACACTGAGAAAGTCAAAGCTCAGATGCATTTGCAGAATTCAAGTTCAGTTCATTGTTAGAGGACTTCAGCAGAAATTTCCAAGGTATTAAGTGTAGAAAATAGGTCCTGGATACAGGGACCTTCAAGGGCAAGTGACATACCACTCTGACATCTAGACGAGCCCTTATTTTGACACAATGTTACAAAGACGGATATCAGGAAAAGACCGTTTACAGCCAGTGGGCAGGAAGTGATCCGATACACTACTGCACATGTTCTTTATCCAGAACTTGAAATACGGCCAGGCAAGAGACTTGCGCTCTCCTACCACCACGAGCACCTCACATTGCCTTATTTCACAAGTGGATTGCAAAAATATATATGGTAAAATAAAATACGCAGACATGGAAAAGCCAGAGGTTGAACACGTAAACCAAAAGGAAGATCTAGCATCAGATGCACTGATTGCAGGGTTACTCAGAGACCGTGGAGGATCCACAAGGAATACAGATGTGTGACCTGGTCGGGCATGGACATTTCTTCCTCACCGCTGTGGGTAGTGTTGAGCAGTACCTGCATGTCCAGTGAATATCCACTTCCTGTGGAGTTCAAATGTGTTTCTGCCATCAAGAATCTCAAGAATTTGAAGGAAATAAAAGAATTATCCTCTCTCTCTCTCTCCCTCTCTCTGCTATACCTGGTGGCCTATGCACATTTGTCTTGACATAATTCACTTAACCATACTTATATGGGACCACATGGTCTCTCAGCAGAGACCCCGTCCAGACCTATGCAGCATGACGCTTTTCCATTCCTGAGTAGATCCTTCCATCCAAACCCCAGACCCTAAAATGTTCACGTGCAGAAGTTAAGGCAGGTCTCACTGTGAAGTTTAGTAACAAACTGCTCAGGTCTGCATGGCTTTGTTCATCTGATGAGTTGATGTGAAAATCGTCTCCAAGATGCTGTGTAATGAGGATGGGAAGAAGGCTGAAGAGGTAGTGAGCTCCACCTACACCAAGGCTTTGGAATGTCTACAAGCAGTCTTAGCATCCCTGCACCTCGCCTGCAGGAAAGGGAATTCTGGAAGCCAGAATGGGGAGGAATAGGAAGTGCTTCCCTGCCTCTCAGGTGCGCTGTCACTGAGGTGTGTGTGACTAACCCAACAGATCCAGTCCTCCACCACGTGGGCGCAGTTGCCGCCATTCCACTGGATAGTTACGCAGCCCGTCCACCTGTCTCAGGGAAGACACCTGGAACTTGGTCTCAGCAACTTGAAAATTCCATTTCAGCACTCTAGTTTTACTCTGCATTTATCTCTGGGGCCCCAACCCTGAGGACCCAAAAATCTTGCTCTGTCTGCTGAACAGTCTATCTCTCCCTAGAACAGACCGTAGGAAGGTTGAGTCGCTTGTCCTATCCTAATAGTAATCAATAGGACTCCCAATCGGTGATAACAAGTGCAACTTAGAGAAAACATTCCCGATATTCTTCTAGCTAATGAGTGATTTTTTAAAAGACATTATTTAGTGCTGCACTTCCTTTTAACAATAAATTACTCAGGGTTTTCCTAAATCAAAGCCCTGATGGAGAGCAGGCGCTATCCTAGAGTTTAGAGTTTCCGGTGCTGGAAGCATCATGTTGCCACTGAGTGCTGCTGTAGTTTAAATATTGAGTGTCCCCCAAGGCTGTATGTTAAAAAATTAGTCCCTGGCCCATGGGGCTATTGAGAGGTTGTGATCTTTAGGAAGTAGGACTTAGAGGAAATTAGAGCATTGAAAAATGCTCTTAATGGGGGTATTGGTACCCTGTTCCCTCCACCTATATCTTCGTTTCTTAGCAACGATGGTACAAACAGTCTGTTCTATCATACAGTCCCACCAGGAAGTACTAGTTCACCAAGGGGCCTACTCACCAGGGCCTGAAACCTCTGGATCCATGAACTGATGTAAACCTTTCCTCTTTTTAAGGTGATTATCTCGGGGGTTTTGTTATAATGATGGGAAAGCTAACATGGGTGTTTTCAGCTGTACCTGAGTCCTCCTCCAGGCACAGAGGACTGCTTCACCATCAGAGCAAGAGAGACCCAAACCCTGTTGCAAACACTTGGTTCCTGTCTCTGAGCCTTGGTTTCCTCATTTATGAAATAATGCTCATAATGCCTACTTCACAGATATTTGTCTAAAGATTAAATAAAATAGTAAATGTGAAGGACTCAACAGGGTTCATCGCTGTCCCACAAGTTCTTTTCGTTAGCTAATTATCATCCCCACAGTCAACACTAAGAACAGTTCACACTAGAGTAAGCCATTCTTTCCTGTTACCTTTTCAGCACCGTGGAAAGCTAGCCCTGCAGGAAAGCTGTGCGTCCATCCCCCCTCTCCATCCTGGTTCTGAGCCTTGAACTCACTGATCTCTGTTCCAAGCCCAGCTCTTCATCAAAATGGGCAAACATCCATTTCCATAGGGGCCGTTACACTAGCCCCGTGTGCGGGAGTAGAGAGCACAGGTTGCCTGGAGATTGCATTTCCTGCCATTCGCCTCTTCTTTCCCTGTGATGAAATCATTTTGCTGTATGGCAGATGAAAATGAGAGCGCACGCACCTACCCACAAGGCTTGTAATGGTATAGGCAAAATATTTAGTCTTCTGTCCTCAGACTGGATTCTCTCTGGGCTCTGCTGGTTCACAATAGGTATTAATCACCTAATCAGACAAGGCAATTCACACTCATCTGTTAATCAGTTAATGGCTCTTCCCTAAGCATTTGAATAATGTCTTTAGCCTAAAAAGAAAATGTAATCTCCTCAAGGCTCCCAGGAATGTCTCTGTGTTGAGCCTGCCATGACCAGTGACAGGGCCACTTACGGATGAATCTAAAGTAGCCTACCTATCTTCCTGAGCCCTGCTGGAAGAGGAAGTGCCTATGTCTGACCCATCTGCTTGACTGGCTGTCCTTCCTTGTCTGGAGTCTTCCCCTGTTTTAGATGCACAGCATAGCAGATAGTTACAACTAGACCTGCCTCCTGGGGTGAAACGAGGAGACAGAGAGGAGTGGGGAAACTTTTGTCTCTTGAACCTGGGCACCTCTGCTTGTGTGAAGTTTAAGACACTATGACACCGGGGCAACCAGTCCAAAGCAGGGTTAACAGTCTCCAGGAAAGACAGTAACAAGCACAGTGTGAAGTCTATGTTCTTGAAAACCAACTCTGAGAATCAGAGTTAAACAACCTATTGCCTTTCACACTCTACCCAAAACATTAGGGCAAACACTTCCTCCTTTGGGCTTGGAGCACCCATCTTCATTGTACAGATGTATTACTCCATTGGATGACAACTTATCTTTGCTCAGTTGCTGGGGGAGAGGTATTCATTCTTTCAGAGAGGCCAGCTCGGGCTGTTTACAAGCAGCTCAGACTCCAGAGATGAAAGTCACATCATACTTGAAAAGAAGAAGGGTGACAGAATCTAAAAGAAGGTAGGGCAGAGAGTGGCAGAGGCTAGGGATAGATTGACAAGGAATGTGGGTGAACCTCTCTGGGGTTAAGTGATTCTCCCCAGAGAATCAGTTATATAAAACATAAACTGCTTGGATGTGTGTTTGCCTAAATAAACACTGGGAGAAAACATGAGCCACATTAGCCGTTGAAGACACTCAGCATGTATCGCTGTGGAATAATGTTGGTGTCAGGGACTCGTGCATGCCATCTGATGGGTTTGAACCCAAGTCTCGCACAGTCCTTAGGTTGGGTACTGCCATGATTGTTGTGTTGCTACTACAGCTGATATTGCATTTGCTGGGGCCACAAAGCAAGTGGCCAAGGGCCTGGTTCAGTCACCAATCATTTCCAGCACACTGGCTTGGGAAGCAAGCACTGGGTTCTGTGGATGGATGTCTCCATGGCCAGCCATCTGCTTCGTGCTCATTACCCTAGTGTGGGATGCAGACAGAGAACATACTCAGAGACAGAATCGATAATCTGGAATAAGGGAGATAGTTCACAGCTTTATAAACAAGCTCCTTAGTATTGATTAATTTATTCATTAATTCAACAATAACTTATTAGTGGCAAATTATATGATGAACTATGTAGAAAGTTAGTTTGGGAGATGAAAAAGAGGGAGAAGATATATTAGTACATAGATCTTTGAACAAACACCTGTCTCTGTCATTAAGTTATACTTCAAAAGTCGTATAGACGCCTAATTGCGATACATCATTGATAAGTACAGGTTTTGCCGGGTGTGGTGGTGGCAGCACTCAGGAGGCAGAGGCAGACAGATTGCTATGAGTTTGATGCCAGCCTGGTCTACAAAGTGAGTTCCAGGCAGCTAGGACTGTTATACAAAGAAGCCCTGTCTTTAAAAAAAAAAAAAGTTATAGGTTTTGACCACATTCCTGTTCTGTGAAGGAACTACTACGGAGAGTGCAATTCCTGAGAATGCCATCAAAACTTTACCAAAGGGAAGAAGATCATAGTTCCACGTCTTAAATGATGACTAGGAATCTCAACAGGCATAGGGAAATAGAAAAGAGATAGCCTTTAAAATCAGTCAGACCTACAGGCTAGCCCGAGATCTAATTATGTAAAGTTGTTTTCTTTAATCAGGCTGGGTGGGACCTCTCTTTCTCCATCTGCAAAAGGCAAAGAATCATCACCTTGAAAAATGGTTATAGGAATTTGGGGATAACCCATGTTAAATGTTTGTCAAAGGAAAGAACACAAAATAAATGGTGACTTTAGTACATTTAGCACCTAGGACTGTGAAGCAGGGTATTTCAGGTAAAAGGTAAATCATGTGGAAAGACAGAGACAGAAGAAAGAAGTGGTAGATTTTGAAAACATAAAGTCTGTCTAGAAAGGAATTACAGGAAAAGGGGATGGACAGGCCAACTGGAGTCTGTTTCTATTGGGCACAGTATTGTCTAGGAAGGGAAGAAAGAACCTTCTCAGTTATTAGAGACTCACCTACCCAGGGGCTCTTTGTCACTCTTCTATCACAGGCATCTCCAGATTGCTCTTCCTCCTCCTTCCCCCCCTCACTCCTCCCTGTCTAGCATCTTTAAGGCTCACCCCACTGGCTCAGGGTGCCTGCAATGGACTTAGCCCTATGCTGGTCCATCTTGATCCTTGAGTAACCACATCTATTTAGAGATTGCTTGTAAGTCATTTCTCTTGCAGGTGCATTCTGTTTTAAGAACACCCATTAAAAAGAAAAGTTCACATACTCACACAAAGAAATGACAGAGAGGTCTGGGCCCTGTCATGGATGTGGACGTAGCTTGCTAGACAAAGTTTCTCCAGGGGTTGATTGGAAATAACGATAATGCTAAGATCACGGAGTTTACATGAGATTACATCACAAGGCACATGGTAAGTGCTCAGACATGCTCAGTGCTTATGATTATTATTAGCCTTAGAAAGTGATTTACCATTCGCGGCACAAGGACTCACTGTGTGCAAACTCTGTAGGAGTTCCTTCACAAATGCATACACCTAGAACTTTCCAAGCAGATGTATTCTGTGGAGAAGAAAGCGCAGCATATGGGAGCTGCATGATTTAATCATCACCTAATTAGCCAAAGTATTTCAAACAGGCCTCCCAATGATGACGCAAACATTCTCACTTCTAAATGCCGGAAGCCGCTCCTTCCCCAAGACGCCTTGGAAAACTGTGACTCTTGGCTCCTTACTGAGGTTTCCTCCCCACTCCATATTTCATTTAGTCCTTAGAGAGTCTAGCCATCTCCCTCCTTTGTCAGTCAGGGAGGTGAGAAGAACGTCTGCCATCTTTCTTACTCCACCGAGTTCTCTGTATTGCAGGTTGTTGAGTGGTGGTTGTGTTTTAAGATGGTAAGAACACTGTCTAAGATTTGTGAAGATTTAAACCCCTTCACAGTGAACCCTCCCAAGGACTCTAGATTAACACTATCAGTGTCTCGTTTCCAGAAAGGAACAAGATTTCTAAGTGGTTGAGTCACCTGCCCGACATCTCCCCAACTGTAGGACAGCTGAGAGCCACATGAGGCAGTGTATCTCTGCTCTCCTTGGAGCCAGCAGGCCCGTGCTCCAGCCCCGAGCAGTAAAGAGGACTCTGCATTAACCTAAAGCTTCTTACAGAATCTAGAACAGTAGTCTCAGAGAGTCTCCTTAGTAAACTTAGGGAAACCCCAAGCCAGGCCGGCAAATGTTCAATCGATGATCTCGCTAAACAGATGACTGATGGGAATCTGCGATGAAAATGCTAAAGACTAAATACTGAGCGCTCAATGAACCTTCAAAGCCTTTGAAGGTGACTCCAAAAGAAAAACAGTGTCAGTGCAGAGAAAGCTCGCCAATGGAGACCAAAATGGAAGCAGGAAGGTCAGCAGGTGAATTCTAGAGAGGATACAAGTGGTCAATAAACAATTGCACTCATGATTTTTAAGGGCCCTTCTAATCCCTGGGAGGGCAGTGTTCAGTGTGTGATATCATTTTTTAAATTTCCAGTTCAGATGCCTTGGCTTCCTGGAATGAGTCACGGCAGATCAGCATAGTGTTGTGTTTCCATCTGCCTCCCAAACATCTCCCCATCCAAATTTCACAGCATCTTGATATGTCTGCAACTCAGGCCCAGCACACCGCTCCACTGTTCCTTTCTTTCTTGGGCACCTTCCCTCATATAATAGTGTCACCATCCCCAGCCATCTTTGGCACTGAGTCCTCCTCCTCAACTCCTCCCACCTCTTCATATCCAACTGGTCTACCAGCGCCATCAACAGATGCCATCCACATCCTGATGGCTCTCTCCTTCCAACCCCAGCTGCCCTGTTGGTAAAAGTAACTCCATACCACAATTTCTCTTTTGAGCAGACTAAACCTATAAAGATGTAAGTTCGTCCTTTCTCTCAAATAGCTCCCAGACTGGAAATGGAGGTGGGTGTAAAAACCCCTCACTCGAGATGCTGTAGCAAGAGGTAAGTAAGCCTGCTGGTGATCAGGATGTAAAAAGCACTTCCTAATGTCTCCCAAAGCATAACGCCTTCTAGCCTCATGCTTCCTCTACTGTACCACCATCCAGTTTCTTCTCCATATTGCTAGGAGAATAGCCTTCCTCAAAGTTGCTTGATGCTCTGGAGATGAGGCCGCTCCCATTTATTTCTGATGCAGTGTCTGTCTGGTCATTGCGAGCTTATGAGCAGATGCAGAGGAAGCACTCAGAATAAGAAGAAAAAATCTGAGATGGAGCCCTGGGTGAACAGTGGTCTTAGGAAACCAGGAGATGAGCTAAGGAGAGCCTCAGAAAAATACTCCAGGACCTGGGCGGAGAAAGGGTGCAGAGACGATCATGAACAAGAGTCTGAAAACAGCAGATAGCGTTAAATACTGCCCGAAACCCAGAGCAACAAGAGAACTGAAGACTACCAGTAGATTTCAGCCAATTAATAGGCTCACAAGTCACTGTGAGGTACACAGTGGAACTGTGACTTCTCCTTTTAAGAAGGTGGACACGAAAGCAACACACTTAAAAATTTAGATTAATCTATTGTATACGTGGGTCACTTGAGTCTGTAGCACTGTCTGTCATGTGTGTGTGTGTGTGTGTGTTTTTGTGGGGGGGGTGCTCTAGCACTCACATATCAAGGCATGTGTGGAGGTCAGAGGACAACTTTCAAGAGTCATTTGTCTCCTTCTGCTAGGGATCCCCAGGATGGGGTGCATCCTCAGGCTTGCATGGCAGGTGCTGTGGTCTGCTGAGCCCTCTCGTCTCCCTGACACTGGTGATTCTGAACGCATTCAGCAAAGCCTGTCTCGCATCTCCGCAGCTCACCCACTTACCTCTACCCCGTGAGAACCAGCAACGTTCAGCATGTGTTGGTTAGGAAAGACATCACTTTTCTGTAATTAGGTGTTCTGAAATACTTGTGTTTGGAAGTTTTGTATTCCATTAAGGCTTTTAAACGATGTTCAGATGCTTTCTTCTATTGATGTTCATTCTCCGAGAGGGAACGGCTAACAAAGATATACTTATGTAAGCTCATAGTAGGTTATCACAAATTCTGAGCTTATAATGGACCAAGTTAAGGTTTAAAATGTATTTTTAATTATCTTCATTTTTGTAGGGCTGTGATTTAACATAGGCCCTGTGGACCCTCAGCGAGTCCTCTTCCTGAGCTCCATCACTGTCTCATCCACAGCTCTCCTTTCCCTTCTATCCTTTGATTCACCTTCCACTCCCACCGTGTTTTTCTTTCTTTCTTTCTTTTGTTTGTTTAGAGAAGTCCCGCTCAAAGGAAGATTTATCTTTACACTTTTGGCAGTTCATGAGCCACCATGCAGGTCAAAAAACCATGGGCTTTTCCGAAATAAGAAAACAACCTAGATGTTCCTCAGCAGAAGAATGGATAAGAAAATGTGATATATTTACACAATAGAGTATTACTCAGTCATTAAAAAAAAATGGCTAGGCGTGGTGGTGCCTTTAATCCCAGAACTTGGGAAGCAGAGGTGGGTGGATCTCTGTGAGTTCAAGGCCAGCCTAGCCTACAAAGTGAGTTCCAGGACAGCCAAGGCTGTTACAAGAGAAGCCCTGTCTCAAATTTTCAGGTAAAGTGATGGAATTAGAAAAAATAATCCTTAGTGAGGAAACCCAGATCCAGAAAAACAAATATGGTACGTATTCTCTTATATGTGGATTTTAACTCTTAAGTCAATTATAACCAAGCTACAGCCCAGGGAACCACAGCGATTAGGTATAGAGTAGGCACTGGGAGGACAGACAGATCTCTTTACGGAAGGGGACTAGAATAGATAAGATAGTTATAAATGCATGGGGCAGGGGCACTGGAACAGGAGCATCAAGTGAAGAGAGAAGTGGAGAGGGGGACAAGGAGGGGCACATGGGGAGAGAGGGCTAAAATTAAGGCCATTTAAGGGGTAATATGGAAGCCTAATATAGTAGATGCTTCCTAAAATACACACATACATGAAGGAGATCTAAATGAGATCACCAAATAATGGGGGAGACGGGACCCCAATTGGACATCTCTTGTCACCAAATGAAGCCTCCAGTACTGGGACTGGGTTCCATCTCATCGAGTTGCTGATCACGGGGGTCTTATGGGAGTCCCCAGACCACCCGGGCTGTTGATAAGCCCACAAGCTGCCCACCACAGACTGATGACAATGTCCCATCTGCTGAAGACAGCTCCTATCCGACTCATTGAACATGGAGAATTTGAGCTGCTGCCTATATCGAGCCTTCACCCCTACATGCTAGGGTACAGGAAGGTTCTCTTCGCACCCCTACAAGGGAAACAAACACCAGTCCAGCCACAAACCCTTTCATTTACCATGGTGTCTTGCTGCAAGATATACCTGGGCCATGTTGGCACAAAGCCTGTGGGAGAAACCAACCATTATCTGGTTGGAATCAAGGCCTATTCCATGAAAGGGAACCCATACACAACACTGCTTGGGTGACCAAGAACCTGAGACTAGATAGACCAGGGACCAAGCATAAAACCAAATACTACCTAGTATTCTTTTTCAAAAAAAGCAATAAAATGATTCCTAATGATATTCTGCTCTACTCATAGATCAGTGCCTTGCTCAGCCATCATCAGAGAAGCTCCCTCCTGCAGCAGATGGGAACTGAGTCCCACAGCCAGACATTATGCAGAGGGTAAGAGACCTTGGAACACTCAGCCCCAAAAGGGCTATCTCCATCAAGTCCCTCCCCTCAGAGCTTGGAGGAATTCCTCAGAAGAGGAATAAGAACCAGAAGGGATGGAAGACACCAAGGAAACAAGACCCTCTAAATCACCATGTTCGCTGTTCATAAACACACAGAGATGGAGGCAGCAGGCCCAGGGCCAACACCAGGCCCTCTGTGTGTATATATGGCTTCCAGTTCAGTGTTTTTATGGGATTCTTGAATGAGGAAACAAGTGTGTCTGATTCTTGTGCTGTTTCTTAGTCTCTTTTCCTTCTGTTTGCTTGTTTTGTCCAATTCCAATGTGTTAGTTTTTGTTTTCTCTTATCTTTTATTTTATTTTTATCCCTTAAAAGTCTTTTTTGTTTTCTAATGAGAGACAGAAAGGGAGTGGATCTGGATGGGTGGGAAAGGGGGAGGAACTGAAGGGAGTAAATCTGGGGACGGGGGGGCTGTAATCAGGATATATTATGTGAGAAAGAGATCTATTTTCAATAAAGCGGGGGAAAAAGCCCACAGGCTTTTGATAGGTGACTGGCTTAGCTGGCGGACCACCTAACAACATACCAGCACCTTTGACAGAGACTCCCGTCTCATCAGCAAAGATGCCTTCTAAGAACTGAAGATCGGCCTGTTTTCCCAGCACCTGGTCCTTAATGTTCTCTTTGGTGACAAGGTTACTTGCTAAATGACATTTATCTAGCCAGGCAATGATGACCCATACCTTTAATCCCAGACTCTAGAGGCAGAGGCAGGCAGATCTCTGTGAGTCTGAGGCCAGCCTGTGCTACAAAGTAAGTTCCAGGACAGCCAGGGCTACATAGTAAGACCCTGTCTCCCAAAACAAACAAAAACTTTGTATTTATTTTTCTATTTATTTATTCATGCATAAATAATACAGGTGTGTGTCTGTACAGGTGTGGGCATGTGAGCCACTGGGCACAAGGGTGATTCCTTTTCTACCTTGTGGGTCCCAGGGACCCTATTTAGGGTGTCAGGTTTGGCAGCCAATGTCTGCACCAAGTGAACCATTCTGGTTCTTTTCAGCACTGGACCCCAAGCAACCCAGAGCTATTTCTGAGGGGCAGCACTTGTGGTTTTCCCATGTTAGTTTATTGCTTCCTTCTTCCGCATCCTCAGAGTGCATCTCCAGCGGCTCCCTAGGTTAGCTCCAGAGTATTTGAAAATCTCTTTGCCCTTTGTCCCCCACAAATGCTCATCACCAAATCCAAGCAGGTGGGGAAGCAATGGTGTTCTGCACAGACCTGGGCCTTAGTCTCCCAACATCTCCTCATCCTCTCCAAAATGGAGGACTTTCACCCTGCCCACACTGAGCCAGCGTCCATCAAGTCTTGTCTGCTCTGCTGAGACTTGGCATGCCCCTGCTCCGATGCTGCAGCTCACGGGCCAGCAGACAGTGCCAGCCCTCAGCAGCCGCAGTCTGCACACAGGCCCTGGGCCGGTGCTGGCTCATTCACATCTCTCTGGGGCACAAGGGAAAAAGAAAGAATACACTCACTGAAACACTGGATCAGTAAGTCCATCACTCATGGACAGAGAGGAAACAATGGAGCAGAAAGAATGGGGACCCTCGTGATGGGGGACATGGGAACAACGGCAAGTCCAAGTACAGAACCCTCTACTTCCTGCTGGAGTCAGTGCAGATCCTGCGGCAGCTCCCCGCGCTGAATAAAGGCATCCAGCTTCCTTGGGTCAGACAGCACCAAGCAGGTCTCTTATGTCACAAAGGAAGCCTTGCTGTCCTTAAACACAGACAAAACATAAGCACATATGCTCACAAGCACTAAGGGTCCTAATTATACAAATATTCTTCTGAACCAACTGGTCTTGGAGAAGTGGGAGAGAAGAAACAGGCTTAGTCGCCTCAGGGGGTACCGACTTTGTAACTGACTATGAAAAAAGCAATTACTTGAGCCCATTGAAAACCTAAAGTGGCTCGCTTCTGCTTCCTCTCAGCCAAAGGCACTTAGTCATTTCTTCTCTTGTCCATCAAAACAGGCACTGCATCCAAGACATTGCCCAACGCAAATCCTGTAATTCCCTCTAAGTCTACCCTATCCTTCCAAAGTAAGCTTGTTAGTTGAAAATAGACTTGTAAAGAGAGCTCAACAGCTCTCACAAAGCAAATAAAGATTTATACCTGAAAAAAGAAGGGGAAAGGGACACCATTTAGCTCATGGAGGAGGAAAGAATGATGTGCTTTGTGGTCAACTGTTTTTGTAATCTTCAAAACACATTTTTATCATTTTTTTCTTTGTAAATGAAACATGATCATCAACTAAGCAATAAAGCAATACAATAAAATAAACTATTTTATTGCTGCAATGGATACAACTTGCCCTGGTGTTTTGATGCGTGTTCTTCCAGTTCTGTATCAAGTTCATTCACAGGATAAGGTTACAGTGTGCCATGTCCTCACTTTCAAGGCCACTTTATATGACAAAATTAGTGTCAAGAACTAACTCTGAGCACACTGAGAGGGCAGTTTTAGTCCTGAAACCCAACCAGCCTGGGGACGGGCAGGTCATGCTCATGGGGGTGCAAACCACAGTAGCTTCATTGGGTGCTTGACCACATTCTAATTTCATGCCATAGCCCTGGGCATCAGACAAGAGCAGGGGAAGGGGGAGCCAAGAGGACTTAGCAGAAGTCAACATGTTTGTTGATTCTGGACCAGTTGCCAAGCCAGAGGACAGGGATGCCTCACAGGGGAGACAGACAAAGAGTGGGGGAGCAGTCGCTCAGATATGACCAGGCACTGCATGGCCCTCTTTCCAGCAGGGAGGAACCTGAGAGTCTTTCCAGCCTGCAGATACCACAATGGTCAGCGCCCCCATGCTCTGCCAGAGGAGGGTCCCCCCCCAGCGGGTGGGGACTGTCGATTTGGCATTTAACCAAGGCCACTGGGGCTCCTTCCAGAAACATTTTGATAGGGGGCCAATTATTGTCACATACACTGGGGAGAAAGGAGGTCAGTTTAAAGAAAGTTTAGATGAGACAACAGCGTGACAACAAAGCAGTCTGTCCATGGGGCGGCCGTGTGGGCACAGTGTTTGTAGGCAGGGACACTGACCCCATTTCCTCACATATGGACAAAGACGCTCATCCAAGGAGCTCACCAGCTCCAGTCATTCATAAGCATGAAAGAGGCCCTCATATCTCCTCGGCCTGGCTGGGAACCAGAGGCACCGGCAGCCTTCACACAATCGACCCTGTAACGTAGAGAGGTCTTGGAACAGAGTAAATTCTCCTGGGTAGCCAGCTTCTGCCAAAGTCCATCTGAGTGATGTTTGTAGCTAAGTTGAAAATATGGATTCCTTAAGGGGTGGGGGTAGGGATGAGGAAAAAAAAAAGAGAGAAATGCCGTTCCAGTTTCCTAAGCTCTTGCCGGCTGCGGGCCATTCCACGTGACCTCATTAGTTTGAACAATCGCCCCAAGAAAGCTGTTCCCATTTCTTTGGTGAGAAGGCTGAGGTTCAGCTTGCTTCTGGACTTTACCCAGCATACCCAAAGAAAGCAGTTAGCATCAGAAGCCCTGCGGCCTCCTTCTGTAACTCTGATCTTAATTAACCTCTACACTATTCTGGTCCCAGCCTCTTGTACAGGCTTCTGTTTATTGTGTTGTTGGTTCATTTCCCCTTTCATCAAAAAAAAATGAGCTTTTCCAGGTGATCATAATTAACGTGGAATCTTACAGTATTTTTTTTTCTAATAGACTTGCTCTTCCTACAGGAAAATACTAGAAGTTTCTAGAGGAGTGACCTTCACATAGATGTGACCTTTTGCATCTCTAATTAGCAAAAAAATGCATTGCATAATGGCCATTTAACAATTCTATCTATCTACTATTTAGCCAGGTTCAAAAAGGCAGACATAGAGAGTCAAGACTGTAAAAGGAGGAACAAGGAAGTGTGGAGTGGAGAGGACATTAATGGTTTCACGTAGAAAATAAGATTTGTCTCCCTTAAATTCTCAAACACTGTCATGTCCCGTGCCCAAAGCATTGCTGAATGGACCTGTCTGCTCTTCCTCCAGAAAGCAAGGCTTCTCTGGGCAGGGAGCTGGCCGTAGAGCACGCTGGGAGACACCTGTCCACGGGCAGAGTCTGATAGTGGTTCCCAGGGGTGGAACCCATGGCCCTGAGCCCTCTCAGCTGGACCCCACAAGGTCTCACCATGACAGCTGAGCAGGGTTAAGATTGCAGCCTTCAGCATGCTGGAAAAAAACAGCTGCTGCGGTCCCTTTGCTTGCTGGCCTGGTCTCCACTGGCCAGTGGGACATTAAGGTCTTTGTTATTCACGCGGCAGTTGGAATCTCTGTCCATTTAAGGAAGGAAGCCGCGGGGTGATCCAGCCCTGGCTGTGCCACTGAGGAGTGACTCATTCTTTTCTACCATGTGAACTGTGGATGAACCCTGGTCCTTCCTCAGACGTGGTCTCAGCCTGCAGTAGATTAAACTGAATGGATTCTTTAGGAATATGTGCCATCTATATAATAAGGCAAATTAAGACCCACGCACCATGAACCATGCTGTTTGTTTTTGATAACATTAGAAAATAAGAAGGGGGAAAATATGGGCCAAGTCTAGGAAAAGAACAAGAGTGTAGCCACAATGGCTTATCTCGAAGGGAAGCCAAGCCAGGGTCTGCTGCGGGCTGAGGGTTTCATCCCAAGGGCACACTAGGCTAGGGAAGACTAGCCAACAGCAGGCTACGGCACAGTCCTTAAGGAAGGCAGCACTGGGCTCAGTCCCTACTCTGCTGCTGACTCACCACGTTACCATGGATGGCTAACTGGTGTCTCTTAGCTTCAAATTCTTCATCTGTAGAATGATGCTGTGAGAATCGATGAGTGATGTGCTAGGCACAGTAAAGATTAAAATGTACACACACACACACACACACATATATATACATGTGCTTACACATGTGCATGCATGTACATGTAAATATACCCATACATGTGTGCATGAATTACACATGAATATAACTCAGTGTGTTATCCATGTATATGTACACCAATATTTGTTCATTCACATATATGCTTATATGTACATGAGAAAAACATATATATGCGTAATATATAGATCAGCCTGTGTATATATATACTCCCCCCCTCTGTGTGTGTGTGTGTGTGTGTGTGTGTGTGTGTGTGTGTGTGTGTGTGTGTGTACCTAGGCAGGCGGGCAGTGCAGAAGAGGCTCCAGGCAGCAGCGATGCAGTGCTATCTTCCTAAGCCTGTAAAGCAATGGCTGTCCCCACCGATTCCCTGCGGTGGGCTGCAGAAGGGAGGCTGAGAGGGATCAGGTGAGCCCTTCTCACAGAGTGCTTTCCTTTCATGTTGTCTCTGCTAGTTCTGAAAACAGAAACTAGAGGCTACCACGGCTGCCAAGGGTTCCTCAAGGGGAGACTCCATCGGAAATCGGTTGTTTAAGTGCCTCCAGGATCAAAATCAATAAGCCAGGCCTGAGTCCTCCCAGTTAGAGGAAAGAAGAGCAAGTCTCGGGTGCGGAGCTGAGGGAGGAGGCATCCTGCCTGCTACAGGCTTCTGCTGGTTATGAGCCCAGGAATGCCACCACCGGGACAGGCGCCTGCTTTTCCAGGCCAGCCTCCCACTGGCCAGGGGAGTTATATTACAGGCTCTCGGGAGGGAGGTGACGCAGCCTGGGTAGCTGAAGGAAAAGGGGTGGGGCTTCCAGTCATGCAGCTCGCTCGCCCCAGAGCTCTGTGCAGCTACCTAAGCTATGCAGCCTGGGTAGCTTCCTCGTGTCTCTGCCTCTCATCCACACAGCAGGCCCAGGAGCAGCAGAGGAAAGGGACAAGGAGTAGTTAGCACAGCCGCCGCCACCACCCTCAAACCCTACCCATATCCTAATTTTTCCTGAGCTCAAGATGGGGGTTCAGACCCTTTGCTCCAAGGACTCTCAGCTTTCTCATTAGTAAGTGAAGGCAAACCAAACAACCTGAGACTCTCCCGGGAGTCCTCTGAGGATTTAGAACAATGGGGCCTAGAAGCCAGGAATGCATTACATGTGTGTAGTGTGTGTGTCCCTCCAGAGATCTCCATCAACCACAGGAATTCTGGGAAACTGGCTCATATTTTTGCTACTAAAGCAGAAACAATAACAAAATGCAAAGACCCTACCAGGTATGGCGGCACACACCTGTAACCCCAGTACTCAAAATGATGAGGTTGGAGGATCACAGGTTCAAGGCCAGTGAGGCAAAGCCTGCGGACCCCTACTCCCCACTAAAGGAGGGATCCTTGGCCTCCTTGCTGTGTCAGCAGCAGACAGAAGGATACAGTTTTTATAGAACTGGGAGAGTTTTGAAATTCTCCAAAAGTTTTCAGAATAGATCTTGTTTTACTTTGAATTCCAATTTGAGTGATTCCAAAAGACCTGGCGTTTCAGTGTGGGCTGGATGTTGGTTGCAGGAGTATCCAATAATATACAGCCTTACATAACGTAGAAAAATATACCAGGCGGTACTTTCAGGAACACATGAGCAGGTGCAGATGGGAGGGAAGAGAAGCAACAGAGACCATCACTGTACCAGGGCACTGAGACACCCAGGGCATCCTGGGACATCAGGCCCTTCAGTTACCCTCCTCTTCATCCAGCCAATAGGTGTGTCGCAGTAAAGCTCTCTCTCTCCCTCTCCCCCTCTCATCAATACTATCCAATCAAGTAACTGCAATGAAACAAACCAAAATCCTCTGTGTCTATGTACTTTTCTTGCTTTGATTTCCAATCCTGAAGTCTGGACCCACGAACCCACCTCTTCCTGTTTCTCCTGTCATTGCTACCTCTGACTTCACGCCCTCCTTAACCCGAGATGGTGCCAACCCTGTCCTTGAAGGAGACACCCTTGGCAGCAGAAGGTAAAGAGGCTTTAGTGTAGCCGAGATGAACCAAAGGACCAAGCATCCCAGAAGCCCGAGTGGTTTTTGACTCCACCTGCCAACAATCTGGAGAGAGAACACAAAATGGTCACAGTGAGAGGCGCCCGTTAGGCATCAGCAATCTGTCAGGACTCTACAGTATGCACCTTTGTGATCTTCAGGCTGGAGGTTGCAGGGACCAGGAGGCGTTGGGGACCCTGGCAGCTGGAAAATGTGTTATCATAATCGCTGCCTTCCCACCTGCCCCACGTCAGCTAATGTGCCTCGCTGAGATTCTTTGTGAAATTAAAAAGAGAAGCCAGGGGAGGAGGAGGTGAGAGACAGCACCTCCGTAGACTCAAAGTCAAATGCTATGACCCCTGTGTGACAGTGCCAACAAAAGTGGGGGAAGAATGCCAAGCAGAGCCCCGGTTTCCTACCGTGATCACATCCCATTAGCCAGAGTTCTGTCACCAGGGTCACTTCCCAGAAAAAATAAAAGCAATACCCACACATTTAGCATTTAATACAGTGAGTGAGATCTCCCCACAGATCTGGCTAAGAGTAGAATCCCATGGCTCCTTCTGGGTTCTAGAACATTCCCTCTGGGTTCTAGAACATTCCTTCTGGGTTCTAGAACATTCCCTCCGGGTTCCTGAGACCAACCATGCACCTCGATTTAAAACAAACAGCACCACGCATGAGCCTTGAAGAAATTGGGGGTGGGGGCTACAGAATGAAGGATCATTCAGGTTTGGAATTCCAGATCTGTCTAGTAAACTCTTTCAGGAAAGATGGCCAGATCTTCTTGGATCTGCCTCCAGCTAGCTCTCTAAGGTACCTGCCTGAGGCATGCTCTCATCACTGGGGCTGGGATTGTGTTTTCTTGAACCACTGACCTGACTTGCCTGGGAGTACTAGTATGTTGATTTGGTTAAAGTTTCTAGAAAGCAGAAACTGTCTTAAATATGTTGTGTTTTCTGATATTCTGAGTTCAGAGCTTGTGAGGAACTGGAACACATGGCAAAAACAGTCTCCTTGTGGGTCTCTTGCCCTTCTTATGCAATTCCATGAGGTGACTAGGTGAAAAATAGCTAGGATACTGGAAGGCAGTGAATGGAGTCTAGAAAACAGCTCTTGGGTTTTATCCCCTGGATCAAAGTGCTGATGTGAACTGTAAAGTTCAAGGAAGCCAAGTTGATAGTGGTGGGTCCTGTGCTTGGAAATCAGAATAGCCAGAGGAGAGGGAGGGAGGAAAAGGGAACATGTCTATTCTGAGCAAAGGTCAGATGGATAGGGGCCGGCTGAGGAAGAGCCACCTCCCAGAGATATAGCCCTGCTGGTGCTCAGTGACAGAGGGCAGGGTGACCAGGCTGTGACCAAAGAAGGAAGGAAGGCTCCAACTCCCAGCAGCACAGAAAGGGAAGCCCCACTACCCAAACACTGAGGAAAACCCAGTGGCTGTGTAGCTGATCACAGTCCTCGGGGGCTGCTGAGAAGACCCGGCAGCTTGTGCAGAGGGCCATAGGCCCCTGTGGTCCCCTCTGATCCTGTAGGACTACCAGATGGTGACAGAGAAACCCTGGCCTTACAGTGTCCCAAGTTTGCTCCGTTCCACTGAGTCCAGGTTCTGGGCCCATAGAGGGCAGCAATGCAGTACAGTGAGGGTACGGAACGGAGTAAGAGCTAGAAATGCTGCCCAGGCAAAGCACAGTGGGCTCCTCCATATCTAAACTCACCCAAAGGGAAGGGAAGTGGCCATTTAAAGAGATGGAAACAGAGCATACTCTCCTCCCCTCCTCTTCCTCCTTTTCTTCCTTCTCCTCCTCCTTTTCTTCTTTAAAAGCCAGTGACTTCCCATGAAGCCTTTAATTTTTAAATTTTGATTAATTTACTTTTACCATATCATATGCATGATAAAATGTGCTTCATCCACACCTGTCATTCATTATCTCTTAGCCCCTCCCCTTCTACTGCAACTCTTCTTCACAAGCCCCCTTCTGTGTTCATATCTTTTAAAATGTTTTCACTGTTGAAAATTAATCCCTGGATCTACAGTTATTCTGAACAATATTTGTTCTTCTGTTCCCTGACACCAGCAATACACACACATACACACACACACACACACACTTCATACTGTTAATACACTGCAAAACAACATGTCTACTCTCAGACATGTCATGATTGATATTTAGGGGCTGGCAAGATGGCTCAATGAATAAAGTGCTTGCTGTCAAGGCTGACCATCTGAGTTCAATCCCCTGGGACTCCACATGGTAGAAGGAGAGAACGGACTTCCACAAATTGTCTCTGACCTCCACATGCACGCATGGTATGCACACACACACACACACACACACACATGCACGCGCATGCACGCACGCGTGCTACTTAAATCTTTAAAAAGTTAATGTTTAGACAAAATAGACAAAAAGAGTAGAAGACCTAAAGCCTCTTTGCAACTTTAAACTGCAAGAGATACAGTTCTTTTCATTGGTTCCCTTCAAATATGAACCCTATGCCTCCAAGAGGAAGGGGATGAAGGGTGGGTATCTTTCTAGCTGTCATCTGCTCCTGCGCTGACAAGGCCTTGCATGCTCACCAATCAGATCATTTTGAAAAGCTCAGAAGAAACAGGGTGGTCAGGATGTAGAAACCAGCATGGCTGCCTTTGAGAAAAAAATGGGAACAGAACCCAGGGCAGGTACAGTACTATATCCGCAGTTCCCACAATTGTCACACTCTCCTCCAGAGATCCTCTTGCTGAACAGGGCCCTGTCACCTGCACCCGCTTAAATTGAAACTCAGACAAATGGGCGGTGGTGGCACACGCCTTTAATCCCAGCACTCGGGAAGCAGAGGCAGGCGGATCTCTGTGAGTTTGAGACCAGCCTGGTCTACAAGAGCTAGTTCCAGGACGGGCTCCAAAGCCACAGAGAAACCCTGTCTCGGGAAAACAAAACAAAACAAAAAAAAAAAAAAAACTCAGACAAGAAGACACAAACAGGAGGAGTTGGTCGGTAAGGAAGCTGTTTTCGGAGGTGAAAGGAAGGAGTGCGAGCACCGGGGAGAGTCGCCAGGCTTGCCCAGGCACCTGCGTTGCCTTGGGAATATCATCCTGCCTGCCCTTTCCTCATGCCCAGTGCAGCGTTGGTCCAGCACACAGCCACATGCCCCTAGCCAAGGAGAACCCAGGTGTGGCTCCATCCTAATTCCAGAAAAATGAGCTCCCCAGACACAAAGGGCACCTCTTCCCCAAGAGTAGCTGGCAGCTCGTTCCTTCACAACCTAATCCTAGCACATCAGGTGCCAGCTCTGTCCTCATGCCACTGTGACACCTTGGGGTGAGGAGAAAATGGCACGATGAACTCAAGGACCATAGTGCTAGTCACACAGAGAAGGAACAAGAGCAGTGATGGAGTGGAACCCCACTTCTACTGAAAGGTCCATGATTGGATTGAAAGTATTGAAGACCCCGAAGGCAGAGCCTCTAGGTCCCCCAGGAACACTTGGTCACAAATATTCCAATCCCAAATGCCACCACAGCATTTCTGGTCTTCTGATACACGGGAGCTCCCTAAACAACACCCCTCAGGTCAGCACTCACTCTGAAAGTCACATAAAATCACTTCAGAAAGTGTGTACCTCCAATTGGAAACAGTGACTCCCATTCTGGAGGACAGGAAGGAAATGAACTTTACCCGAGATAGCCAGAGAAGTCCCCTAAGAGAGGAGGAGAAAGCAATGGACACTCGGCCAAGTTGTGTCAAGTGACGAAACCTCCACAGAGAGGCCTGTGAAGCCAGAGGTTCCTGAGGTTGTGTGGGAATGGGTAGGTGTGAAAGAATGCAGTAGAGGGCTGGGGGAGGGGCTGGGGAGCTCCACATGAACAGATGGCATGAGGGTGCCCAGCCCAGGAAGTAGACTTGATGTTTCATGCCAGTTTTGCCCAAAAGGTGGGGCTCTTCCTGTTAGCAGGTGCTCCCTCTCATCCATCTTTCTTTTGTATTTTATTTTATTGTCGGTGCCTGTGTATGCACACGTCTGTGTAGGGACAGGTGCATGTGGAGATCTGGGGTTGACATTAGGCATCTTCCTCAACTGCTTCTCCTCCTTATTTCTTTGAGACAGCATCTCTCACTGAACATGGTACCTATTGGTCTAGACTGGCTGACCAGCCAACTCCAGGGATCCTCCTGTCTGTACCTCCCCAGTGCTGGGAATACAGGCACACACCACTATGCCCAGCTTTTACAAGTGCTAAGGATCAAAACTCAGGTCTTACAGTTTACATGGCAAGCATTTTTATCCCCTGGGCCAATTCTCCAGCTCCCCTCTCTTTTCCTTAGTTCTGTGGTTTCCTGGGAGGCTGGCCTCTCTAAACTGTATGACCTGGGCCCTTGGCTTTGAGTTGGATACAGTTGTTGACTCTAGAACCTAGGAGAAGGAAGGCACCATGGCATTGTTCCTCTGCAATGCTGTGTTTGCTAGTGACATGTCCCTTGGTGGTAGGTCTCAGCTTCTGATGAGCGGTGTCCTTTCCCAAGCTGTGCTTACCACTGACACGTCTGTTCCCTTCCTTCAGCTCAAAGCCGCAGGTAAAAGCAACTCATGGCTGCTTCCAGGGCTCCTGGGTACTTCGTCATCCCCTTGTTGACTTCCTTAATCTGTTCATACTTTTGTTAATAGTCCCTGCAATTACTCCTTTGAATGGGCCATCTGTTTCCTGCCAGGATCGCAGTCAAGTAAATTTGGGGGACATGTTTGAAAATTTGCAATGCTTATTAGCATCTTAAGGCTCCAAAAAGTCCTGCAGTAAAGAAACTTTTTAATTGTGTGTGGCCCATAAAATGCCGTTTTCACAGTTTCCATTAACCCTGATGGAGTGTAAGGGAAGCTGCTGTGTTACTAGGGTTATGACAGGCACACAGTTTTAAGGACAGTTTTCCCCTGGGAACGATGGGTCAGGAAGAGCCACAGGCCAGGAAGGAGCCATAGATAAGATCCAGGCACGGAGTTGCATGACATTTGGGTCATAGCAGTGGGCAGGAAGGAGCACAAACATGCTGTGTGGTGTCTTCCGTCCTGCCATCATAGCACACGTCAGTCCCTGATACCGCCAAGGAAAACACAGCCTTTGGGATAGAGAGTTTCATGACTCAGCACTTATACTCTCTCCCATAATCATATTATCATACTGTTTTTTTTATTAGAATTCTCACTGGGGACATGAAAATACTATCTACCACCCTAAAAGTCAATAGGGCCCAGAAATAGAAGAAAATCTTCCCTTTCGATGCACACAGTCCCTTCCTCTTAGTGGAAGTAAAAACCACAAACACTTCTGATGAAAAAATGTCAGAATTTGATAACAGTGATGACATGTTATTCAAAAGTAACTAAAATGCTGAGAGCAATTAATGGGTAAGGTCTCTGTCTCCTGTCAGCATGGAACCACATTTTTATTAGTAACAATCCTTGGTCAGTGTCTCCTCAGTCTGTCAATAGAACTTTTACCACATCCTTCAGGAAAACTGTTGGCTGCCCTGTTCTCCTGAGCAGTGCCAAACTTAATGAACCAAGTCACCCCAGTGTCCCTTTCCTTACTCGAGCACAGCATAGGACCCTACAGAGGTCTCATCCATCCTGTTTTCCTGTATTCACAACTGCCTAAGACTTTTAAATTTTAATGAACTTTCACAGACATTCAAAGATAGAACCCCAAGGCCCAAAGTGATGAGTGACAGAGGTGGCCCATTCGGTTCTCCATTATTTGTGTCCAGAGGAAGCATGGGATTCCAGGAAGTGTGCCCCGTAGGGCTGGAGTCACAGAGAGAGGCTGATGCTGGGAGCCAGGCCATCCTCTTGCCAGCGGTCAGCATTCTGAATCAGGAAGAAAACGGGAAGGAGCCTGTTCTTTCTTCTTCTCTTTTTGCATCTTTTAGTACATTCGTTTGTTTATTTGGGATAGGGTCCACACATGTGATATGGAGGCCAGAGAACAATTTATAGGAATTGGTTCTCAGAAAGATCCCTTTCCAAAATGTTCTAGAAGTTTTGTGAACTACAACCCTCCTGGAGAGGCACGCGTCAGCTTGGAAAACATGATGGCGGTCTCTGTTAGGTTACAGATCTACTATCTTTTGTCCTCGCCCAGGAATCATGCCCCCCCGCCATGCACACCCCTCTCTGGAGCAGCGTTGATAAAGCCCGCGGCAGCTTTCCCTTTGCCCCACAGCTCAAGACAACCTTAAAGTGTGTCTTGATTTTCAGCAGTGCCCTTCTGGCACAGGCAGGTCACGTGATGAGGAGCATGCCCTTCCCCAACCTGTAAACCAGGAACTCTCTTTGTCTAACATAACGGAAGTCCTCTCTCCCTTCAAGACCACCCCCCCCCCCCCCCGCCGCCTCTGATGTGACTCTGCCTCTTCCGGCGCTTTTCCACCGTGAGGCCTGTGGTCGTGAGGCTCTCTCTCCTAAGCAAGCTCAGCTGAAGGGTAGTTCCACTTCAGGCCATTTCTACAAACCTAGTTTCCTTTGGATTTCTAACAGTTTCTATTATCAGGTAAGATGTGGGAGATCAAGAGAACTGGTTCCCTGCAACTCTAAAGAGTGGGCCTGGAATACAGGGTCGAAACGGACTTTCATCGCCTGTTTCAGGGGTACCCTCTAGAGGAGAAGGTTACACGTGTGTAGAGGCGGGGTGGGGGTGATGATGGATATATGGGAATTCTCTGAGCCTCCCACTTAATTTTCCTATGACCCTAAAACTCCCGTCTGTAATAAAGCCTGTTAAAAGGGGAGACGTGGGCTCAGTGTTCAACAAGCTGATGACAAGTACTGCATCTGTGACAGCTCTTAGAGAGCTGGTAATAGCAGCGCTATCTGTCTGTCACTGAGGATCTACTACAAATCGTTCAACCTGTATTTCAACAGACGGCAGCTAGCTCTTCAAACTTTCCCAAGCAGAAGGACGGTGGACACCGCTAGTGATCCCAATGCACATCGAGCCCACGATAGCACAGGACTAAGAAGCTCTGCCCCTTTCAGGAAGAGTCTGTTTCAGTTCCTGAATGTATTTGACACCTTTTCCTGCCGTGGGGCCTGTAAGGATGGTCTGCTCCATTCTTCTCGAGAAAGTAAGTCCATTTTCAAATTCTAAATCTTGATATTGAAGGAGATTCGGTGAGATGGGAAAAACAATCAGACTCTTGTAGCGATCTCTTCAGGAGTTGGAAAGTGCTGGAGGATGGGAGCTGTGTGACTCAGCTCCAAAGTACGATGCCCTTTGCTGGCAGAGATCTTCAGCTGCCACAGGAGTCAACTTACTCAAATGTGCCTGCAGACACACTCAGGAGTGAGCACACACAACCCTTTTAAAGAAGGAGGCATCTTCAGGAAGAGTGATAGTGTTCTTTCTAGCTGCCAGACAGACCACAGCCTACACTGCCCAGATATGGATGGCAAAGGGAAATGAGGCTTAAGTCCCAACCCTAAAAGCAATTTTCCTTGTCAACTTCTACATCATTAAGGTACATTAGATAACACACATTAGATGGTTGCTTAAAACTGGGGTCGATTTGCCAGATAGAGATGATGCACACCTTTAATCCCACCACTCAGGAGGCAGGGGCAGGCCAATCTCTGTGAGTTTGAGGCCAGTCTGGTCTACAGAATGAGTTTCAGAACAGCTGGGGCAGTTACACAGAGAAACCCTGTCTCAAAAAACAAACAAACAAACAAAAGCTAGGTTCAATTCGATAGTATACAGGATGCATGGTTAGACATGTGTATGTGAGTACACGCATACATGTGTAGGTGGGTGCATTATATGTGGTTTTGTGTACACATACAGGCCACAGGTTGGTGTTAAGTATCTTCATCACTTTCTGATCATCAGTGTCTCTCACCACTTGGGATAAACTGGCTGGCCAGCAGGTTCCAGGGATCCTCCTGTCTGTCTCACCAGTGCTGGGATCACAAATTCATGCCACTGCACCCAGATTTTATTTGTGTTCTGGGGGATAGAGTATAAGTCCTCATGCTTCTTAACTGAGCCCAGGCCTCAAGTTCTTAAACTGTGGGTGATGTGTAAGTGAATGTAGAGTGCAATACTTGGCGGCAATAGAAGGTTTCTGGACACACAACAACCAAACATGCATCCATAACGTATCTGGGCAACGTTCACACATATTGCATTCTGCAATGCCACTGAGGCTGGGTTTTGAATGCACAACATGCTTTTTGCACTGTGCATGCTGCCGTGACATGCAACATCAACAAATACCAAATGAAACACCTTGGCTCAGATTTGAGTCTGTTGCATGTTATAAATTATAGAGCTTTCGCTGCTCATACAAAAATTTTGCTCTTATAGGAACATGATGGTTTAATTACAGAAAAAGAGGACTTTTAATATTTTCCCATCAGCCCTCCTCAGCAGGTATCACGTTAGTATTCTTCTGAGCTATAACATGCTAGAAGATTTATTTTAAAAATTTCTATCTGAGTTTCTGACTTGAGCTTCCTAAAGATAGGTTTTGGG
The DNA here is from genome assembly GCA_004026605.1 of Ondatra zibethicus. Lineage (NCBI taxonomy): Eukaryota > Metazoa > Chordata > Mammalia > Rodentia > Cricetidae > Ondatra > Ondatra zibethicus. The sequence goes on along the minus strand of PVIU01000545.1, from coordinate 19,319 downwards.
GGCTGGGGAAATGGCTCAGCAGTTAAGAGTGCTAACTATTCTTCCAAAGGTCCTGAGTTCAATTCCCAGCAACCACAGGATGGCTCACAACCGTCTGTAATGGGATCTGATGCCCTCTTTTGGTGTGTGTGAAGACAGGTCACTCATATACATAAAATAAATAAATATTTCTAAAAAACATAAAAATAAATTTTGGTTTGGAATTAGGGGGTCTTTCCATAAACTGAAACGGCTCTAAACATGCTGTGATATTTTGTGAAGCAGCATTCTCAGCAATGATAAAGAATATTAATCAAGTCTGAATAACGTTGAAGATGCCCTGTGTCCTGCAACATTAAATATTCAGCCACAATTTAATTCTTTACACGAAAATAAACACATGCATGCATCTTATTAGTATGAAAACTTGCTTTTAATTTTAACACATTACTTGAAAACTACCTTTTTTATAATTTCTATATAATTTTTCAGTAAATGTTTGCTTTGTACAGGTATCTTACATATACCCAGGATCACGTAAAAATTTCTCAGACATAAAAGATTTGTTAGTGGGAAAACTAGTGAGATGTCCTTTGAATCATTTCTTCATGTCTTGAGATTTACTGAGGCTCCCCGCCCCCGGCATCCTCAGTGACATACTCACCAAGTCTCCTTAAGCAGAATGGAACAGTCCCAAGGAAAACTACAGTCAGCAGCAGTGCAACTTTTGGGGCTGATGACCAAGGGTAGGAGTCACCCACATTCAGAGTGCATGCCCAGAGATGTGCCTCCTAGGAGATGCATCACGTTGGTGATGAATTAACCACCACTAGTCCATCTTCTGGTCTGTCTCCCAACCTGAGCTTCTGCATTCTTTCCCATGGGCCAAATTATAATTCATCCGGAGGGTGGGCTGCCCGGGGGTCAAAACATCGTCAACCGGAAGTCCAGGAATTTTGTGGGAAGGAGTAAATTTGTTTTCCTGAGTCCCTATGGTAGTAGCAACGTGGTCTGGAGCAATAATTAACTACCAACGTGTGCCAGACTTAGCTATGTGTCCTGTTGAGTGAGGACACAATTGGAGGGATGCTTACCTCTGGGGTTGTGTGGAAAATCTCTGCTTCCTTTGCATAGCTCAGAGTGCTCCAGACACCTCCTGAGCAGGAAAGTGGCTCAGCTGATTGGTAGATTCCTCTGCCTAGCAGAGGGAGTAAAACAAGGACATGTGGTATCCCACTTGTCCAGAGCAACTCTGAGGGAAGTTCTAGAATGCAGCGCGAAGGGATCTGGGCAGCTGTATCAGGATGGCAAGGAGGCATCTCACTCCACCCCATCAAAAATCAGCCTTCACAGGCTTGCCTCTGCCTCTCTCTTCTTGGAGCGCCGTTGTCTCTGGTGGACTCCACCGTACCTGCCTGAGCTGGTGTCTCTGCCCACAGAGAGATGCTCCCTGGGTGAAGTCCAGAGCTTGCAGGAGCTGTCCTGTTTTCAAGAGAGAGGCAAATATATGTTAGGAAACATGGAGAAATTCTCATAGCAGGATCAGAGGAAGGGCAAGAGGAGGGATGGCAACTGGCTGCCTGGGTCTAGACACTCCGAGGATCACATTTTCAATGATTTTCTATTCCTCATGAAATGGCCTGTGAGGGTCACCAAGATGATTCCTCAGGCACCAGGAAAAATACAAGCATCAAGTCTATTCCAGTGGGGGTTCCTCCCTGGGGTCCACATACTGGTTCCTCTGTTCTAAGCTGAGCATTGAGAATTTGAATTCCTTCATCTATTGAAATCAACCCATCTGGGTGCTCCCGCAGTCCCCACAGAGGGCCAGGACACTGTCCTCACTGGATCAAAGGTGACAATACAGTCTTTTCCTCGGGAAACCCCTCCTTAATTGCCCCCCAAACAAGCTTCCCTTCTAACACAATACATTTTCCTTCACAGTACCTAATGTGAGCATAATTAACCAGCTAATCAAACTGTGAGCTGCACGTCCATTTAACGTTTGCCTCTCTGCCATTGCAGAAGGGTTGCAGTGGTGGACTGGTTCATTACCAGCTGAGTTTCTCTCCATCGACAAGAACAGGTGCTGGCACTCAGCTGGTGCCCAGTGTCTGCTCACTGATTGAATGAATGAAGGGTGGCATTATTCCCCCAAGAGCATGCTGGGAAACAAGGGCTGGGTCCTACATCTCATTGCTGTTAACCCATCCCCATTGTTGCTTAGTGACAGTGAGTGGCACCGTAGGAACAAAGGTTCAGGGATGTTCTGGGACATCAGACCTGCCGCTTACAACTGTGTGACACTGAGAAAGTTGTAATGCCACTCTGTTCCTCAGTTGTCCTGTCTGTGAACTGGGTAGAGTGGTAGTGCCCACTTCAATGGCCCATTGAACCTAAGGTCATTTGCACAGGTCTGGCAGGAATTGAACCTGCCTCTGTTTTCCTGGGAGGCCCTGAAGAGAAAGTAAGTTAAATGTTGGCAAAAAAAAAAAAAAAAAAAAAGAAGCAGTTGGGAGGGTTTGGGCTGGTTCTCTAGGAAAAACATCCAGCTTAGTATGCCAGGCAAGTATGGACAATGCTCAAGCCAGGGGAGGGACCACGGAATAAGCACCTCAACTCCTGAGCCTAATTAGAGGAAACAGAATCTCTTTGAAATAGATAAGATTGTGGCAATTTCTTGAAGTATGCACAGGAGGGATTTGTAGGGGGGGGTGCTGATTTAGCATTAACCCCCTACTTCACACAAGCTAGAATCACACACATTTCAGTCGCATAATTGTCTTTGCCAGATTAGTCTGTGGACGTGTCTATGCGGGACTGTCTTAACTGACATAGAAGAACACAGCCCTCTGTGGGCATGACTATTTCCGGCAGTACAAAGAGCTAGTTACACCAGAGCCTGTGTGAGACAGGAAGCAAGCCAGAAGGCAGCATTCCTCCACCGCTCCTGCCTCCTGGTTCTTGCCTTCAATCCCTTCTCTGACTTCCCTCGTGATGGACTGTGACCTAGAAATGTAAGCCAAATGAACCTTTCTTCCCAAGTTGCTTTGGTCAGTGTTTTAGCACCGCAAGAGAAAGGTAACCAGAGTAGAAACTCATTCAACAAAGGTAGTGATGTTCCCTAGGCAAACCCAGAAAGGCAGCTAATGAGTGACAGGGTCCAAACCACAGAGCCTGGTGTGGCCCCTTCCTCCAGGAGACCCCATGAGATCTTCCCCCCCAGAGTCTCATTCTCATCTCCCACTGTCAAGGTCCAGGGGATGGGGGCTTGTCCATCCTATGGATGTGATCGTCCCTGTCCACGGGTGGAGCTGAGAGTGGCCGGGCAGTGAAGGCACCCTCCTGCTCAGTCCCCCTCCCCTGCTCTTCTTCTCCAGCAGATACTCATCCAAGCCTCTCTGTAGGCCCAGGACAGAAAAATGGGCAGGCAGGTGACCCAGGACCCCCAGGAAGCCCTCTGAGTATCAGCAGCCATGAAGACTCTCAGACTCACAGGTGCGAAGAAGAGAAATGGAGCTTACGGGTGAAAGGCAAGATCAACGGCTTGGGTGGCAATGCAAAGGGCTGGCGTGTCCCGTCTTTGGCTATCAGACATAACTATGTCACAATAGACCTTAAGAAATTAGAGTTTCCCCCAGGAATGTCCTCCCAGGAAAAGAAAAGGCTAAAATCCAAGGGAAGCCAGAGAAGGAACTTATGCCCTGGAGAAAGATTTACAACTGGTTCATGAACCTTGCAGGAGACTTGGGGACTTAGACAACAGTGGACAGAACCATATCTCGGTGACCTGCTTGGTTATACATGTCTCTTGCTTTCTATTTAAACTTTACCCTCAAGACAAGACCCTGAAGATAGACTTTGTAGGGGGTTGCTTAATCTCTTAGTCCTACTGCCTAGTGTGGTCACATTGACTAAACCTCCCTTCTCCGCTTTTCACAATTAATTTGGTTCTTTCAATTGGCTTATTGAGGACAAGCAGCCAAATCTGGCGTGTTGGGGTACAGGTTGTCACATAGATCTCCCCTTTTCCTTTCCTCTATAACTTTGCTCCTGAATCATGCCAGCCTTCTACTTCCATGGTGGTGGGGGTGGAGGCAGAAAGCTGTCATCCAGGTTAGGAAGCTCATGGTATCTGAGCCTGGAATCTCAGATCCCTTCAGCCAAGCTTGAACAACAGGCATCCCAGGCCCTGTCCCAGGAACTTGACAAGCCCTCAGCCCTGTCCTGACATCTCCAACCACAAAGGGCAGGAGCAAGGGACAGGGCTTCCCTAAAGGTTTCACATACTGCCTAACAGAGTCCTCATGAGGAAGTAGAGGCATGAGTAATACGCACCCAACTTTCAGAGGAGGAAACTGAGGCCTAGACCAATTGACAGGTCTCCAATTGTTCAAAAGGGAAGACGAGACCTGACTTAAGAGTCCAGTGGTCTCATATCCCTGGGCCTACTGCCTCTCTACCAGGTTCCCTGGGACTCTAGCCTACGCCTTATGTTTGAAGGGACCCCACTCTACCCCATCCCCACCCTCTGTAGCTTGTCCTGAGGAAGTCTGTAGACAGAGACCCCAAAACCTCACAGAGTCAGCTTTCAGACCCAGGTGGAGAGCCACACACTAATTCAAACACCAGTACCCGGTGGCAGCCGGACTTTCCAGCCCCCTCCTCCCTTTTGACGGCAACAAGTGTGGGGCTTCCCTTTATCCCCCACCCCACCCCCGCCAGCAGCAGAGAAGCAGGCCACTGCAAAGCAGCTGGCAAACAACCGAACACCTGTGTGCCAGATATTACAGCTGCGCGTGGGAAACGTGATCCATCTGCGGCGCCTGTCACGTGCCGTGTCCAGTTGTTGTACTCCGGCAGGTTGGAAGATCCACTGAAGAGGAAGAATGTCAGAGCCCAGACACCCATGGCTCCCTTCCCCTCCCCACCCTTTCCTCCCACCCCCAGAATTTTCTTCTCTTCTTTGGTACTCAGCGTTTCCGGCTGAGTTTGCCTCTCGCTAATTCCCCAGCAGTAGCGTTGATGTCTCTCCTAGCAACGCAAGCTACAAGGCAACAATAAAGTTTCTTAGCATGCTCTGAGTGTGTCTCCTCTTCAGAGCAGTTGTTTAACTTCCTGCTCCAAGAACTGCACATCTGGCTGAAACATTTGTGGGTTATCCTGAAAGCTGGGGTCCCTGGGGGACACCTTGGGGAATCCTATAGTTGGCTCAGTGTCTCCCCGCTGCCCGCCCACCCTATTCCAAGTCCCAGGATTTTCATCTGCTTTGTGAAGACGTGTTTATTTTCTGGCCAGAATCATTTTGAGGGCTTTGGTTGATGTTCACGATCAGCCTGCTTGTGGAAAGGGGGAGATGGGACATTGTGCGGGTGTTTAAAAGGGTGGGCAGAAAAAGACACAGCAAGCAAAGAACCAATCGCTTCTGGGAATGAAGTCCCAAAATGTCTTTCCCAGAAAGCAAGTCTGCAGGGAGGGGCATCACAGTGCCACTCTGAGCCAACAAGAAGGCACTGAGCCCGACGGACAGAAAAAGACAACATGACAGAGAACTCCTTAAACAAGGTCACCCCGATGTCACAAACCCTGCAATACTTTTTACTGTATCGAGAGAAGGTTCGGTCTTGAGACTAGCAAAGGAGGATTAAGTAGGGAAAGGCACTTGTCACCTAACAACCTGAATTTGACCTCCAGGACCCACAGAGTAGAGGGTGAGATCTCGTTCATGCATGTTCTCTTCTCTCCTCTACACATGTACCACGTCATGTGCATGCATACACACACACCAAAAGACTGTCATTGCACACAACAAATACCTAAACTAACAACTCAAATGAGTTACATCAATTGTCATATTTATTCATTAGGGCAGTCGAGAGATATTTATTTCTTAACTTAATCACTTAAGTCTTACTACCTTATTTAATATTTCTATTATTATCTTCCATTTATAGATAAATGTACTGTAACAGTAGAATCTGAACCCAGAATGAAGAGGCGGACCTCAAAGTGAATGCGCTAGCTGGGACTCTGGAAGGTTCCCTGCATTGTCCCAAAGCATCCCGCCTGGCTGAAGTGGGGGTGTGTAGCAGACTTGGTAACTGACCCCAACATGCTCAGAGCTTGAGGTTTAAGCCTCCAAAGCTGCCCACTTCTCTCTCCTGTCCACTGAAAACAAAACTAACATTATAATGCAGGAGATCAGTTTGGTGGATCAAACTCAGCTCTTGCTGTTGCCGTGTCAAGAAATCACAGCGGCTATTATCTGCCTGTCCCACTGCTCCCCTGGCCTCGCGCCATCTCCAGAGTCAGGTCTGCCACCACTCTGGGTGGCTCTTCCTTGGTCCTATACAAAATGCAATTTTCGCTTGCCCCTGGAAAATCAATGTGGAAAGGCTCTAATTCTCCAGATTCGATTTTTCAATGAAAACGTGAAAATGAAACGCCACAGGATTGTAGCCAAAATGGTGCCCCTGCACCACTGCCAGTCTGGAAGGAAACTCAGCAAGGGTTTCAGAGGAAAAGACCGACTTTGCCATGGCTCCTTGCATGACTCGCTGGATAAGAAAGGGAGAAAGCGATGCATCTGTGCTGGATTTAAAAGGCCCCTTCAGCTGGGCGGTGGTGGCTCATGCCTTTAATCCCAGCACTCAGGAGGCAGAGACAGGCAGATCTCTGTGAGTTCAAGGCCAGCCTGGTCTACAAGAGCTAGTTCCAGGACAGGATCCAAAGCCACAGAGAAACCCTGTCTCGAAAAACCAAAAAAAGAAAAAAGGCCCCTTCAAGGAAAGACTTCTAGGCTCAGAGTGGCACCGTGCATGCAATCCCAGTATTTGGGAGGCTGAGGCAGAAGGATTGCTAGAAGTCCCCAAGGAAAGCATCCTGGGGAAACTCCTTTAGGTGCCTGGTTCATTGCAGGCCCTCCCTAGGGTAAGCCTCCTGCCTGCCTGTTCCTTCCCTCTCCTCAACCCTCAGGCTGAACAGCTGCTGTGCCCTTTGGAACACAGTGTTGTTAGCGAGGGCCACTGTGAACTATTCAGTCACCTACTCGGGACCTCCTAATCCAACCAGGAGAGTGCCACACTCAATGTCACTAACAGTCCCCAGGCTCTGCCACAAGAGACCCTCCAGAGCAAAGCTACCAAGGTTCTCTACAGCTGTTTTGACACTGAATGGGGCGGGGGTGGGAAGGGGAAGAGGGACAGCCTCTGTGGAGACCTTGCCCTGTTGTGTAATGTGAGCTGAGCTACGCACCTCTACACCTCTATGGAGAGCTCCGCCTGAGCCAAGGGCAGCAGGCAGCACTATCATCGGAAGTGTGAGTCCCAGCCAGCCCGATGTCACGTGATCCTGGGTGGGTCATGTAGCTTCTGGGTACTTCACTGTTCTCAGCTGTTAAACAGGTTAATAATAGAGGCACGCTTTGACCCAGTAGCATGGCCCAGCAAAGCGAAGCCATCCTGACCAGTTCAATGATGGGACACAGTAAGAAGAAACTGAGGTCTTTGAAGGACAAGAACGAGAAACCACAGAACACTGAACTTTATTATGCCAAGCCTCTGAGCCTCCTAAAACAAAAGGAGATATTTAAGACCACAACACCAGCTTGCAAAGGCTAACCCAGCGCCCGCTCCTGAGCACTACCTCAGCCCCTAGGACCAGTTTTCCTGTCAATTCCCAGTAACTTTCAAACCTGAACCTAGAGCTTTGATGGAAGGCAGGCTCTGGAGAGGGAGGAAAAGCAAGGCCAGGTTGGCTAAGGATCCACACGTAGGATGAAACGATGCCAGAAGACACATGGGGAGCCACCAGCTGCTGAGCTCACTTGGTCCATGTCTGCTCCAGCAGGCTCATGACGCTTCCAGGAAGTCAGGCTGACTGAAACGGAATAATCAGAAAGAGTAGAAGGCCTCTGGGCTCATTCAAAATCCCGGGAGTGAGGGCTGCGGGTGAGATTCATTGGATTGAGGTCTTGTCTTGCATACACAAGGCTATAGGTTCCAAACTGAGAAAGGAAAGGAAAGTACCTTAGGGCTGTATCATAGGAGAATTTCGCAGAGTTACAAGATCTCACACCACAGAGGCTGGGTTTATGGGGTGACCCGGTACAGGCAGACACAAAAGAAGAAAAGAAGCCAAGTGAGTTGGGTTTTTTTTTTAATCACACATAATTTTAAAAAGAAAGAGAAATTAACTTTATCAGAAAGACTGTGATACCACCTCAGAGCAACTGTGGTTCCATTTCTCACCCGTGTGTAAATCTAAAGTCCATCCCCAGAGTGCCCTAGATAGTGTCCAACCCATGGCCTTGGAAAGCAGAACTTGCCCCAGGCAACAATGGGAGCTTTGAACACGGTGGTAAGTCCCTGTGAGTCACAGGGTTTGGCCCATGTCTCACCAGGGCTGCCTTCCATGCCCTCCCTCTCCCTGCCTTAGTGAGAAGAATGAGCCTGAGATGTGGCGGGGCTTGTGGGTAGAGTAACCGGGGGCAGTTTTCATTAGGGAAGACCCTGAGCTCTACACTGGGTGTGTCTTACAGTTATCGCTGCATCCATCTTTAACGAAACTGATAGCACCTAATGCTTGTGAAGGGGCTACCACGTTTCAAGTTTTCAAATGCTCCCAAGCTAATCTCATAAGATGCTCTTGTGCTGTTACCGCATCCTTGTTACTGCTCAGAAAGCAGAGTCAAGGACTCCGAGGCACGTGACACCCGCCGCTTAGATGGGTCGGAGTTGAGCTGGAATTTAAGCTCATTGTTGAGCTAGCCTTGGTGATGTATGCCTGTGATACCAACACTTGGGAGGCTAAGGCAGGAATGAGTTTGAAGACAGCCTGGTTACATAGTACATTCAAACCCCGTCTCTAGAAAATAAAATAAAGAATAAACAGAGTAAATCAGCTCATTTCCATCTGAGTTTAAAGCCTGAGGCACTAGGCCCTGAATGTGGTGCTGTTCCAAAACTCAGGGCACAATGCTGGATTCCAACAGGAATCTACACACGTAGCTCACGCACAGCTAGGGCATCATTCAGGTCTATGGGAGCCGGTTGCAAACTCCTTCCCTCCCCATCAAAACCCCAACTGCTCTGGAAGCTGAGGTAGAAGAATTGCTTGAGTCCAGAAGTTTGAGGCCAACCTGCATAACCTAGCAAGATTTCATTTTAAAAATAAATTAATAAATAGAGGCAAGTGGGGAACCAGAACCTACGTAGAGAGCAGAAAGGGAGAATGGACCGTTAGACGCAGGAACGGCCTGTAACAGGGAAGAAGGAAGACTTTGCACAACAGACAGAGCATATGCCAAGGCATTAAGGGTTATTACTGTAGTGTGTGCATGCACACGCATGTGGGTGCAGGTGAGTGTGCAAAAGCGTGTGTGAGTGCGTGAGAGAGAGAGAGAGAGAGAGAGAGAGAGAGAGAGAGAGAGAGACCAGCTGGAGATAAGGCTGTTCTCCACTGGAGCAGAATGGCCATTTGGTGAGCAACTGCCACCTAATGAGTACTTACACTGACCCAGGCCCTCTGCGAGACACTCACTGTAGAGTTCTGGTCCTAATCCTTAGAGTGTGCTGTTTTACAGAGGGGTTAAGCAGGCTGGGGCCTCCTCATACTTCAGAGACTTCAGAACTCGGACCATGATCAAGATGATTCAAAATTCAATGTCTGCTCAGAGAAGATGGTTTAAAGCATTTGCTGCACAAGAAGAAGATCTGGTCTTCAGATCTCCATGATCCAGGTAAAGCTGGATATGGTTAAATACACGCATATAATTTCAGCACTCCTGGGTGGAGAAAGGAGAATTCCCATAAGTTTACAAATTAAGTAGCCTTGGGAAAGCAGCAAACAACAAAGAAACCCTATCTCTAACAACCTGAGGTTGTCCTCTGGCCACCACATGTGTGCTTTGGCACAAGTGTACCTGCATTCACACATAGGAAAGCATGTGCAGACACACACACACACACACACACACACACACACACACACACACACGCACGCACGCACGCACCGTAGGAAAGAGGAAGAGAAGGGCAGGGAAAAGAAGCAAAAAAGATTCTGAAAGTCTGGAGGGAGTCTGGAGGTCAGCCTGCTGCCCTTCCTCCACAGCAGAGCACACACGGGGAAGAGTATGGGGCTCTGTCCCTACCTAAGGCCCTGCCACTGTTTATAGAACCACATGGTAAAGTCATCTCTGAACAAAGGTTTCCACTCACAGCAGCCTGCGCCCTTAGGCTGGGCAGGTGTGTCCAGACCAGCTATGGGCAGCAGCTGTACCCAGGGCGTCCATGCCGGGCATCTTCTGCTTGCCTGTCTGCCCCACATCACTCAGTTGGACTCACCACGCCATGTGCGGGGCCACCTGCTGTTGGCCACTCTTGGCCCACATCCACCCCAGCAGGCTGTCACATCCAGCCCCATCAACATCAACAGATGGGCTCCACTCTCCTCTCACCAAGCTGGTCAGTGGGGCTCTGCTCTCGCCACCTTAGGCTCACGAGTGATGTCAGCAGTGATCAGGCTACTAAGGTGTGGGACTGATGCTCTAATCTGTCCAGGCTCAGAGCCAGAAAGACCCCAGAGTCATTTTCCTCAGCAGTTTCCCTCTGACCTGTAGGATGTGAAGTATAAACTTACAGCCTCAGAAGCTGGCACTGACTGAGCAGATACAAGTTCTGGAGAATGAGAGGAAGTGGGGGAGTTTATACATCTTCATAAATGTAAAAGGCTTTGTGTGCTCACCATAATGTGTAATCATGTTTGCTGTAAGTGGGTATCTGAAAATCTCAATCCATTTGCATCAATTTAAATTAATCCGAACATTTTAAAATTACCTTATGTACTGTGAAAGCACATAGACAAATAGGAGAGAGGATCCCAGGATCCCTGCATGCACTGCACATGTGTATCAAGCAGTCTTCTGAGTAGACTGGAGACACAGCTCAGTGGTTAAGAGCATGTCAGTCAACTCACAGACACCTCTAAATCCAACTCCAGAGGCTCTGATACCCTCTTCTGTCTTCTGTGACCATGGCAGTCACCTGCGAAAATACACACACACACACACACACACACATACATACACACAAGTGGATGAAGCACTTGTTGATCAAGCATAAGGACTAGAGTTAGAATCCCCAGAACCCATGTATCTTAATCGCTGTTCTAGTGCTGTGAATAGATACCATGACCATAGCAACTCTTATAAAAGAAGACATTGAAGTGGGAGCCTCCTTACACCATTAGAGGGCTAGTCTGTGACCATCATGGCAGGAAGCAGACAGGCATAGTGCTGGAGCAGTAGCTGAGAGTTTTACGTGCTGATCCACAGGCAGGAGAGAAAAAGAGAGAGAGAGGGAGATAAAGACTGGGCCTTGTATGGGCTTTTGAAACCTCAAAGCCCACTCACATTGACACTCCTCCTCCAACAAGTCCATACCTCCTAATCCTTCCCAAACAGTTCTGCTAATTGGGGACCAAACATTGAAACATGACTCTGGGAGATGGGGCATTCTCATTCAAACCACCACAGCATATAAATGTTAGCTTGTAATGCCAGCACTCAGACGTCTGATGCACACACCTGCACACACACTTGCACATACATGTATCCATACATATATGAATGCACACACATACACACACACACACACACACATGCAAAAACAAATCCACTCCCTTTCTTCAGCGAGCCTTGTATTCTGGCTTTCCACAATTTTGTTTTGGTTTTGGTTTTTGATTTGTAGTGCTGGGATTTAAATGTAGGGCCTTTCACATGCCAGGCAAGAGCTCTCCCCAAAGAAGCATCCTAACCCTTCCACTCTCATCTTATTTCTGGTCTGGTGAACTTATTTAGGTTTAGAAGGACTGGTTTGACCCATCTGTACTGAAGAATGACCCAGACAAGGATTCATGGACTTTAACACTAATAATCATTGCATTGGAGTTCAGCTTAGAGAGTTGCTGCATGCCTCAGGACAAGCAAACTTCCTATGGAATTGTTTAAACCTCTGAGGAGACTTTTATAATAAGTCTGGTCAACTTATATTTGTTAAATAAATATTGGGAATAAATTAATGAAACACTCATAAGGAAATCTGTTGCTGTTCCTTGTGCTTTCCTTCTATCTGACACAGGGTCAAAGCCGTGCTGTGTAAACCAAACATATATAACATCCCTTTGGGGTGCTGGTTTTTGAGTAGTCAATACAGAGGGACTAAGTCAGGCAAATACCTATCGCTCCAACTGCTAGGAAGGATGAAGTGGGAGCCTGGATTGAGCCAAGAGTTCGAGGTCAGTGTGGGCAATTTAGCAAGACCTCACCTCAAGAAGACAAAGGAAGTACAAATTGCTTTTGACAGAGAGAGAAAGAAGCAGGAAAGAGAAAGAACACGGAGGAGAGATGCAGCCAGCGAAGGTCCTGAGCTGTGCTTGTCATACACTTGCAGGATGTGATATCTAGAATTGCTTGGTCTTAGCAGAAAGAAACATGGAACAGATCAGGAAAAATAATCTAAACTGTAGTTTTAGGTGGCAAGTATACTGTTTTGGAAGACACTAAAAAATTGCTGAGTTTGGCTCCTGGTTTCTGGAAGAACATTCCTTTGGATCAGCATTAGTTAGGGATGAATGCCTTCAGGGTTAATGATGTGGCTTGGCAGAAGTCACTTACTGTTAAGTCTGACAACCCAACCTGTGTCCTATCCCTGGGACCCACGCTAATAGGAGAACCAACCCCTATTACCCTCTGACCTGCACATGTGCGCCACAGAGCACAAGCACACACCACACACACATACATACACACACACACCACCACCACCACCACCAAAACAAATAAATAAATTAACTAAGGTAATAAAATAATTTAAGCATGCTTTCTTCATAAGTCACAGAAAATGGAGCTAGAATGGCTAAGAGAAATAAGCCCATTTCTTTTCTAATAGTAAGAAGTGTGAAGGTTGCTCTTAGGTCAGGGCAGAGCACCAGTGATGCTGTGGGGGACCTAGGTTCTGTCCATTATTCTGTTCCTCACTCCATTCTGAACCTAGTCAGGATTTCCTACACAATTGCTGGATGGATGTCACCTTGATGTAGAATGTCGCTCTGTATGCTATGAATATGCATTGCTTTTATTGGTTGATGAATAAAGCCATTTTAGCCAAAGGCCAGGAAAAATGCAGCTAGGCAGGAAATCCAAACAAAGATGCAGAGAGAAGGAAGGTGGAGTCAAGGAGATGCCATGTGGCCACCAAAGGAGTAGCATGCCGGAGCATCACTAGTAAGCCACAGCCTTGTGACAATACACAGATTAGTAGAAATGAGTTAATTTAATTGTGAGAGCTAGTCAGAAATATGCCTGAGCCATTGTCCAAACAACTGTAACTAATATTAAGCCTCAGAGTGTTATTTCATAAGTTGCTGCAGGGACTGTGAGCGGAAAAGAAACTGGAGGACCCGTGGAACAGAGAAAAACATTCAGCTTCTGCCACCTGGATCTTTTTTTTTGTAATTCCAGTCTGTCCACCTACTGTTACTGTGACACATGATATGGGTCAACTATTCAAGAGAAATGGTTTATTGTGGCTCACCAGCTTGGAGGTTTCAGTTCATGATCATGTTGGTCAGGGCCCGTGGCAGCACTTCATGGTGACTGACTGCACTGTGGCAGTGTATTTAAAAGAAAGAAACAGACCAGAGTACCACAATCCTCTCTGAGGGAACACTTCCAATAGTTTAGTGCCCCTGTCAGCCTCACCTCTTAAAGGTCCCATCACTTCCCAATAGCAGCGTGTGGAAACCAAGCCTTTAACATACTGGCTTTGTAGGGGACACTGCAAATCCAAACAGTAGCCAGAAGGAGGGACAAAAGGTAGAAAAGAGGGTTTTCTCTTTGTAACACTTTATTTCTGCTTCAAAAGGTGCATGCTGTCCACAGTTTTCCCCCAGCTCATGACCAGAGAAATGACTCTCCAGCTGTGTGAAAGCAGAGAAAAGGACTAGTGTCAGCCAGCTGTCTTGCTGCTCCCTTACAAAAACGGGCTTATGAACAGTGGCGCCTACAGAAAACAGATGTTGAGTGAACATTTGCCCCAGCAGCCAAGACCGAACAAGTTTTGTGCCATTGTACAAGTGAGCATTCATCCTATCAAGCACAATTTGATGGCTTCCCAGTGAGTTCACAGCCAACCTGTGGTTACCCTAACACAAGCACTTGACCAAGGGAAGTCCCAAAGTCACTGATGGAAGTGAGGAAAAGAGTGAGATCATAGCTATTTCCCCATCCCGATACAATGCTGCCTATTGAGACCGTGAGCACTGGTGCCTTATCCACACGGTTCAGGTTTGAATACAGAGCTTTGCTTATGGTTCAGTAGAGGACAAGATTCCTTTTCTCTCTCTCTTTTCTTTCTTTCTATGTTGAATGTTACTCAAGGCTATTTAATTTCTCTCTTCCCAACCACTTAAACTTCCCACACTTACTCCCATCTCTCAAGCTTTTAAATCACTCATAGTCTGTAAGATGGCTTTAAAAAGTATCTAGAACTATTCCCTGGCACTAATGGTCATCTCTTGTTTGGAGAATGCTCTGCCCAGGACACATAGGCTCTTTACTAGTCTTCTGAGAAGTGTTCACACATAAGAGCCTGAGGTTCAAAATTCATATATTTTAAAGTCTGTCCTGGCATCCACAAACTGTTTTATAAGTAATTCAAACCCTTTGACTTGCTTAGAGCTGGTGGTATTATTTTAAATCTATGGATGATTGCACAGTATGATATGAATCCCCAGTAATGGGTTCAAAGTGTTGGCAATTTGTTAAATAAGAGCTGTCCAATCAAATTGTATCTGGCTTGCGCTTAGTTATGACATCCAGATCTTATAAAAGGGCTCCTTCATAAAACCAGTCACTTTTTCATCTTGGAACTGGGATAGTGTGGTTTTCGTTTTATTTTACATAAGTACAACCCACATGTAATTCACACATACAATCCAAAACCCTGTGTGTTCAAAGAGGAGGAGGTGAGAGTTGAGCTCCGTCTACACCTGGCAAGACACAAATGGGCATCTTGCATTACTATGTGCCTTCAATTTACGGTTGCTACTTTTTTTCAGTACACAGGTTTCTCATTCATTCATGCTTGGGGAGGACAATCTTTACCAGGAATAAAAGTATTCTCGAAAGAATAAATGCAAGAGAATGACAGCATAGTCTAGAATTTAATATCTCGCTAAGGACCATGTACTGACATCTTAGTTACCAGACTGGCATTACAGGGAGGCAGTGGAATTTTCCAGAAGTAAGGCCTCGTTGAAGGAAGTTAAGTTGCTGGGGATATGCATTTGAAGGCAGTAGTGGGACCCTGGTCTTTCCTCTTCCTACCTGTTTTTACTTCTCTGTTACCATGAGGTGAGCTCATGGTGACCTACTGCCTTGCCAATGCCTCAAAGACAGCAGACCATGTAACCATTCTCTGACACCTCTGAGACTGTGAACCCAAACCCCTCCTTCTTATAAGTTGATTGCCTCAGGTAGTTTGTTGCAGTAAAGGATGGTTCTTCATAGAAGTGACTATTTGAAGGACAGGACCCACCAGGCCACTAAGAAAAGAAGAAGCAGCAGTGAGTGGTGGGAACAGGTTCTCAGCCCAAGGAGTCTCGTTCCAACACTTACATTTTTAACTATTGTCTCATTCTAACACTTCCATCCTTAACTACTGTCTCGTTCCAACACCTCCATCCTTAACTATTGTCTCATTTCAACACCTACATTCTTAACTACTGTCTTACACCGCTGGGTTCTCACCAGATAACAACCAAGGCAACAGTGAGTCTAAAGGGGACCCTAGGCATCCTGTGAAATGATGACAAAGGGCCTCACACATGATCTCAGGAGACAAGGAAAGGGTGATATGAACGAGAAGCTCAGAGCTCACAAGCCTGCATGATGGGACACAGATGTCCCCAATCCCTATATAGAACTGAAGAAATTGAAAAACCAACAACATGGCAAAGCGAAGTATCAAGGACCAGTAATCGATGAGACCATTCCTCATGTATGAGCCACAGAGCTATAAAAAGAACTTCAAGCAGCCTCTTAGGCAAGGTTTTGCAGAATAGCTGCCGAAGAAACGGCTTCAGAATTAAGCTCTCAACTTCTCATGCCGAGCCAATTTTCATCAGATGTGTCCTCATCTTGCCGTTTTGAGTAAGAATGGCCCTGCCCTCTGGTTATTAGCTGAGTTCAGCCAGACAGCCTAATACCAACTCACAGCTCGGAAGAAGTCCCATCAGCAGCCTGTACTGCAGAAGTAGCAATCACATAGCCAGCCAAAGCGAAATTAAGAAATTTGCATGTCATTTATTAATATCCTCCTTGTCTGTCAAGCAGCCTTCAAAAACATGTTTTCTTCCTTTTGAAAGAAGCAAATTGTAATGAGCTCATCCATGCTAAGGATCTCAGGCCAGGCTCTGCTCTTCCAAAAGCGTGCAGAGAGTGAACATATACCAAGGATGTTGGGCCACTCTAGTCTCTTCTCTGCTCTGCCATCTGGGACAACTCTCCCACACAGGGTGACTTGTGTCTAAAGAATGGTCAGGTCCCCAGCATGATAGATCTTGAAATAAAAAGGTGATTCAAAATACTCCAAAGCAGAGGTCAAAGAGAGCACTCAGAGGTTAAGAGCACTTGTTGCTCTTGCAGGGGACATGGGTTTGGTTCCCAGCACCCACACAGTGGCTCACATCCATCCATAACTCAAGTTCCAGGAGATCTGTTGTCGTCTTCTGACCACTGAAGGCATCAGGCATGTACATGGTACTCATACATATCTGTTTACAAAACACTCATAGACGGAAAATAAAACTTTTAAAGTCTAAAAAAAATTCCAAGATGCCTGGGTGTTGACTGTGGAGTTGCTGATCAGTTAGGTGGGACAAGCACATGGTAGTTCTGGGAGAAAATGTGCTGATGTTTTAAAGATGCACTCGGGACTGAAACATAACATTTGTAAGTTACTTTAAAGTATATGAACAAACCCTTTACAATAAATAAAATATTATAAAATGTTAACAATTGATATATCCACCTAATGGGTTAACACATGTCCATTACGCTTTTTTCTCTGGCTTTTCATGTTGGACATTTTCACAACAAAATAACTCCAGGAAGAGCCCAACCTCCTAGCTCCTTGGCCCCCTGATGGAAAACACTACATTCTCTCTGACCAGTCACAACCACCCTTCACTAGCATGCCCCACATAGGTCTGAGTCTGTGTCACCTGACATCATGGTAAAAGACAGGGTGATAATGGCTGTCACTAACATCTGAGGAGCTTCCTCTGGATGTAGTCACATCCTAAGCACAAGTATCTTCTCGCTTGGTCCTCTCCACACCCCCATGCAGTTGAAGATGTAGCCGTTAGTAGCCCCAGTAGAAGAAACTGAGACTCAGAGCAGTTTAATGTGCTTAAAGTCACTCGGCTACTTAGCACAGTCAAGAGTTTCTACCAGGGAGTTAATATTACATTAAACTGCCTCATCCAGTCGGTGATCTGAGTTCACAGTGCCTCCCATAAAAGACTGGTTATGGAATTTTCTACCCCACAGGGTACTAATTACTCTCCTTGTACATACAATGATGCTAGGTTTTGGTTGTTCCATCTTTTTTGGTATTTCTCCTGATTCTCCACAGACACTTTTTAGATTGTGTGTGTGTGTGTGTGTGTGTGTGTGTGTGTGTGTGTGTGTGTGTGTGTGTGTGTGTTGACAAAGGTTATTGTTCTGCCCAGTCCCGCAGCTTTTCAGTCCCAAAGAAACACACAGAAGTCTACATTAGACAAGGAGAGAACGGGCTCCACCAGGAGCAGAAGATAGGAGTCAACCCGGTCCCGAGACTCGAGCGGATCAGGATTGACCAAGTGACCAGATCCAGAGCCAGCGATCTCCACCGGAAGAGGAGTGGAATTGAACGAGACTCCTAGGACAGAGAGAGCAGAGGAAACAAGCTCCACCTGGGGCAGAAACCAGGAGCAAATCCAGCCCTGGGAGCCAACCCAGTCCTGGGACACTGATTGAGCCAACGACCTGACTCAGAGCCCACGACCTCCACCTGAACCGGAGTGGGACTGAACCAGTTACCCAGGACAAGGAGAGAATGGGCTCCACCAGGAGCAGAAGATAGGAGTCAATCCGGTCCCGGGACTCAAGCAGATCAGGATTGACCCAACCAAATCCAGAGCCAGCGATCTCCACCAGAACAGGTCTAACTCCAAGCCAGGGACATCTACAAGAGGAGATGCAGACCAAGATTTACAGAAACAGATCAAAGCCAGCAGCCTAGACCAAAGTAGGCTTGAGACAGCAAACTTCAAGAGAGCAGACCAAAATACGGGAACACTGAGCTACCTCCAGGAACAGGAATAACCAACGAAGGAACTCGAACTGGGACACTGACTGTACCACTAGGAAAACCATCTTAGCTTTTGATCTACTGGCACATAGGAAATTAATCAACAGAATCTTAGACACCACCATCCACACCTATTAGAGGAAAAGATGAGTAGAAAAGGTAAGGTCACAAGCTACACAACAGAGAACAACACAATACCAGGGAAACCCAAAGACCCTACAAAAGTAAGACCGGAACAACCAAATATGGATGACCCAGAAGAAAATGATCTAAAAAATAACCACAAGAGAATATCTGAAATTATTAAAGATGAATTGAGAAATTACCTTAAAGAAATGGAAGAAAAAACAAAGAAAAAATTGGAAGATATCACCAAATCACTTAAAGAAAACCAAGAAAAAGCACTCAAACATATAACAGAAACTATTCAGGACTTGAAAACTGAGATAGAAAAAATAAAGAAAACACAAGCAGAAGGAATTATAGAAACAGAAATCATAAGGAAAAGAACAGGAACCACAAACGCAAGTACAAACAACAGAATACAAGAAATGGAAGAGAGAATCTCAAGTGCAGAAGATAAAATAGAGGAAATAGACTCATCAGTTAAAGAAAACATTAAATCTAACAAAAGACTAACCCAAAATATCCAGGAAATATGGGACAACATAAAAAGGCCAAATCTTAGAATAATAGGTATAGAAGAAGGAGAAGAATGTCAACTCAAAGGCACAGAAAATATATTTAACAAAATCATACAAGAAAACTTTCCCTACCTAAAGAAAGACATGCCTATGAAGATACAAGAAGCTTACAGAACACCAAATAGACTGGATCCAAAAAAAAAGTCCTCTCGCCACATAATAATCAAAACACTAAACATACAGAGTAAAGAAAGAATATTAAGAGCTGCAAAGGAAAAAGGAC